>CAMQGK010000001.1:0-17500 GCA_947000775.1 Pterois miles
ATATCTAGCTCTGAAGACAAAAAGTTACTTTTTTTTTAATTTAGGGCTTGATTCCCAGAATTGTACATTTACATCAGCCAGCAGCGACTTTGTGCAGGCGGGATTCATTCAGTCTGGATGCGGAGGGGTGAACAGCTCTGACTGCAGCTAGGAGGGACTGCTGACGAGGACCGGGCCCCCTATGAGAGCTTTGGGACCGGGGAGGGGTCCACGGTAGCAGCCGCTGCTCATTGAGAAGAGGAAGAACGATACCTGCTTTCTCCATAACACCAGAAAAATTTGTTAGATTTGGCGCTAATTTCTTTTTTGAAAGACTCGCTAGAGGGGTCTGAAAACTGGCTAAATATAGCGACTAAGTCGCGAAGTAGGCGTCACAGCGCTGTTGCTGGAAACCGCAGATACTGAGACACTACAGTGCGCTTGTCACAAAATCGAGATGCATTGTGGGATATGCATTTTAAAGACACAGTACTTCTGTGAAGTGGCATAGAATTGATTGATATGCATTCTATATTCTTTGCAAGCCCTTGCGGGCCACATTAAGTGAGGTGGTGGGCCGGATTTGGCCCGCGGGACTTGAGTTTGACACGTGTGGTTTAGTATGTTGACAAATTTCATGGAAAAACGTCATAGTATAGTATGTCGAAAAAATTCATGGAAATACGTCATTGTAAAATATATCAAAAATGTATATAAAAACATCATAGTATAGTATGTGGCTCCATTTCACGAAAGAAAAAGTAATAACATAGTATGTCGAGAATTTCATGAAAAAAAGTCAGTATAGTATGTCGAAAAATTTCATGGAAATACGTCATTGTATAATATATCAAAAAAGAAGGCGGGGTACACCCTGGACAGGTCGCCAGTCCATCGCAGGGCACATAGAGACAGACAACTTATAGACAGACAACCATTCACGCTCACATTCACACCTATGGGAAATTTAGAGTCATCAATTAACCTAAATTGCATGTCTTTGGACTGTAGGAGCCGGGGTACCCGGAGAAAACCCACGCTTACACGGGGAGAACATGCAAACTCCACACAGAAGAGTCCCAAGCCAGAATCGAACCTGCGACCCTCTTGCTGTGAGGCGCCAGTGCTAACCACTGCACCACCATGCAGCCCATCATAGTATTGTGTATGTGAAAAAAATGTTTAGTCATCATGTCAGTATATCCCTCTCCGGGAACCATCACCTTAACATGGTGGAGAGGTTTGTCTGTCCCTATAACCCTGAGGACTGTGTTGTCTGGAGCCTAGTGCTCCTGATAGGGTCTCCCATGGCAAATTGGTCTCAGGTGAGGGGCCAGACAAAGAATGGTTCAAAAACCCTATGAGTAACCGAGGCAGAGGAGAAGTGACCTGCCCCGGAGGAAGCCCAGGGGCCCCGTCTGAAGCCGGGCCCAGATGGAGGGCCCGTGAGCATGTGCCTGGTGGCCAGGCTTGTCACGGAGCCCAGCCGGGCTCAGCCCGAAAAAGCGACATGGTAACCCCCTCCTCTCCATCCTGTGGGCCCACCACCCGCAGGAGGAACCGCTGGGGTCAGGTGTGCTGTCATATGGGTGGCAGCGAAAGCCAGGGACCTCGACGGACCAGACCTGGCTCTGGGGACGTGGAACGTCACCTCTCTGTGGGGGAAGGAGCCGGAGCTTGTGCGGGAGGTGGAGCGCTATCAGTTAGATCCGGTGGGGCTTATCTCTACGCACAGCCTCGGCTCTGGAACCGTTCTCCTGGATAGGGGTTGGACTCTATTCTTCTCTGGAGTTGCCCAAGGTGTGAGGCACCAAGCGGGTGTGGGGATACTCACAAATCCCCGGTTGAGTGCTGCTATGTTGGGGTTTACCCCGGTGGACGAGAGGGTCGCCTCCTTGCGCCTTCAGGTTGTGGGGGGGGTAAACTGACTGTTGTCTGTGCATATGCAGCAAACAGCAGTTCAGAGTATTCGACCTTCTTGGAGACCCTGAATGGAGTCCTGTATGGGGCCCCAGTAGGGAACTCCATTGTTCTGCTGGGGGACTTCAACACACACATGGGCAATGATGGAGGTACCTGGAGAGGCGTTATTGGGAGGAATGGCCTACCTGATCTGAACCCGAGTGGTCGTTTGTTATTGGACTTCTGTGCTAGTCATGGATTATCCATAACAAATACCATGTTCGAACATAAGGATGCTCATAAGTGTACTTTGTATCAAAGCACCCTAGGCCAAAGATCGATGATCGATTTTGTGATCGTATCATCTGATCTGAGGCCGCATGTTTTGGACACTCGGGTGAAGAGAGGGGCAGAGCTGTCAACTGATTACCATCTGGTGGTGAGTTGGATCAGAGGGTGGGGGAAGACTCTGGACAGACCTGGTAAACCCAAACGTGTAGTGCAGGTGAACTGGGAACGTCTGGAGGAGGCCCCTATCCGAGAGATCTTCAACTCACACCTCCGGCGGAGCTTTTCTAGCATCCCTGTGGAGGGTGGAGTCATTGAACCTGAGTGGGCGATGTTCAAAGCTTCCATTGCTGAAGCTGCGGCGGTGAGCTGTGGCCTGCGGGTCTTAGGTGCCTCAAGGGGCGGTAACCCTCGAACACCGTGGTGGACACCGGTGGTCAGGGAAGCTGTCCGACTGAAAAAGGATTCCTTCTGGGATATGTTATCTCGGAGGACTCCGGAGGCAGTTGCAAGGTACCGACAGGCCCGTGGGGCGGCAGCCGCTGCCGTAAACGAGGCAAAGCAGCGGGAGTGCGAGGAGTTCGGAGCAGCCATGAAGAAGGACTTTCGGTCGGCACCAAGGTGCTTCTGGAAAACTGTCCGGCACCTCAGGAGGGGGAAACGGGGGAACCATTTAAGCTGTGTACAGTAAGGATGGGACACTGTTGACCTCAACTGTGGAGGTAACCAGGCGGTGGAAGGAGCACTTTGAGGAACTCCTGAACCCGACTGATACGCCCTCTCTTGTAGAGGCAGAGCTGGAAGCTGATGGGGGATCGTCGTCAATTTCCCTAGGGGAAGTCACTGAGGTAGTTAAACAGTGGCAAGGCCCCGGGGACTGACGAGATTCGCCCAGAAATGCTGAAGGCTCTGGGTGTGGAGGGGCTGTCATGGATGACACGCCTCTTCAACATTGCGTGGAAGTCGGGGACAGTGCCTAAAGAGTGGCAGACCAGGGTGGTGGTTCCCCTGTTCAAAAAGGGGGACCAGAGAGTGTGTGCCAATTACAGGGGTATCACACTACTCAGCCTCCCTGGTAAAGTCTACTCTAGGGTGCTGGATAGGTGGGTCCGGCCCATAGTCGAACCTTGGATTGAAGAGGAACAATGCGGATTTCGTCCTGGCCATGGAACAACGGACCAGCTCTTCACTCTCACAAGGATTCTTGAGGGGGCCTGGGAGTATGCCCATCCAGTCTACATGTGTTTTGTAGACTTGGAGAAGGTGTACGATTGGGTCCCCCGGGGTATACTGTGGGAGGTGCTGCGGGAGTATGGGGTGAGGGGGTCACTTCTCAGGGCCATCCAATCCTTGTACTCCCAAAGCGAGAGCTGTGTCTGGGTTCTCGGTAGTAAGTCAGACTTGTTTCCAGTGGGCGTTGGCCTTCGCTAGGGTTGCACCTCGTCTCCAATCCTGTGCGTGATATTCATGGACAGGATATCAAGGCGTAGTCGGGGGGAGGAGGGTTTGCGGATTGGTGTGCTGAGGATCTCATCGCTGCTTTTTGCAGATGATGTGGTTCTGCTGGCATCATCGGTCTGCGACCTCCAGCACTCACTGGATCGGTTCGCAGCCGAGTGTGAAGCAGCTGGGATGAGGATCAGCACCTCAAAATCGGAGGCCATGGTTCTCAGCAGGAAACCGATGGATTGTCTACTCCAGGTAGGGAATGAGTCTTTACCCCAAGTGAAGGAGTTCAAGTACCTCAGGGTCTTGTTCACGAGTGAGGGAACAATGGAACGTGAGATTGGCCGGAGAATCGGAGCAGCAGGGGCGGTATTGCAGTCGCTGTACCAACCGTTGTGACGAAGAGTGAGTTGAGACGGAAGGCAAAGCTCTCTATCTCCTGGTCAATCTTCGTGCCTACTCTCACCTATGGTCATGAGGAAAGACCGAAAGAACTAGATCACGAGTACAAGCGGCCGAAATGGGTTTTCTCAGGAAGGTGGCTGGCATCTCCCTTAGAGATAAGGTGAGAAGCTCACTCATCCGTGAGGGACTCGGAGTAGAGCGGCTGCTCCTTTGCGTTGAAAGGAGCCAGTTGCGGTGGTTCGGGCATCTGGTAAGGATGCCTCCTGGGCGCCTCCCTAGGGAGGTGTTCCAGGCACGACCAGCTGGGAGGAGACCCCGGGGACGACCCAGGACTAGATGGAGAGATTATATCTCCACACCGGCCTGGGAAAGCCTCGGGATCCCCCAGTCAGAGCTGGTTAATGTGGCCCGGGAAAGGGAAGTTTGAGGTCCCCTGCTGGAGCTGTTGCCCCCGCGACCCGACCCCGGATAAGTGGTTGAAGATGAAGAAGATGAAGATGAAGACTTTATCTTAAATGAAATGAATCCACATACTAAAATATGTTTTTACATTAAATTTTAAAAAAAAACTACAAATTGACGTTTTTCCATGAAATTTTTCGACATTCTATAATATGACTTTTTTTTCATGAAAATTCTCCACATATTATTTTATTACTTTTTCTTTCGTGAAATGGATCCACATACTATACTATGATATTTTTACATACATTTTTTGATATATTATACAATGACGCATTTCCATGAAATTTTTCGACATACTATACTATGACTTTTTTTTCATGAAAATTCTTGAGATACAATATTATGACGTCATCTTAGATGAAATGAATCCACATACTAAAATATGATGTTTTTACATTAAATTTTCATAAAAACTACAAATTTACGTTTTTCCATGAAATTTTTCGACATACTATACTATGATTTTTTTTACATGAAAATTTTTGACATACTATTTTATTACTTTATCTTACGTGAAATGAATCCACATACTAAAATATGATGGTTTTACATGAAATTTTTCAAAAAACTACAAATTGACGTTTTTCCATGAAATTTTTCGACATACTATACAATGACTTTTCATGAAAATTCTCGACATACTATATTATGACTATCTTACATGAAATTAATCCACATACTAAAATATGATGTTTTTACATTAGATTTTTCAAAAAACTACAAATTGACGTTTTCCCATGAAATTTTTCGACATACTATACTATGACTTTTTTTCATGAAAATTCTCGACATATTTTATTACTTTTTCTTTCGTGAAATGAATCCACATACTCTACTATGATGTTTTTACATACATTTGTTGATATATTGTACAATGACGTATTTCCATAAAATTTTTCGACATACTTATACTATGATTTTTTTTCATGAAAATTTTCGACATACTATTTTATTACTTTATCTTACATGAAATGAATCCACATACTAAAATATGATGGTTTTACATGAAATTTTTCAAAAAACTACAAAGTGACGTTTTTCCATAACATTTTTCGACATACTATACTATGACTTTTTTTCATGAAAATTTTCGACATACTATATTATGACTTTATCTTACATGAAATGAATCCACACACTATACTATGATGTTTTTACATGAAAGGCTGGGGGAAAGGAGAGACACCATCTACTCCAAGAAAAGGTTTGAGCAGGCGTGGAGGAAGAGCGAGTGAGCCGGGTAGTGGGACTCCGGCAGCAGGGAGGCCTGGACAAGATGGGAGAGCACGTTGCAGTGCAAAGTCACCTGGTCGAACATCATGCAGGCAGACTTCCACCGCATCCGGTTCCTTGTGCAGGCAATCAACGACGCCCTCCCAACGCCAGCGAACCTCCATGTGTGGGGGAAGAACGAGACACCGTTCTGCCCCCTTTGCTCCGGAAGAGGCTCTTGGAACATCTCCTCAGCAGCGGCCCAAAGTCCCTGGCTGATGGTCGCTACCGATGGCACCATGACCAGGTTCTGAAAGCAGTTGCTGAAAGCATAGCCTTGGCCATCAGCACAAGCAAACACCATCATGCTCCGAACAAGGCGGTCCCCTTCATCAAAGCTGGAGAGAGACCCCGGACATCAGGACTCCTCCACACAGCCTCTGATTGGCACTTGTACGTTGACCTGGGAAAACAGCTGAGGTTCCCCCAGCACATTGCATCAACGTCTCTCCGGCCAAACATGATCATTACCTCTGAAGCTTCAAAACATCTGATCATGCTGGAACTTACAGCTCCTTGGGAAGAGTGTATTGAGGAAGCCAACGAAAGGAAACGTGCCAAGTACCAGGAACTGGTGGAGGAGTGCAGGAGAAAGGGCTGGAGGACATTCTACGAGCCGATAGAAGTTGGCTGCAGAGGCTTTGCAGGACGTTCTCTCTGCAAAGTCCTAGGCCGTTTGGGTGTAACAGGGGCGGCCAAGAAGAGGGCCATCAAATCCGCTAGCGAAGCCGCAGAGAAAGCCACGAGGTGGCTGTGGCTCAAAAGGGCAGATCCGTGGGTTGCTACTGGGACGCAAGCCGGGACGTGATCAACCCTGGCTGGGTCACCTGGGGGAGGGTGTCTGATGCTGCGAGACCCGAAACACCCAATGAGCTCAGGATACATCACTGATGATGCGTCCCAGTGCATCCAGGAGATGTTTCTTTCAAGTCAAGGTACTATGACTTTTTTTCAACATACTATAATATGACATTTTTTTTGACATAATATTGTGTATATATTGACTTTTTTTCGACATACCATAATGTTTTTGTGACTTTTTTTAACATTCTACATTATGACTTTTTTATCATTGTCTTTTCTACATACTAGGGTATGACTTTTTCATTTTTTGACATAATATACTATTACTTTTGTCAACATGTTTTTCATTCATACGATGCATATAGGAATTTTATATAATATTATTTAATACTATACTATTGCATTTTTTTAAAGTTTTTCAACCAACTATACAATGTTTTGTTCATGTTTTTGACATACTGTAATGTTTATGACTTTATTCAACATTCCATAATATTATTTTTTCAACATACTATAGTATGACTTGAAAACAAACTTTCAACATACTATTTTATGACTTTTTTGACATACTATGCTATAACTTTATTTTACATACTATACTAAGATCTTTTGATGAGTTTTTTTTTGAGATACTATGCCATGAAATGAATTTTTGACATACTAAATACAGCTTGTCTGTTATTTCTTAATTTTTTTTCTACATACCAAACTATAATGTTTTTATTTTTTGACACAATACTATATGTTTATCACTTTTTTGAAATAGTATATGATGACATTTAAAAAAACATTTTGACATAATTCAGAATTCATTATCTATTCAGCTAATGGTAAGTTTATGTACCTGGTATAAATGAATAAAAATAAAGATATTTTCAGATGTGTGATGTTCAAGTTTAACACAGAAGCTAAAAGGCAAAGTTTGACCTTAACGTTGAAATTGTTGACCACAACCTCATAGTATACCTAAAGATAGTTTTCATCCACCGAAAATGTCCTGAGAAATTCAGAAAACAAGCTAAGAGCTAAACTAAAAAAAAAATTGGTTTGTGCTTCTGTCAGCAGTCAGTAAAAGATTGAAAAGCATTCAGAAAATAAGCGTGAAAGTAATATGACTTAATGGCAGAAAGTTTGAGACAGCTGCCAACTCTGGAAGGCAGACTGAAAATGAAATATGGAATGTCAATTTCTCCAATTTCAAAAACTAAACCTTTAGAGATAGTGTCTGAACTAGTGTGACCCTGACTTTAAAAACTACTTGTTTTTCAATCATTGTTTCTAATAATGAGGGTCTTAAGAGGTCGCGTGAGGCTGAAACTGTGTGTGGGCTTAATAAGTAAAGTTTTCAGGTTCAGTGTTATGCCTTTTTTTTTTCTTTTTACTGGAACATTATGATTGAAAAGTTTTGAAAAAGAAAAAGCTGTGAAGAAGTAGGATCCAGTTGCTCAAAGTGTCAGATGGTTGCACTGAAGTTTTGACATTGTGGGTTCATGCCTGAGTAAGTTATTGAATTGTGAAAGCCAGCACCCAGAGGAAAGGGTGAAAAGTTCTCAGTAAAGAGCTTTGAATGGGAGAGGGAACAGAGTATAATCCATCTGGTACATTAGATAATGTTCCTTTTGTCTTTGCACCACTTTCACACTTTGACACTACTGCAGATGCATAAAGACAAGAGCTAGTTCATTGCACTGTGGTCGGTCACAAGAACACATAAGGGAAATTATGCACTATACATGATGAAATATCTCAAATTATACTGTGTACATGGATCTACTGTATATGCATGCATTGATGGAGGGAGCTGCCTCTAACGGGCGCCCGAGCCGTTGGTGGTTTGGTGCCTTGCTCAAGGGCAACTCTCCAGCTACCAGCTTTCTTTCAATACTTTGTCCATTTGGGACTTAAGCAAGCAGAGGGAACCAAATCTCCGGCACTCACAGATCAGCCAGCATGAACAATCAAAGCCAGTTTTAAATACTGATGAGACACAGCCACCAATCAGGGAAGAGACTGGAAGATTACACAATAGGATACGCCTGTGTATGCAACACCCAGACAACACCTCTCACAACTAAGGAGGCGGGGCAAAAACAATCGAAATAACCAGTAATACGATAAACAACATATAGAAAGCCCAAGACCAAAAAATATAAGAATGGTAACACATACAGTAATTGATAAACATTTTCTATAGTCTAAATTGAGAAAAAAACGACCCAACAAAGAAAAATAAATAATCTCAATCACAATGTCATAAATGCTCAGCAGCAGGTAGGCAGAAGCCGCCCGCTACAACCAAAAGCACAGAAAAATAAAAATAGAGGGAATCAATGACATGAAAAGTATAATTAAGAGCAACGTAAGACAGTAAAAACCTCGATGAGAATGTATAGTAAATAGAGAAATATCATAGAAATATGCACTAAAATATACTAGGAAATATGTAATCAAAAATGTGCTAAGATATCATAGAATATATGTAGAAAAAAATATGTGGAGAAAAATATGAACAGGTGACCCTCCGGTTCCCAAGCCAAGTCAATACAGACTGAGCTATTGTCGTTATACAATAGTGGGTTTATGGTTTATGTAAAGTCTCCTACTTCGATTAAATAATCAAATAATTAAAAAAAAAAAAACCTATTGGATTGTCTAAAGAAAGTAATGTCACAAAGCTTAGTTTTTCTTAGCTTTCTTTCCTAGTTTTCTCTCTTTTTATGAGATGGCTAAACTCACGTATATCTAGTTTAATCCATTCAAAAACCAAAGTGTAAATAATGACAACTTGTGCTTTAACAAATGCTATATAAAATGGTTATGCTAAGATAAGTTGTCCTTCTCTTAGCATACAGACATGAGAGCAGTATCAATCTTCCCGTCTGTCATCGTCTCTGCAAGAAAGCAAACAAGAGCATTTCAGAAAATATTGAACAATTTCTTTAAATCCTGATTAATTATTAGTTGTAGACATCTTGTTTTATTGTTTTTTATTCATGTGTTATTCCTTAATCACACTATTGCATATTTGTATGTTCTCTATACAACCCTTCCTATTTGTTTCTCATCTTTGTTGGATCAGCTGCTGTGAAAGTTTAACTTTGACCTAAAGTCAAGTTAGGTCCACGTTATTATTACCATGCAGTATCTCAGAGGGACATCAGGCTATGTTTAATTTCAGTACTTTAAGGCTAGTTGCTAGTTTCAACTCATGTGACTCAACTGAGTGTGCTCTGAGCTAGCATGACAAATAGGGGAGGGAATGCTTGACCAAACATTTTAGAGGAAAATCATGAGAAATTACCATTTTCATCTGGCACTAACTAATTTAGTGACCTTAAGTCACCCTTTGCTTCGTTGCTGCTGTTGGGGTCAGTTCAGTTTACTTCAGTAGAGTTTTGAGGCCAGAGGTAATGTTTCCCGCAGGAGTTGATCCTTTTATGAAAAAAAATGCCATGAAAGCTTTTATTTTCTCCAGTTATTTGCATGTTTTTTCCTGAGATTATCTTGCAGTAACTGATGCAGTGGCAAGAAAAACAGTCTTAAATCCAAGTGATAATATGGTGTCCAAGGTTAAGGGAACACTTTAGCCTCATTAAATATGGATTATATTAAGAAGACAAGTGCTGAGTACAGTTTTGAGGTAATTGTAATTTATTTGAGTATTTCCATTTTCTGCAATACTTCTATATCGCTACAGTTTAGGAATAAATATCTGACTTTTTAACTTGACTATAGTATTTCTGATAGCTGTAGAGACTGGTTGCTTTGCATAATATTTTTTCATAAAAATCATATCTTCAGTGAAAAAAATAGTTCCTCTCTTACCAAGTCATTTTAATCTAGAATAAAAATATTTTTCTTACATTTATTACATTTATACAACAGAGAAAATGTATTACAATATTTAAAGCTTTGTTCAAAATATGTGACGTATCTTGTTTCAAGATACAAATGCTCATTTCTAGAACCGTTTATACATTTGAATTAAAAACAGGTTAAAATGCTCTGTGAAATAAGGTTTTAAAGATTCAGTTATAGAAAGCTTTATGAATTAAGCTAAAATATAATATTAGATTCATATCATAATAATAATGATAATAATAATATTAATAATAATAATAATAATAATAATAATAATAATAGCATTTGAAATCATCTTGACCACAACAATGATGCTGCTTGCATGTTAATACATATATGATAATTATCCTATATGACACTATGAGAGGGGTTATTTTACAAAATGAGTACTTTTACTTAATACTATAAGTACATTTACCTATGAATACTTTTATACTTATTATATACTTAATTACATAAACTGTCATGGCCATTTTCAAAAAGATCTTTTCACCTCTGACCTCAAGATATGTGAATGTAAATGGGTTCTCTGGGTCCCCACCAGTCTCCCCTTTACAGACATGCCCACTTTATGATAATCACATGCAGTTTGGATCAAGTCATAATCAAGTCAGCACACTGACACACTGACAGCTGTTGTTGCCTGTTGGGCTGCAGTTTGCCATGTTATGATCTGAGCATATTTTTATGTTAAATGCAGTACCTGTGAGGGTTCCTGGACATTATATGTCATTGTTTTGGGTTGTTAATAGATTTCCAACAATAAATATATACATAAATTTGTATAAAGCAGCATATTTGCCCACTCCCATGTTGATAAGAGTATTAAATACTTAACAAATCTCCCTTTACGGTACATTTTGAACAGAAATGTGTGATTAATTTGTGATAAATCGTTACTATCTATTGACAATCACGTGACTAATTGCGATTAAATATTTTAATTGACAGACCATCCACTACTTTTACATTGGGTAGTATTATTTTTACTTTTAGGTAAACAATCTGGACACTTCTTCCACCACTAGAGATGTTTGTCCGGTAAAATTATTTAAATGTGAAATTAGCCTGTTGACTTTCAGATTACTTTCGAATCTTTCAAAAATATCGAAGCCTAACTTCACACTGCAAACTTCACAGTGAGTTCACTGCAGAGGCCTAGTTCGGTTGAAAAGTCCAACTGAAGCACCTTTCCTACTTTTGTCTTGTGATACACTTTTGAAGCTGGTGAGACGATCAGTAAAACATGAAACAGAATCATAACATCCAACAGAAATCCAAGAGGCGCAGACGGGGTCATACGCAATAACGCAGCAACCGAATGACACACTGAAGTACAGCTGAACTATTTGGGGGCCATGTGTGCAATGCTTAAAGCAACGCTCTATTGATCACTGAGAGAAAAACCTCTTTTGAGGCTGGAGCAGATTTAGCTTCATGACAGCATCCTTGAAGCAGATATTGGCGTGCATACGGCAAAAAACGAACATGTTGGAATTACTGATATCTTATTGCTGTAGAAGCTCAATTAAACAGTTTGAATATATGCACAACGAGCAGAGAGCAAAAGCCTATTTAGCTGAACTTCTAAGCGAGGTGTTTGGGTACTAAACTCACAAGCTTACCTATCAGTTTCGACTGGCAGCGCGCATTCGCTGCAACCACCAAAATAGCTCAGGATTCAATACTCAGGGTCCCCTATAAAGAATTACCAAAATACCCTTGCTGAGCAGCCTACCTAAAAATCTGGGTAGCTGTCTATTTTGTAGCTTATTTAAATCTGATTCATGAATATTTCATTTTCAATCCAAAGCGCATTTTAACTTCATTTTCTACCCCTCTCTCTTGACTGACACACACAGTGACAAAGCCTCATTCTTTTCGTCTAAAATAAAATGAGGTGGCCGATGTCCAAATGTGTATTGCAATCTCTGGGTGTCATAGGCGACTTAGATTGCATTTTTGCCTGCCCAATCCTGCTCTCAAACATCCTGAGGATAGAAGAAAAAAAAAAAAAAAGTTGCCCAATTTTAATTCAACTTTCTCTGTTTTTGGCAGTCTTGGCAGAGGACACAGCAGGCGATAGGCCTTGAAGCCAAGTTGACAATGCCTTACTGAGACAGACAGGGAGAGGCAAGCTGGTGAATTTTTCATTGGGGTCTGAGACTGAATGTGGAAAAAGCCTGCTACTACTGGCTGTAAGGAGACCAGGAAGCAGAGAAAGACAGAGAGAGAGAGAGAGAGAGAGAGAGAGAGAGAGAGAGAGAGAGAGAGAGAGAGGTAAGTATAGGCCTCCCCATTCAATTAACCACATACTGCTCTGTAATTTCACCCTCACATTCACACACGGGCACAGATGCGCACAAACACACAAGGTGGGGTGGCTACACTGTTAAGTGGCTATGGGAGGAAATGTCAGTGTGCAAGGCCTCAAAGTGGGCTACTTCTCCGGTCCACAAAAGGAAGAGCTTTTCCTGGTTTCAAGTTTCCTAATGACAAATTTAAGGGACATTTAGTCTTTTTTTCAGAGGGTTGCAGTTTGAATAATTTAACAGATTCAGCTATAGTTTAGTTGGGAAGGACCATAGCTAGCTACTGTACCACTGAGGACTCTGAGATCATGTCCTCTGTATTTTTACTGGTAATTTGGAGGATGTAGCAACCTGAGAGGAGTTTATATTTAACAGTTAATTTAAATATGGTGGTCATTTCACAGGCCGGGTTTATGTTTAGAGTCAATATACTTAATTTTGACTAGTTTTAAGTATATCTCTGAAAAGGGCTTTTGAGGAATGTAAACATGTTGGATCCCATTTTCTCAATCAAAAAAATCACTCTAAAATAAGCTAAATTTAGTAAAAAAAATTGAAGGGTTTCCTGTTAGGTGCATGCAAAATGAATAATTAATTTTGGTTGGAAAAGACTTAAGCTCTATAATGCATGAGTTGATCAAATTAATCAAACAATTCAAATAATCAATTATTTAAAGGACAAATATGTAATATATTTACTTTAATAAATCATAAAATGACTGTGATATGTCTTTATAGATGAAGAAAACTAAATTTAAATATTGGCTTCTCTGGCAACAACACTACAGTCAGTATGTTCTCCTTTGAAATTTCTATTCTGGTCCGGATGATGTGATCCCATCCACTGCCCAGTTTGACACCACGTTGCCACATATCAAACAAAGTGGCGTACAAACAGAGCTTTCTGCAGC
The DNA here is from genome assembly GCA_947000775.1 of Pterois miles. Taxonomy (NCBI): domain Eukaryota; kingdom Metazoa; phylum Chordata; class Actinopteri; order Perciformes; family Scorpaenidae; genus Pterois; species Pterois miles. The sequence goes on from CAMQGK010000001.1 coordinate 13,646, forward strand.
CATGGAAGCAAGCAAACGAACTGGATCAACTGGATAACATAACATTAGACTGTACCGACCTGAAAAGCCTCGGCTCATCTCTCTGTGGTCCGTGTGCTGCTGGGTTATCAAGGCAGCGAGTATTTGAGACATGCAGCCGGGCGAGAGCTGCTATCAGCCACACCAGAGGAGCAGACGGGCCAATGTTTTGATTCAAACTGCTGTTATCCATTTTAAATGCTAGCTGTCAGTTCTATATGTTGCTCCTTTCAGTGATTTATTAAGCAAAAAAATACCAAAACTCTTGTGGGTCCAGCTTCTAAAGTGTGTGTTTTGTAGTTTCAGCGGTTTTATTTCATTATAAATTTATTTTTTATTTGTTTTGTACTGTTAATTGGACAAAAAAGTGATTTGAAGATATCGCCTTGGATTCCTTTGATGGGCACGTTACACTATTTTCTGACATTTTACAGCCTAAACACTTAATAAAGCCCTAGTTTATTTGAGACATTCTCTATTTAATTCAAAATAAATGTGATAAATTTCCTGACTAACTCTGATCATTTAGTATACTTAAATGTTGATGCTGTTGCATGTAGTCTCAATGATTTTGATCATGTTGGAGATAGATAATAAACATTAACTTTTGACATGCACCAGCTCGTAAATTTGTAACGTCAGAAATCAGAACTTACTTTCCGAGGGTCTTTTCAGTGTCGTCCTACTACGTGCTGCCTACATGTATGAGCCTATTGCGTAACAGATGTTCAAGTATACAAAATTTGAACTGTGCCTTTAGAGTATTACTGTCCAAAGTATCAGTGATAATGCAAATATTTGCTGTGTAACTGCAGCCGTACTGACAGTGATCCAAGCCCTGTGCTCCTTTGAGGTACTCAGCATAAGACTTAAACATAAGCCAACAGCTTGTCACTCAGTACTCAGTGCACAGGCCAGAGAGACAGAGGACACCCAATTTTCACTGGGCAATATGCTTCATGTCTTCTTTCAGCTGTGACCTTTAAATGGCCCCTGACACTCAACACAGATAAATGCACCATGTTGGAAAAAACAAAGTGCTTTCAGACCATTTGTATTGAGCGAGTTTTTGATGAACAGCTCAAATGCTACAATCCAGCGTGGGGACATTCCCATATATGTGCACATTATTGATTTAGGTACAAAACCTTGCCTGCATCAGGCAAATGACTTCCCCTCAGGGTTCTTTAAAAGGGCTTGTACTCTGTTTATGATGTGAAATTCCCATAGAAAATCAATAGGTTTTTTGTTCTGGACGGTTTTGTCCTTATTATCTCATCCCTACTGCTGAGCAGTGAAGCCGATCTCCTCAGGGGTCATGAGTAGCAGGAGAATGATCGTGCCACAATGATTTAATCTCAGTAGCAACGGCTAGTGAACGTCACACTGCTGGACTGTTTGAGCGGCCTCCAAGTGTCTCTGTGTCTAATCCCAGCTCTGGCATGAACCTCTCACACCCGTGACTGCTCTGAGCACAACAAACATTTTACAATTCCATATACCACTATGTGCATCCTGAGCCCTAGCAGTGAGAGTACTTAATCACGCTATGAAATAGTATAGCGGCGAACACTGAAATATCATTTTAGAACAATTTGATATTTTGGCACAAGGGCAAACATGTTGAAAGTCCACCGTTCCCTCTTGATCCTATCCGTTCTATTCTCCGTAGACGGACTTAACAAAGCTCTGGTCATAAAATGTTAGCATTATTTGAATACTGGGGCAAAAGGATGCTTAAAGCAGACCACAGCCTACCATTCATTACATAAGACCAAAACAAAGAGTCACACAGTGAAGGGTTATGGCTCGGGGTCGGGTGACAGCAGCATATGATTCATGGCTAGCTGTGCCCTTTTGTCTTGTCCTCCTTGTGGTAGGACCATCCACTGCTCTTAGCCAATGTTATTTCACAGCCTTCAGAGCTCGCTCCCTGTCTGTTTCAAGTAAACCGGCAATGTCATTCCCTATGTCTTGTTCTTTCCTCAGTGCAGAAATAAAGAAAGAATATGGCATGTGTCACAACAAGAGATGTTCCTTTTTCTTCATTGTTTTGATGTCAGGAACAAATAAAAGTATCAACATTGCTTTTTGATTTATCTGTAGAGGTTTCTTATATGGAAAAATACATTGACTTGACTTTTATTACATAAAAAGGTAATTACTAGACCAGCGGCTGGTGTTTGAGGTATCGGTATGTGTTCAGACAGAGGAAGAGAAATATGCCATTATGATTAAATTCAATGCGCTGATAAGTCAAAAGAAAGCCAAAGTCTTCCTGTTAGATCGTCATATTTTTGACTGAATACTGTGGGCTCTAGTTTGAATTTTCAACTGAAGACAATGAAGAATATTTTAGTATCTGGTTTGCATTAGGATTTCTCCATAACAAGTCAATCAAAGTGAAAAATGCAAACGAGTAATCCAAGAGAGCATGACTAAAGCATGAATTTTAATCATTTCAAAATTTTCCATATGTGGACACAGCATGTTGCATGGCCACGACATCAATAACGTCCCAGCAGCTCATTAGAATTATGGAATCTCATTGATTTTATGCAAATTAAATCTATGAATGTATCTGCAAAAAATATCTTTTCATTTGCCATATGGTGAGTCCAGCAGCATGCTGTATTAATGAATATATGTGCATGAAATTTCATACAACACACTCACGCTGTACTAACATGGGAATGTTTGGTCTGCTGCAGTGGCTTCCCCCCTCTTTGTTCAGAAAAATCGTTGGGTCTGGAGCTTCTAACAGAGTCAAACAGCTGCTGACACCAGCTGTGTGGCGCAAGTGGTGTCTCCAATTGCTACTGTAGGGCAACATGTGTCCTGCCAGTCTAAACTCATGTATGTTTACGAGACCTTCCCAGAAACACAAAACGAATAGAAAACGCATTACCATAGACCAACAACAAAACTGTGAGTATATTTTAATTTTATGATTCATCAGACGCGTTTGGATATTCAGATACAAGATAGTGCAAGGAGATTTGTGATTCCACAGGGCCCCTTTGACTCGAGTTAAGGTGAAGAAAGGTGTCCCTTTTGGTTTTAAATCCACTGATTCTACTGATTATTCTTTGGTTTGCATTTGTTAAGAGACTGATATTGTGATTTCTCAGCAGGGAAAAGATCAAAAGGAAGCCTGTCATTGTCTGTCTGTCCTCACCACTGTCCTCCATGCAGCAGTAACAGATGTCCACTCTGGATTTCCCTTTCCCTGTCATGCCCTTCATGGAGTGGGTGTTGTCAGTGGGGCAATGGGCTACCAAATATGGAGATGTGTCAGAGTATAAATTGGTCCGACTTGACAATTCGGCACCCCTGGTTCACACACTCAAGATCCGGCGGCCGATGCTGATCTGGTGAGTACCTGCCCGGCTGACCGAAGAACTGAAAAGGACCAACAAGTGGATTTATCACAAGAGGATTGATCCATTTTAATACAAATGGCTGTGATTTCCTCAACTGCTGAACTAAAAGTCATCATCTAACTGAAATAGATCATCAGCTTCTTTTCTTGTGCGGCTTGTGGATTATAGTCATAGTGAAATGCTAAAACAATAGTAACTTTTCACAGCTCTTTCAACAAAGAAAATGTAAATAACATGCATTTCTGTATAATATCGGCACCAGCAGCAAGCCCTGACTAACCACTGTTCCCTTGTTTCACAAACAAGAGAAGGAAATATCTTCAACCACACAAACACAGGACCTAACAGTGCCACTGCATGCACGTGTGCCCCTGTGTGTTGCAGAGCTGACATCATGTGCGACGACGAAGAGACTACCGCCCTGGTGTGTGATAACGGCTCCGGCCTGGTGAAG
>CAMQGK010000001.1:22500-170000 GCA_947000775.1 Pterois miles
GTTTTTCAGGCTCTGATTTAGGATCTATAAACTCTCTCTCGAAAGCAACCAGGCTCTGTCCTTCTGTCACGTGACGGATGAGTAAAGGTTATTAAAGATTTGAATTAGAAAAGATTACAGTGAGCGGAGAGGATAAGCCACCTCATGAGAAATTAACCACACAAAGTTTCATTGAGTGAAAACACTGTTGTCACGTGACCAGTAATCCTTCGTTTCCCAGGTTGGACACAGCGCACACCGTCTCTCAATATAAACTACTGAATACAGTTACATGATGCTAATAATAACATCACTAGCACAATATAGTAAGTACATTTACTCAAGTACTGCACTTAAATACGATTTGGACATACTTGTGTTTTACTTGAGTACTTCAATTCTCTGCTGCTTATACTTGGATAATACTAGGGCAACACTGTACTTTTTATTCCACTACATTCATTTGACAGCTGTTACTTTTTAAATAAAAATATAACACATAATTTGCTTATATGGTATGATACAATACTTATCTACCCACTAGTAGTACACATCGGAAACTGATGAACTACATCATTAAAATGTTCTTACATGTTTGCATGAGTGATAAAAACGGAAAATTATATAACATGATATGCTTATATGATGTGATGCAGTACTAATCTACCCAGCCAACACAACATTGATGAAGTCCATCATTAAAATGCTCTTATATGTTTTCATTAGTGATAAAAACAGAATAATATTCTAAAATAACATAACACTGAAAGAAGCCAATCTGCATCATGAGTACTTTTTATACTATACTGTTAACATTTCTGTACTTTTACTTAAGTAGCATTTTATATTTGACTGCTGTATTTCTACTTTTACTTAAGTAAAGGATGTGACTAATTCTTCCACATCTCAATAACATGAATAATAGTAAGCAGACCTTGGTTATTAATAACTTAAACAAATTCTTAATCAAGCAAATTCATTACACAGATTAATAAATGCTGCTGATTAAGAGTGCATCAGTGCACAACTTAATATGGTTATATTAGATTAGGTGATTATACTATTTTATTTTCATGATAAGGTAATCCAGAAACTTAATATGATGCACTATTTACTTAATGAGGGAAATTAACTAGATTCTTGGGCTACATGCAGTGTAAATCCATAGTTTAGTTTAAAAAGACAATCGCATTAATAACTGTGACATGAATAATGTCAAAGCACACATCGTCTAATATTAGCGCGCACACAATACAGCACTCTAAGATGATCAAATCTCAGAGAGCTATACTGTATACAAAGGGAGGGGTCACACATTTTGCGTCTATTTTTAAACCTCCACACAGACAGACACAGAGAGAGAGAGAGAGAGAGAGAGAGAGAGAGAGAGAGAGAGAGGGAGAGCTAGAGAGAGAGAGAGAGAGAGAGAGAGAGAGAGAGAGAGAGAGAGAGAGAGAGAGAGAGAGAGAGAGAGAGGCTGCTTTGTAAAGCGATTAGCAACTCGGATGGTACTTTCACTCTGTCACTGTATCCAGAGCATCATTTTTGCCCGAGGTGAAAACAACAGCTCTACCAGCCGGGCCAGCAGCCTGCGACATGGGGAGGGATGCCTCTGGGCATTCGAGGCTGTCCGCTCCAAGACAGGAAGTTTGGCTCCATTTATAAAGCCCAATACCCCATAGGTTTCAGATACAGGCACTGAACAATAGCTTTTGTTAAAATAATGTAATATAGATATCACATTGCATATAGCCTGGGCTACACGTCTTAGTAACTATTTGCATAACACTGACAAGTTGAAAACACACAGAAGTCCCCTTGACCCTCGTGCCCAGAACACTGTGCCCTGTCCTGGAAGGACGGATATCATTATAGTGCACATGTGGTTTTCTGTAGTTCAGGGTGTTGAGTGTGATAACACAGCCAGGGTCAGGAGCCACCCATGTTAAAATGTATTAACTCAAGGCACCAAAGGTCTACAGCCTAACACTCTGGACAACCGTCCACAACAGTGTCCACTGAACGGCGCACTCAATATACAAAACTGAAATATTGAAAATCAGAAGCCCTGATACTCCTGGCTGCGCTCCACCGACCTGTCTGCGCGTACGTGACGCATGGGAGGGGGGAGACTACTTAAAGGCGGATTAACGCTGGCAAGACATTAAATCCAACCTCCCTGCATCCAGACGCAGCGCGCAGCCCATCAACCTGATCTGAAGATCGAAAATAGGAGGGCTTATAGTAATCAGCCCTTCAGACTCCCATGACAAGGAAAAGTGTGGCAACGTTGTGGGAGCGCTCGGCACACACAGCAGGACGTTCACTGGCGCTGCGCGCTCAGCACATAACCAACCAGATAGCGCGCAGAGAGACGGAGAGAAACGGGGACGGCGGCAGCATCCCGTGACGGATGCATTTTTTAGCTAAACTCGGACGATTTGGAGACTGAAAACAACGAGAGTCAGACAGACACAGGACGGGAGATAACGCGCTTTTTTGGAGGGATTGAACAGAGTGCCGTTGTGCTCTAGTCTTCTCCGGATGCTCAGAAATGGGGGAATGGACTATACTAGAGAGGCTCCTGGAGGCTGCTGTCCAGCAGCACTCTACTATGATAGGAAGGTAAGATGATGAACAAAAAACAAGAACAAACGAAGAAACGCAGCAGCCTCCAGGATCGTCTTTAGCATGGTTCCCAGTCCCCCGTTTCTGTCTTGTACCTCAAGGACCTTCTGTAGCATGGTGCCCAGTCCTTCGTGTCTGTGTTGTGGATTTTTCCTGTCTTGTCTCACAGATTTCCCTTTTTTTTCCTCCTTCTAAAACGAGACAGCTAAGTAAACCAGCTGTCGTTTCAGAACCTGGGATGGTGTTGCGAACAGCCTAATCTAAACTACAATCCATGTCACGTTTCACATATTCATTCATCCACTTATCCATTTGATGTTTGTGGTGAGTTCGGTTGGTGGCTGTGCACTCACGGGTGGCAGAAAGAGATTGAGTCGGCGTTACCACACCTTTCCATTAACGAAGCTCACACAGGTACAGTCAAAGCGACGCCGATTGCTTACGTGTCACTTAATTTCAAACATAAAATCAGAAAACACGCACTAAACCACACGAAACGCGAACAAAAACAGTAAAAAACGACACATATCCTCCTCCAGAGCGTCCTGTTTCAGCACTGGACAGCTCCCTGAATGAGCGCTTCAGCCACAACTGAACCACATTATGTGTCAACAAACACACACACACATATAGACTATATTTACACTTATTTTCACATTGTTTGTTTGTTTGCTTGCTTTTTAGGATCCTACTAACAGTGGTGGTCATCTTCCGGATTCTAATCGTAGCAATAGTTGGAGAGACTGTCTATGATGACGAGCAGACCATGTTTGTTTGTAACACCTTACAACCGGGCTGCAACCAGGCATGCTACGACAAGGCATTCCCCATTTCACACATTAGATATTGGGTTTTTCAGATCATCATGGTGTGCACCCCGAGTCTTTGCTTTATCACGTACTCGGTGCACCAGTCGGCCAAGCAGAAGGAGCGGCGGTACTCAACAGTCTATCTGACACTAGATAAGGATCAAGATTCACTGAAGCGAGACGAGAGCAAAAAGATAAAGAACACCATTGTTAATGGAGTACTTCAGAACACGGAGAACTCCACCAAAGAAGCCGAGCCGGACTGCTTGGAAGTCAAAGAGATCCCTAATTCGGCCATGAGAACTACAAAGTCCAAAATGAGGCGACAAGAGGGCATCTCCAGGTTTTACATCATCCAGGTGGTTTTCAGAAACGCGCTGGAAATAGGCTTTTTGGTGGGTCAGTATTTCTTGTATGGATTCAACGTCCCGTCGGTGTACGAGTGTGACCGCTACCCCTGCATAAAAGACGTCGAGTGCTACGTATCCAGACCCACGGAGAAGACCGTGTTCCTGGTCTTCATGTTCGCGGTCAGTGGGTTTTGCGTGGTGTTGAACCTGGCTGAACTCAATCACTTGGGGTGGAGGAAAATCAAAACGGCCGTGCGAGGCGTGCAGGCTCGGCGGAAGTCCATCTATGAGATCAGAAACAAGGACTTGCCGAGGATGAGTGTGCCAAATTTTGGCCGCACTCAGTCCAGTGACTCTGCATATGTGTAGCGCATGGAAGGGAAGAAAACGTGTATAAAACCGATGGACATGATGGACAGCTCCGCACGCCTAATTCGTGTCATGACTTTTAAGAGTGGGCTTTTGATTTGTTGGTCTTTTAAGGACTTTCATGGCAAGCGTGGGTTACACGTTTGTTTACTTATTTATTATTGCACTGATGCAACTTTTTAGTAACGTTTATACTCTGTAAGATGCTAAACGGAGACCGTGTTCACATATTTACTCTTCGTGGGCTTGTTCTGCTGTACTTGAAGAGAGTAAATGCAAAAATTGCACTAAGAGGTGAACACTCGGGGGCCTGACCTTATCCAAAATGTGCTACTGACCTGACGGTGTTTTTAAGACATTTTCTTTCCACCTGTTTTTGGCATCAACCTAATTAAATAGCACCAGTGGTTAAAGGACAAAACTATCATCCAGATTTATATATGCATAGATATATAAATCCATTACTGGCTGTGGTTCGACCTAGTTGAAATACATCAGCATACAATTCATGTTTATTTTATGTTGCCTGTGTTGCACCACTGACCTTAACATATGTAACCATTCCATCGCTTTATAGCTGACTTGCAAAACAGTATCTGGTGAATTTGCTGCAAACGCTAACGTCTGTGACTTCCTTAATTTATGACACACCAAAGCGCCCACTGCTTTTATTTGTGAAGTGTGTTTTTTTTTTCTTGCTTTTGTGTAATCAAGTGCCATACTTGTATATAAACATGATATATATGTATACATATAAATATATAAATATATAATAATCATCATGAAAGCTGATTCCCTGCTTGGATTATGCTAAATGCCGCCCTGATTTTTTTATTTGCTTTAAATGTATTTGTTGTGATTTAAATGAAGAAAAAAATAATAATAATAAGATATACAGTTTTCTCTGTTTTATTTTGCAAATGACTGGAAAAAGAAATTAAGTGCTAGTCTTTTTTTATATATAAGAAGTAAATGTTTCTCCTTAATCGAAGCTAATCAAAACTGGAAAAAATAGCACAAATTGACATTTTTAATCAAAGGACGGGCAATAGAAATCTGCTCTGGTGCTACAGTTTTTCATAGTGGTTTAAATGTAACCGAAACGAACCCAGAAGAAAACACAAACATCATTTTTTTTTCTGTGGAAAATAAAAGTGGGATTCATGTACACCAGCAACGTGTGAGGTGCAGTACTTTGTTTCTGCTGCTCTAGCTTCTGTCGACTGACCAATCACACAGCCTACTGTATATATCCAGTGGAAGTTTTGCCTTGGTGCAGTGAAGATGTTAGCCACACCCACTCTGTGCAAAAAAAAAAAAAAAAAACAACACTGCAGGACACACCTTGAACAGGATTTCATCACTCTGCAATGTGTTGCAATACGGATGCTGCTTCCACAAGACACATCAATACTAATGCTCCGCAACTTTTCTATCTATATGCATCAAATCCAACCCTCAGCCCCACACATTCACAGTGTCTCACTATAAACTTAGTTATGACTTTCCTTGTACTCTGCAGGAATGACTACAAGCCGAGCAGGATTTTAAATTCTTTCTGCAGCTCCTTTGAGAAAGGATGTAAGAAAGCAGTACGACGGGAGGGGAAGGTCGTGTACTCCTCGTGAAGGTCAGATTGAAAACAAAAGATGGGGAAAGGAAAAAAAAGAGAAGTCAAGGGTATGCCCACACACAGGAGAGAGCGAGTGTAAGAACGAAATAAAGACACGGAGATAAATGAGATATATATTATAAGCAGCTGACCGTTGCAGGTGATCTGGGAAGGGCTGGTCTCTTCATGATTCCCTTGCCAGGATGACTCTGCAAAGCTGGGAGAAATCGAAGAGCAGCGGCACCGAAGCATCCGTCTCCAACTCAGCGGGGACCCCAGATTTCTCCCTAAGTCATGAACTTGGAAAGAAAAAAAAAAAAAACAGAAGAAAGAAGAGCCGTTTGTCAACTTCGCTCTGATGCAAAGCAGTGCATCGTCTCCCTCTCTGTTTTTCCTCCAGCTGATCAGTTACTCCTTAAATGTCCTCCTACAAACTACTACTTTAAAGACACTAATGGCATCACAGAATTAAAGGAAAATTATAAATCAACCTTTACAAATAAAAAAAGCAAAAGAACAAAACTGTCCTGTACACTGATTACATGATGTTTGGATGGTTCAACCGGGTTTCAAAATTCCTGCAAAATTACTGGGGTATGTTCCAATGCAATTATGCATGCTGTCATGCATTTACATCATGTGAGTGTTGCAGGACTCAGCAGAGATTACGCTGTACCTGTGCGTCTGCATTTTTGTAGTCATGACACACAGACAGTATGTAAAATGTGCGTGAGGATTCACCTGGGTCAGATTCACACATCTAAGACGATGCAAACTGACTGTATATAGAGATCAAGTAATCTCAAGGCCCTATGCATTTATCTACTGGCCTTACCCATCCTGACAACTGCAGTAGAACACACCAAGGCTGTACACAAGCTATTTTAAGATTACAAGGCAAAAACACTGCGGGAACACCTCCGTTTTCATGTGATTGCAGGTGCTCAGGGTGAAGGCAGATTGTTAGAGACGTATTTCCTCCCTTAATGTGAGTCATCGACAAAGAGACACCCTAAAACAGGAGAGGTCTTCTCCCTGGGTGCATGCTGTGGGAGGGGAAGGCACTAAGATCATAAACAAACGGCTTTTTTATGGGTTATGTGGGCCTCCTCATCATAACTCTATCCACTGTTACTCAGGATAAAGATCATATGCTGCACACACTCGTTTGTGGGGGTGTCTGATTTGCAGGTGTTCAAAAATAAGATTTTGTTTTTAATGAAATTATCCACTTCCACAAAAAGGTGTGCATCCTCATATAAATTCACATAATTAAACACAAGGAAGAACACAAATATAAATATTCAGTATTTACATGTTCGCACTACGAAGAAAGGTCGAAAGTTTGAGTATAATATAATAAAATATTCGTAGGTCAGCAGGCAGGCTGCTCCGAAGTAAAAACCCAACCATATATGAATTAATTTCTCTGTTTATCAATGCAGTATATTAACTTTAACTCCCCCAGCATCATCTAAATTATTTTACATTTATTAAGAATCAAAATCTCACTGGTGCTGGTTCAAAGTAGCCGAAGTGGCAAAAAAACTGCAGCATTAAAATATGGTGTTGCAGTGCAGTTCCTACACATTTTTATGTAACATTCAAACTCAAAGATTTTGTCCGAAGGAGCCTGATCTAATAGTAATTTCATTGTTTGGCAGTGAACTGTAAAATGCTCACTCTGTAGGGGAGCATATTGAAATTCATTATAATATATTATAATTATATATTATTTGATTAGACTATTCCTCATCTTTAAAACAGACTGAAATGAGACCAGTCAGAATGATGATTAGCTGGTTGAAATGGTGTTTTCTACTTATACATTAACAATTTTAAATCCGTATTAACCAGCACATAAGACTTACAGGAGCAAGTCTGGCCTCATATTTAGCTACATAATAGTTTAGCGGCAGGTCTGAGTCTGTGGCAAAGAGACTGAGTGACTGGGGTTTGATGAGCAGATCTACATGTTTCTTGGCTGTTTCCTCACGAGAAGGACAACGAAAAGATGCGATATATATACATATATCATGACCAGAGTGTGTTTTTATTTGAGGGACAAGGCCGGACTGGCAGAGGTGAGTGATGGAGCTGGAGTGCTGACACCTTTATTAACAATCATGGCAGCCACCTTACATCATGCTGACACCTCCCCTGGAAAAAGGTGTTAGACGAGGACCGCTGAACAGATTCCAAAACAACCAATTCAATCATGAATAATTGAAACTGTCTGTCTGTGTATTTTTGCTTTTTGACATAATTATTTCTATTTATTTTTATTCATTTATATCTAATTAAAACCACAGGAATATTATTGTGGAGAGGAAACACCCATGCCCAACTGTTTTTTCTTGCAGCAGCCTCTCAGAAAATGTGATAGATCAAACCAGAACTTTCACCTGAGAGTGAATCCCACAATCCCTCTGCCCCAAAACAAGCATGTCCTCCCAGTTTCTCCTCTTTTACCAATCTGAAAAGAGTAGGCTGGCTCCGGGGGAGCGCTGCTTTAATTCTGCCTTTTTGCGCAGATTACTGCATGAAAGGGGGAAAGCAAACAGAAGAAAAACGGTGAATGTGGGTCTTTTTGATCCACTCAGCCAGAAGCAATGAAATTAGCCTGGTTACTGCAGCACATATGCACGGCATAGCATGGCATAGGCAGATATGGCAGTCATGGCAGACACTGAAACAAAACACACTTGATGTTTGCATCCATGTGGGGGAGGAAGCCGTAACGCATTTGCACAGTGTGACCAAGTTTCTAACTTTCCGTCTGCCAGGGGAGTAAAAGCCTCCGCTATGTTCTAGCGGCATAAAGTAGTTTTCTCCGTCTCCAGCCACAGTAGCTTCTCTCCCTCCTCACCACTGCTGCTTTATAGTGGTTCGGGAAAGCAGAATGCCAAACTTTCGTTCTGTGATCTGTGCTTTGGGTGTTTTGTTTTTAAACTTCTCAGCTCTAATGAAATCATCACAGTACAAGGACAAAGGGACAGAGAACATTTGACAGAGTCTGTACAGAGGGATTTGGGTGGCTGGTTTGGTTGGTAGCTGGGCCGTATTGGCTCATAGAGAAGGATTTGGTTGAAAATAAGCACTGGCACTGACAAAATATACCTGACAGACTTGACAGCAGATTAATTTCTCATCCATTTTTTAATGTGACCCCAGGATTAAGAACATTAGGGGATTATACACAGATTTGTCAACCAGAGGTTCGCAGTGGGACAGCCAGCACCTGGGCGAGGACACAATGCACCCAAACCCAATGTGTTCATCCTCTTTTCATCCAGGTAGGTCAGATTAAGCCAGAGTTAGTTAGGGTGAAGGTAGAACTTTCAGAAAGAGACTTTCCCTGTTTGCATTTTGCTAATTATTTTCTCTACATTCAGCATTTCTTCTGTTATGAGACTCTAGTTGGACCCCGCAACCCTCTAAATACGACAACTTTTTTGCCATAGTGCACCAACTTTCTCTGGTAAAGTAGTTTGTCATTAAGGCAAAGCAGACAGTGCCAGGCTACGCTGCAGCAAAAAACAAACCCTAAACAATTTCCTGCTCGTGACATCTTTAATTTCCCTCCCTCCCTTGAGGTGACAGCTCATTCTGACACCTACTGCTTGTTCTAACTTTCTATGCCCACTCGCTTCCTCTGCATTCCCTAATAGCTTGTACTACACGCAGCTCATCGACGCTGATAAATGTTTAGGTTCTGCAACATTACACAGCCAATAAAAATCAGCGGCCGGCAAGTCTTAATCGGACACGGAGCGTTGGCCGGCCAAGTGGACTCGTACAGATATAGGAGGTAGAGAATAGCAGTCTGCTCAGGAAGATGGAGGAGACACTCAGGCAGAAGTATAGATATATTAATTTACAGCCCACATTGAAATGTAATACAGAGAAGCATGTGAATCACTGCTGTGCCTTACAGAGGCACACAGGGATGGAAGATAATACTCATCTTGTAAGATTTGTGGCTGCAGAATAAAAGGACCACCTTTTAACTTGTCTGCTTTTCAGCCAGATGAGCGAGGAAGCTGCTGCTATAAAAAAAAACAAAGCCCGGTGATGAAATGCAAACAAAGAGAATGAGAAATGAAGAAATATAGCTACTTTGATGGCAAATTCAGTTGTTCCTTAATCCCAGGGGAAGTGTAAGATTACACAATGTGGGATGGACTCAGTGACTCCACTGCTGCTGCTTGGTTTGTTCATCATCTCCTCTACCTCGATGTGGTTTACCTTTGGACTCTGTATGAACCAGCCATGCTGCTGTCTGCGTTCTCTCAGTTTGATCCGCTATTTCTGCTCCCTTCCCTCCTTTCCTTCCCTATTTCCTTGCTCCCCTGCTAAAGACTCTACATCCCCCTTTCTCCAACTCGTTCCCTTTTACAATCCTCTCTCTCTCTCTCTCTCTCTCTCTCTTCCTCCTTTCTCTTCTCTCCCTTCCTACGTCTCCCAATCCTTCACCCATCCCCCCACTCCCATCCTGATGTGATGCCACTTCGCCGCGAATCACGTGGCTGCTGTTTTACTGAGCCTCAAAGAAAGGTATGAGATCACACTTTACATTGCAGCTCCCTGTCTTTTATTGATGCAGCACTTTTTAGAAACACCATGGCTGGGTTTTGAACCAAAGTTTAGAAATAAAACGTGGCGGATTCAAGATAAATCTGAATGCAGGTTTGCTGTTACAGCAAAACACACTATACTGTAATTTAGACAAATACCCTTTTAATAATTCAATAGCCTATTCTATTGAATACTGGTGAAAAAAATAAAGTTATAGGTTAGACTATGCCAGATAAATCTGAAATAGCAGTGCAGCTGAGCTCCATCTATACTGAAGCACAATAAGAGAACAGCTTAATCACTTCTTCATACTCTTTTCTCTATTCCTTTGGTCAAGAAACAACAAAATAGCCAACCCAGTCTGACCACCAGCTCATCAAATACCGCGGATTGGCCAGTGCCCCTCTGCATCAGAAACCAATGCACGGAGGCATCCTTTAGCAACAGTATGGGACAAACCAGGCTTCCAACTAACTCCAATGTAAACCCACCCGTGGCGTTTTTGACGGTTGGAGCAAGTGACATACTATTAAAAGTGTGAGAGTCTGCTCAGAGCCGGTGGGAGGGGTGATGGATGGGTCAAACAAACACCAGACTTTCACCCATGAGACCATTATTTGTGTCTCCTGTGAAACTAAAACAATGTCAGTCTCAGTTGTAGTTAAGGGTCGGTGTCATCAGTCATGTGAGTTCCCTGAGTCACTAGTCATGTGAGTATTAGTCAGTGACGTTAACGTCGACCACGACCATTGTATTGCCTGCGTTTATTGGCCCGCCATCCCCGGACGGTCCAAAAGTAACGCAAGAGAGATCTCCGAGGACGAGAAGCACTGACCAATCAGTGGTATTTGACGAGTTGGGAGTGAGAATGTGTTGAAAAGGCACACTACAGCCATTATTTGTTGAATGGGAAGAGGACACGGCCCAGTTACTCAACTGGGTCTCCACTGGAACAAGTGTCTTCCTGCTCATCTGAACTCACAATTTAATTCATTATCATTTACATACTTTAATATTTACGTGGGCAGTATTCTACTGTAACATAGTTAAGATGTTTAATTTTTGCTTGTATATTGGCAATATTGTGTTCTGCAAGAAGATTTCATTTTTCTTCTCAGCCAGTAACTCTAATGTTCAGAAAAATGTATGTCCTCTTAGATAGTTCCTGAATGTCTCACTTATTAACACTCCAAACACTCCAAAGCAAGGCTGTGCAGTATCGGTAGACTTTCCACCATCAGGCTTTTCTGGGAACATCTCACCCATATTATATAATACTGTCTTTTCATCGTATACTGTCTGTGCATGTGAGCATGAAACCGCTCAAAGATGACAGGAAGTTTAAATCTGTCATATATTCATCATCAAAAGTCAGAGATACCAGCATCCTACATCTGTTTGCCAAAAAACTTTATAGTGGAATACGATGCAGATGGTAGCGCCAATCCCAAGTTGCCTGTTGGCTACGAACCAGCGGTACTCCCAATAGTGTGTCAGAATGCAACATTTGCCCAAGATGACCTATAATAAGACACACATATTCAAACACACACTCTGCCCACATTTCCCAGAAGTCTCCAAGCACACATGCTGAGCTGCTCCTTTCTCAGTGCTTCAAATGAAAACAGGGCTGCTGGGAAATTTATGTAGAAACGTATGCTGGCGTTGTTGTTGCCGAGGTGTTAATTAGACTGAGAAATCTTGTCCTAGACCCTCCTTCCAAGCCGGCCAGTTACACACATATGCACAACTCCTCCCACACACCAGAAAACCAGCGAGGTGCGCCAGAAGATGTCTTAGCTGTAAGCCACTTGAAATGCGTGCGTGAAATTCCAGTTGATCAGGAGAGATCAATTGTAATCTGAGTGTCATTCATTTCTCCGACGGAGCCGGTGTAAATTTGCGAGTTGGACGAGATCATAGCAGCTGGGCTTTGGCGAGCAGCAAGTGTTGATTGTGCTAATGATTCTCTGCTTCCTCATGCCAGCTTGTTGTTACAGCCAAAGGTAACACCGTCAAGATTTCATATCATAATTAACGCGCAGTATTTGGATGCTGCAAGAACAAAATAGTGTAGATGAGATTCTAATTGAAAAAAGGCATAAATATGACACAATAAAAGCATGACCAATGTTTACAGTGATCAATAAATGACACTTTTAAGCGACCAGCAGTAAAGGTGGGGCTAATTCCAATTACTTTATGTACTTTTGTACATGTACATTTTAATCTGTAATAATAGACCAGAACTTATTTGTTGATTATATTTTGTACGTGTAGTAAAAAGTACAATATTTAGTACCTTAAATTTGCACTTAAGTGCAGTACTTGAGTAAATGTACTTTGTTACATTCCATCACTGGACAGGCATGTCAAAAATCATTACGGAGTGATAGGACCTATGAGGGCCTGTAGGAGGAAGGTACTGTAGCTTCAGGGTGCTGATGCAGGGGAATCACTACAGAAATGGCTTAATGGTATTCTGGGATCAATACGCCAGCAGCAAACAGATGGGCTCTACCTGCCGAACGTCCGTTTCTCCTGACTTCAGCTGATTTATGTTCTCACACTGCAAAAAATGCCTGTCTCCACAAGTCATTTAGAATTAAAACCTTATTTTTTGGCCAGTGAAACCAGATAATTACGTTTCTGTCCGCTACAGCTTCAGTTGTTATGGAGAACACCGTTATCTTGAAAAATAGCAACTTCACAGGTCAGTCCACGATCACAAAGAGTCTTGAATCTTGTAGACAGCTTCGATCGTGTTGGTGTGCGCTGGACAAGTGCAATGTTTCCATCCTTCCTTATAAGAAAAAAACATTATAAAACTAATTATCGACTTGAATCGTTATATCTTGCTTTGCATCTGATCAAACACAAGCTAAAAGGCTGCTGTGACTGCTGGCCAGCCAGAGCGTAGTGATTTAATTTGGCAGATGTCCAGCTGTGTGATGGCTGCCTTGATAACAACAGTACACTGTTTAATCTGTTGTAGCAATTACACATTATCGAAAACAAGTTTGCGGAGTGGGTTTAAACTGTTAGACTGATACCGCATATTATTTTTAAAATATACTCCATGAGATATAGTGGGCTATTTCTAAAATTTACAACATCTTGGTGAAAATCTGACAACAAAATATCAATAAAGTTACAACAGTACTATGATCTCCTTATGTTAGCTCTATATATGCCTCAATCTGTGGACTACAGCCGGGTCTGAAAGTGAAACTAATGTGGAAGTGCCTTATACTTGTATTCTTTCAAACAGCCAGCAGGGGGCGACTCCTCTGGTTGTAAAAAGAAGTCTGATTGTATAGAAGTCAATGAGAAAATAAGCCGACTTCTCACGTAAACACTGTAAACATGAGTTCATGGTCTTAATGGGGGCGGCAGTAGCTCAGTCTGTAGGGAGTTGGCTTGGGAACCGGAAGGTCACCGGTTCAAGTCCCGACATGGACCAAGAACTGAGTGTGAACTGGTAGCTGGAGAGGTGCCAGTTTACCTCTTGGGCACTGCCGAGGTGCCCCTGAGCAAGGCACCAAACCCCCAACTGCTCGGGGCGCTTGTCAGGAGCAGCCCCCTCACTCTGACATCTCTCCATTGTTGCATGTTTGTGCATGTGTGTGTTCGGGTCTGCATGTACCGTGTATAAGTAAACAACAGAGTGAAAAAATTGAATTTCCTAACTAATAAAGGAATATCTTCTTCTTCTTCT
The DNA here is from genome assembly GCA_947000775.1 of Pterois miles. NCBI lineage: Eukaryota > Metazoa > Chordata > Actinopteri > Perciformes > Scorpaenidae > Pterois > Pterois miles. Next base: position 36,544 of record CAMQGK010000001.1, read on the forward strand.
TCTTAATCACCAGTTTCAAGTCTTCTTCAATACAGCATGATGTTCATTTAGTAAATTATGGTCCCATTTAGAGTCAAATAGACCATAAATCAGTGTAGGGCATGGCTCCCTTGTGATTGACAGGTTGCTACCACAGCATTGTCAGGTCCGGGTGTTGTCCTTGTTTTCATCTTACAACTCTTTCACAGTGTGTTTTCAGTTTAACATTAATCATAACCTTTTTGGTCACCTGAAAATGTCTTATTCAGAGTTTGATTGAACTAAGCTCCAGCCTTTGGTGTCACTTCTGGTTGCAAAAAAAAACCCCAACATGACGACAGCCAATAACCAACATGGTGATGGCAACATAACAACATGGCAACACCCAAATACCAAGATGGCAACGGCCAAAAACCAAGATTGCAATGGCCAAAATGCCAAGCTCGAGGCTTCAAAACGGCAGTCCACAAACCAATGGGTGACGTCACGGTGACAATACCTACTTCTTAAATACAGTCTGTGGAATGAATAGAAAAATCAGGTGTATTTAATCTTTAAATTGATTCAATTACAAAATGATGATCCATTAAGCTTTTGGTGATCACGTGAACAAATGCCAACATCATTTATCAGAGTGGATGTTCATTCTATATCATGTATTTGTATGAAATCATGGTGAGTGATGCATCTGTCATGCATTTATCTACCAACGGATTGATCTATAGGTTTATACTGCACAGCAGTTTTGGCAGCACAGTACACTGCAGACGTAACTATTTGTGTTGAACCATATTTTGACTATTTTCTATTCATCATTACTAAAAATCTATTCCCAGTTTTATCCAGGTGTTCTCTTTCTCCTTTCCTTGTTTTCTTTCCACTGGCATGTAAAAGGAGCTCGGTGCTGTGCCTCTCCACTGAGAGCTGCTCAGGATCCTGAGGTCCGGGAGCTCTCCCGTGGCCTTAGGAGGCACAACTGGAGACAAGCTGGTCTCCCTCCAAACAGAGATTTGGGTTCACATGACCTGTGCGAGCAGCTGTCCCCCACAGTCCTCCCTGCAGCACCACACGCTGCAGAATGGCAACATCCTCTGTGCTTAATATCTTCTCATGTGCAAGCCATGATTTGAACAAAGCAGTGCTCTCTCTCTGTGTTCTCCGCATGCTGACATGCAGGACTATGAAATCGCCTCATGAATATCAAGTGCTAGTTTGTAGCTTGCCAAGTCATTACTGAGAGTTTTTTTAAATGGCCGGAAGGCTTATGAACTAACACCATCCATTTTAGATAATATTTTATATAGTAATCTGTTCTGCTTGGGTAAAAATTTTCTGTGCAAACACGTCCATTTGTTCCTACTGAGGATATAAATGTTTAAAAAAGGGTCACAGATATATACAGTACTTTAATTTGAAAAGTCACTCCATAAAATAGCTGTAATTCTTAGCAAACATTACTCAAGTGCAGTAAAAATGTATTTGTCGGGGACTATTTGTAGCTGATTTTGTGTACGAAGAACTGACTCAAAATAAACTACAGTTGCCAGTGGCAGCCATGATGCATCCAGAGAAACAACACAGTCAAGGCTACTGTTTTGGAGCAGGGACGAAGAATTGATTTCCGGTTAAACAAATTGATTTTTTTTTTCTGGGTGAACAAATTATGGCATCGGATTGGTGGATAGATTGGCATACTTGCCAATACCCAATCCCAAATTTTCAGTAGCTGACGTATTTCTGATACTGGTATCGGGACTGGAACAACTAAGCAAGAGTTTAACACTACAGAACAGATCAGTACTGTGTGGGCGCAGTTTGACTAGATGAGTTTGAAAAGGGTGTCACCCTGGCATATGCATATTAAATTCTGATTGGTTCATCAAAATAATTAACACTACAAATACAGAGTCTCGTGAAATAATCAGTACTTTTTCAATTAAGGCAGATAGGGTAGGAAGGGCCCTTAATGTTTCTAACAAGTGTAAAAAGACATTTTTTGAATCCTACGTGGTGGAAAAACAGACTGATGAGGTTGCCACAGATGACCAACTCCAGTCCTGCAACTGCAGTTTTCATTAATTGCGTTCCTTTATGCCTCTCCTCACCGTCCTGCTCTCCCTTTATCCAACACTGTGGAAAGACTACTTAGCCTCCTGTAGACATAAAGAATATTAACCACACATAGAGGAAGCACATGCACCATGATTTCCAGCAAACACAAACAGAGTGCAGCCTATGAACATAGGCGGCCTCCCTCCTTCGACACCTCTAACAGCACAGCAGTCCATGGATACTGTACGCCTAGGAGACACAATCACTGCCTTCCACTCCCACTGAATCCCACTGCCCAGCTGATTCATGTGACCATCAAAACTTCAGCTCCCATCCTGCCTCATGGCCGCTCTAATGCCACACAGAAGAAATTGACGCCGTCTGCATTTGAGAGACAGGAGGCATCAATTGTGCTCTCAGTGCTCATGTACAGTATGTCTTCTCAGCCAAAGGCATGTTGTGCATATGTGTGTATGTAAAGGGGAAGGTGGCTGGAATTGGTTATCCATCAGAGCTGTCTGTCCCCTCTCTCTCTCCCCCTCTATTTGATTGCCTGGGCATGAGGGAAGGTTTTAATTATGTTTTCTTTTATTCAAACGATTAATCCTGAAGCACAGTGCACCAGGGTTTCCCCCTTGGGAGACGTCACACATCTGGCGAAGACTGTGCTATTATCATCGCTCTCTCTCTGGGTTACTGGAGCCCCGTTCTTCCTCGATTTCTAGCCAGAGGTGTATTTAAACATATAGACATTCAAAAATACAAACAAAATGCATTTATTTAATGCTGATACTGTATTTACTAAACCTGTCTGCTTTCTTCCGATCATAACCTACTCAGGATTCCTTCTGCTAATCTATCCCTGTCTTTATTTACATTCTTAGGGCAGCATCTAAGAATCATTTTCAATATCATTAATCATAAATGTTCTCAATGAATTGCTTTGTCATAAAATTGTGCCCACAATTTCACGAGGTGATATCTAAGATGTCTTGTGTTGTTCAACCAAGAGTCCATAACTCAGAGATATTTAATTTACAATAATAAAACAAAAGAAAGCCAGAAATCCTCACATTTGAGGAGTAAGTGTTTGGTATTTGCTTGATTAATTAAGATGTATCAATTATTAAAATGGTTGTAAATCAGATGATAGAGTCAATGACTAGTCATTTCATCACTAAACATATATTCAAATTTATGTAAATGGTTACACTGCACACATGCCTGAAAGACTTGAGATTTATAGCTTCCTCCATATGTTTAATGTCTTCTAAATGCAATAATTATGGTGAAATTATACAGTATTATGTATGTGAGCCTTAAAGTGTCGGAGGTTGGTCAAAATGTGGTTTTACTTTGCAATCTCTAGTATTTTCTCATATCTACAACTTCTTAAGACAAATAATTTTGAATACCCCCAAAAAAACTTAATTTTTTTTTTTTTATCTTCACTGGAGTTGAGGCACACAAACACACATGCTCAGTCAATCCCTGCCTGGCACTGGCCTCTCACATGACTGAAATAGACTGTGAAATTTCTACTCAAACATTCATGAGTGCAAACCTGCATTACATCATCTCTATACCTCATCACGGGAGCCGTGAATCACAATGAGACCAGAGGTATGGAAATGTGAGGAAGAGTAAATGGTACGTTAACGGAGTAGAGAAGCAACAGGAAGAAAGAGATGCAGAGAAATAAAAGAAATGGGAAGTCGAAGGAGCAGTGGATGAGGCTGCATGCATGTTTCTCGAAGTCTGCTGTCTCTTCCAGCTAGCCAGACATGACTTCACCACAGCTTCCTTGTTTGCAGATATGACCTCACTCATGCAGACTGAGCCTATGCCATCTAGCATTAGCTAGCAGCAGGCGAATGCTTTAATGCAAGTTACTCCCCTCCTCTGCGGGAAACCTGCAGCAGCCATACAAGCTGTTTTTAGCCTTTGATAAATCATGCAGTGTTTACTACTACACAGGGTACAGAGCAGCAACCCAGATCCCCCAAAAAACGTTTGGGATGATCCTGAACTGCATAATTCATCAGAGCTGAGCTGCAACTTTGCTCCAGCATGAGGATGTCTGGCTGGAGAATCTTTACACTTTCAGAGATGAGTCTCACATTTGTTCACAGTTTTTGGTTTATACTGTAGGCCATGTTCTACATAGTCAATTAAAGGCGTGCAGAGAAACTGTCATTACATTGTGTCATATTGCATTACTTTAAGGTGCCAATCTTGTTTTAAAACATCTTTTCACCTCAAAATTTGAGGGATAATTTCAGTTTATTCCAATTTGTTTCAATTTGGGTCTTATTTTTATAGATTTTGGTTAGATTTAGATTATATTTGTTAACAAGCTGACGCTTTATTGGAAGTTAAATCAAAAGTGAGAGGTGTAGCGTTGCCGTGTACCTAAACATAAATGTTTTGGTGTCCACACCTTGCAACTGGACAATATCTCTTTTAAAAACCGCATGTCTGCGATCACCTCAAATGCGCTTTTGCCCCTTTACAGTTTTGATGGTGACACAGTTTGCTTGACCTTGTTTGTTGTCCACATTCTGGCACGTCTTGTGCCATTCGAGCCCTCCACTCACCCACCTCTGGGTGCGCATGTCTGCCAGCTGAGCAAACATTAACTGTCAGTCATTTTTTCTGTCTAAAGGCCGAGAGCGTTCCCTCAGGATCGACGTCTCCAATCAGCCAACCAGCTTCCCCTCTCTCCTGCCTGATGTCCCAGTGTACATGTTCCACTTCGGCCTCTCAAGCAATGTGAAACAATGGAGGGGAGAGCGAGTTTGTGATGAAAACTGCAAGTTGTTTGGTGGTGCTGACGGACAACTGATGACGCAGGATGTCCTGATGTCCATCTCCAGAGACATGGACTCAGGAAGGACTGAATGATGAGAATTGTATAATAAAACACAACACACACACACACACACACACACACACACACACACACACACACACACACACACACACACACACAGAAACTTCAGCTCGAAGTGATGATTCATGGATGTCTTCAATCATGGACTCATGGGAGTCATCCCATTGCTCACCTGAGAGTCTGCACCTCCACACTCAGCTAGTGACATACTTTCTATTCATTTTGTTTCTGTTATATATTGTAGCCTACGGGGAAGCAATTTAGAAAAACAGACGCTTTTGTTCGTTATTTCCGAGGCATAAGGGCAGCAACTTTTTTTTTTTAAACTGAATTTGAATATTCTGTACTTAAGGGGTCAGGCTTGACAGCAGGAAAAGGATGATTTAATGTTTTTTTTATTTCTTTTGTGAAGTATCAGTATGTGATAATATTATTCTACTTTTACTGCAATATCTCACTGCATTTCACACTGCATAGCTGCAGTGAATAACATGCACCGCTAGTGGTCTATTTTTATGTCTGTTAATATCACATAGGCAGTGGCATAAAACACTCAAATGTCAACATGATTTCTGTACCTGACAGCCCGAAACGCTCAGCATGTACGGGCCACACCTCTCCGTGTTTACCTATAGACATCCAGAGGCGCTGGACCATAGAGGCATGTGACGCTTCTTAGCTCATTCCAAAGGCTTTTAACACCTTCTGCATCATTCAGCGGCCAACACGTCTGAGTGAGAGCGAATACCACGTCATCCTTGCATGATGGACTCAGCGAAGCTAGTGTGAGGAAGCTACGGTGCCATACAGTGACCAGGCTGGCCGTTTACAGGAGGGAAACGGGAGCTGCTGGCCTGCTTTCTCACACTGCATTGGCTGACTCGAGATGAAGAGTATGAGATCTTGTTTGCTCTATTTTGCCACCATGGTAACACAGGAACTGCAGGAGCACAAACACACACACTTCCATCCTGCCTGACAGCTGTCTAGTAAGACATCATGCCTGTAAGCCACCACAGTTGGCATCATAAGCAGGATGGACTGACCAAGACAGTGCTGTGAAAACACCACAGACTACTCTCCTTGCATCCTTCGTTAGTTCCTTCCTATCACAAATCTGAGAGTGTCTCCTCTTCTTCATGTCTCTTTGATTACTTGTTGTCTCATCAGTGCCCAAGCTCAGCTGTGGCCAATGTACCGTCCTCATCTCTCATCCACAACTCTGTTTCTGAGAGACGCCAGAGGCTATTCACACTGCAGTCACACTACTGTATACTACACAAACATGCAATATTTAGAGTATGTACACAGACACATGATGTTAGGGGTGTACTTATGGGTGAGATTGACAATTCTTGTCCAGTCCTGTGGTATGCATTGAATGAACGCAAATTCAATGCAATCAGTTAACACTGCAGACTCCATTCTGGACTAGGGATGCTAATTTTGAAAAAAATTTCTTAACCAATAACCGACCCTCATTAACCGATTTGTGCCTCGTATGCAGCGGTGCGCCAGCTGCAGTGTATGAGCACAACAGACAACTGAGTCAGCAGTTCACCGTCAGGAGAGCTACCGTAGCAGCCACGGTGCTGCGTTCAGTGTCTTCAGATCACCGTCCGGGAGTGTTAGCAGCCATGGTGCTGCGTTCAGTGTCTTCAGATCAGCAAGTGTCTGCTAGCGTTGCCAGTGGCTTCGTGTCCGCTGTCTTGGGATAAGCGGTTGCACATGGATGGATGGATGTTTGCTAACAGGGAAATAACTATAAAACTGTTAATTAGTTTAACGCTTATAAATTAGTTTTTTCTTAATAAATTGCTACCAAAGAAGCTAAAAAAACAACATTGATATATTATTGTCTTTTAAGATGATATGGTGACATGTTGCCTACTCACACATCCAGCAAATACGAAGCAACATTAGCATTCAATTGGGTCATACATAAAAAAACAAAAACAAACAAATAACAGGTCTAGGCAATAAAACTACAACTTCTTTAGGGTTAAGCAACAGAACTACAACTTATTAAGGTTTAAGAAAAACAAAACTAAAAAACAACAGGTTTAGGCAATAAAACTACAACTTCTTTAGGGTTAAGCAACAGAACTACAACTTATTTAGGTTTAAGAAAAACAAAACTAAAAAACAACAGGTCTAGGAAATAAAACTACAACTTCTTTAGGTTTAAGCAAAACTTCTTTCTGCTCCTGTCATAATTACTACAGTCACTAGAGGTCGCTGTCCTGTTCATTTATCCCTTCTTTCGGTGATCTACCCTGTGAATAGATGATAAAACCTACTAGTGGGTGTTGTAGGCTCTTACTGCTCCATATCTATGGGGCTTATAGCAACTGATAACCTATTTAACAGTCTGACAACAGTCTAATTGGCTGAAATATAATGCTATAAGTTGCAGGTCAGAAAAGTAAATCTTTGTTTAGCTGAGGGGAACTGCAGAGTTGCGACCTTTTACACATTACGCATCGTCATTTGAAATGATTTATAATGAGAGAGAGAAAGACTGGACTTGTAACAGTAGGTAAGCTTGATTCAGAAATTGTTAGCCTCATAACATAATTGTAAAAAAAAAAATAAAATAAAAGTCGGTACCGTTAAAATAGGACTTAGGCAATTATGCAATGAGGCTAACGAAATTATGATAAATGCAATACTTGTCAAATTGACACTTTGCTGCATGAGTGAGGTGGCCCATAGTGACTCACCAGTCAAAAAAAAAGACAAGAAAACCCAGAATAACTGATGTAAGAGTTATAATAAATGGCTCTGTTGGATTACATTGACGTGATTGAGTGATTGTCAATTTAGCCGTACAGCCTAATATGCAGTCACTTTATACCTGCAGCAAGTTGCTATGGTTTCCATTTTGCAAAGCGTTCTTTCCACTTAACCTTTGTTTCCCTCCTTCCTCATGTCTATTTTCTGTTTGTGCACCTGCTGAAGATTAAAGCGTAGTCGACGGTCCGGGCTCTTTTGAATGTGGCAGGGCCGAGAAGCTGCCTTTTTCCATTAGCAAACATGGATTTGTGTGTTCAGGACTCTGTGTTCTCTGCCCCTTTCAGTTTTCCTTCCCTTTTTACCCCCCGACCTTTCCTCTGCGCTACAGGGCCAACAATCGAGCTACATGTGTACACTATAACCTGAAGATCTTCCCATGTACAAATCACTTTGAATGTTGTTTGTTTTCTTGAATCAATTTTTCGAACTAAAATACCTTGTTTCGACACATTCTGCAGCACCGTGCTTTGTCCTTTTCTGCCCTCACATCCTAATGCAGTCGTTGGTATTCTACACAGCACGGCTTACATTCGGTGTAATACAGAAATGCCATTCAGCTTCACGCCTCTTTCCCAAACATTACCATACAAATAAAGGCAGGAGAACAAAAAGGATCAGAATTTATGTTCTGCATAAATCTAAATAAGAGCGTGAGCAAGCTTCATGCCTCACAACCTTGCTAATGATTATATTAAAAGTAATAAAAAGCTGTCCATTACTAACATGCAAGATATGGATTGGACTAAACTGACCTAATAAATAATTCTCTTTCATTGGCAAGCACATTCAAAGAGGGAATTAAATATACATACTGCAACGTTGCATATAGTGTGTTTTTTCAAGCGCTGTTTACATTCCAGGTTCAAGAGTTCAGTTCAGGATTTTATTACTGGATGAAACTATAATACGTTTTACAGACACAGAATGGAATTCTTGCAATTTATGATTTAAATATAAATATAATACTAGATGAGTTACAAATCAATTGGGCGAACTGAAATGACAAGCTAATGGCAACATCACAGACATTATTAATTTAGCCTCAATATGCTTCAAACTAATTGCATATTGGATTATCAGTAATACTTTTCAGTATCAATCAGTCATAAATCATTTTTAGCCTTTGCTAATAATGAACTAATCATCAACAAAACATGCAGAAATATCTGTAAATAATTAGTAAGTGTAATGTTGTATGTCATTTATAAACCTTTCGCAATACATGGACGAATCACTAGTAACTGAAAGCCACCGACACTGCTTTGTTTAAGAGGCTGTAGCAGGCTCCGTCTTAAAGCTAGAGCGAAGGTACGTGTATCATATTAAACAAGACGACCAACCCACTGGTATCATGTTAGCTTGCTGGGAAGGAGGCTAAATAACGCTCCAAAGTTTGGCTACATTTTGGTGAGTAATTAATTTGCCGATATATTATGAATCACTGTGATCTGGGGAATAACCTCTGCCAGTGAAGATCCTCACATGCAGGTTTCTGCTAATCTGACCAGGCGTTCATTGGAAACTGTTTGGAAAAAGGCAGGCACTTTTAATAAATACTTGGCAGGTGGCTGGATGAACAATCTGTCAATCAAATTAACAAAAGCCAAACTAACTAAAGCCAAAAACACAACCGTCACTTCTCTATTTTGCTTTTCTTTCAATGAAGAAATTCTCTTAGTTCTGATATAATTGATGCTACTATGTTTAGTTGATATACTGTATTATGTATTACTGTGATCTGGGAAATAGTGTTACATGTTGCACATTATGACATGCCAGAGAAGGCATACAGTTGCCTATACCTTCTGTGCTATGGTACACAACACAATTGGGCCATATGCAATAACCAGAAGAAGACATTTATGATATTTAATGGGAAGAGAGAAAATTCTGCATTGTATACCTTTAAATATTTACACAGATGCACAAGTCAACGGATAATCCAACAGCGTCCAAAGCCCCTACCCCCACACCTTTCCCACAGCAGAACTAGGGGCTGCATCTGACAATTTTGTTAATTTTTTGAAACAGATAATTCAACAATCATGCACATGTTATGCAGAGATTAACTAAGTGTGTGGAGGAGAGAATGTATGCAGGATTTGAATGTCTTTCTAAAGCTCTCTTTTTTAAAGTTTCCACACAGCTACTTTTGTCAGTTTCTGTACATTAATGCCTTCAAGGAAGGGCTGCTCAAAAGTTTCGCTGTGATAAGGGAGATATGTAATTTAATCAGTTGGAAACTTGTTCAGTTGCTCTTCTTGTTCTTTATACATGGCGGTTTTCTGTGTTTTCTTACCAGAGACAACCAATCTGCAGATAAAGATGAAATACACTGCCCAGCTTTAAAAAAAGATGTTTCAGATCTGTACTTCATGAGGATTATTTTTGTCCAAAATCCTAAATTCCAACATCTCCAGCAGAAGGCAGCACAATAGATGGAGCATTTGCAGCAGTTGTGACTTTAAAGGAGCTGTACAATTTTGGGATTCGACACAAAAACGTTTGATCCACGCTATCTCCCTCTCCTCATTTGGAGCACAGCTTAACTGAGGCGAGTGAAAAGCAACACTATCTCATTGTTTCAAAAGCAGATTATCTGTGACTTCAACCCCCCACTTTAGGCAGAGCAACACATTGCAGCGCTGTACCCGAGCCACCACTCCGTTTCACGCCATAAAAGATGTTGAAAAAAGGAGGAGTGTTAATCTGTTTCCCGATGCAAACCCACTGGAGGAAGGTGGAATCTGCCGGTTTTGTTTTGGAGAATGAGCTGCGGTACAGACTATCTGTCTCCATCCTTGCATACATTGAGCGCTATCTGTAGGTGAGTCACTCGTGTTAATGTGTACGAGCACACGAATGTACGAGTGTGTGCAAAAGGCTTCACACGGTGACCGGCTGCCACCTTGTCATTCACACTGTCAGGGGATGCGTGGGCGAAGCGTATTGTCACCAGTGTGAGTGAGTGTGAATGTATGTTTGTGCGTGGGCGTGGGTATGTGAGCCATCGCGGGATGCCCAATGGCACCTTGGACACTACAATGCTTGTTCCCGGTGTCTCCTGTCAGGCCTGTGTGGAACTTACTTCTTACTTTGAGCTCTTTCATCCTCTAAAGTCTCTCTCCTCCTCGTCTGCCCTGCTCCCATTTTTCCTGTCCTCCTACATGAAATAGAGGATTTACTGCCCTCATTGGAAGAGTTGTTCTCTGCTTTAGAGCCTCTGCTTTCCATCATAAAAGACTTGGCAAAACTTGGATGCATATCGTATATAGTAGATACCATGGATAATGTGGTATATGATCTAGGCTTCACTCATATGCCTGTTTTAAGTTCACAAGTTTTACTCGCCAAAATTGTTTTAAATGTCTTGCATGTAAAGTATTGCTTTGTCTGAAATATCCTAACTGTGCATCCAAAAGCGATAGCAGGACATAATTTCCATACTTATCAAACCAATCAGTGAGTTCTCGTGTCCTCTACGGAATAATTTGCATTTAATGTTTCTCCACTCATTTATTCATGTTTTTCCTTTATCACTCATTTGTAAATAATAATAATACTTTATATTCATATTTATGCCACTACAGTACAATCTCAATGCCAACATTCAATTGAACATGAGCAACTGGATCATATTTTTCTATTGTGTCACTAGCGGTTGGTTTAGCTAGTAGGAACTAGATGACAAGATGTGTTCAGACTAAATGCAAAGCAGGTTATTCGCACAGAGCGATTACAAATAAAGTCAATGCATAGACAGGAATTTGCGTCCGTGTGTGTACGTTGTGTCGCGAAAGCATTGAGATTCTCCTGACGTCACCAAGAACACACTGATTATCAGCATCTGTGGGCACCCGGAGACAATATTTTTGGCATCCTGCAGCTCTACGACTCAATGTCAATACTGTCAGGAGAGGGAACAAAAAAGGAGAGGGTTCGGAGGTACACAGGTTTGAGGCAGCTGGTTATTTCAGTGATAGTTGATGGTGGAAATAAACGTTGCTAAGGTATGTGGTCTCTATGGAGGTAAGCACCTCTTCCTTTCTGGAAAAAAGTACTCACATTGGCTGTTAAGGGCGAATATCCATGAGTTGCAAAATATTCCAAACAATACTTCATTTGTGTAACTGTTTAAATTTAACTGATATTATTACAGCCACCATTTTGTCAGATCTGTTGTCCGAGGAAAGTGTTGATAGTCTCAATGGCCTCATCATTCTTCTCTGTCATATGATACCCACTTGTTACCCACACAGTTTTCCCAGTTTCAACCGAGACCAACCAGTGTCTTTTTAAGTGTGAGCTTCCTGTACAGCTGTGCACCAACATGCACTGTTGCACCAAACGCAATAGCACACAATGAGAGTTTAGATTATTTGCACCACTCTGGGTAGCACTAGTACAGGCTCATAATAGCGGTCCAAGTTTAAGATAATGTATTTCATACAATGAAATGAACCACTTATTCATCATCTGTGTATTGTATTATTACTATCACCATCTACTCATTCCCATGACAAAATCTTTCCTGCGTTCTATCGTATATTATCTGATAAAATGCTGCAGAATTATGCTGTCACTCAGCCTCAGGGTCGCAGCGTCCTCCCTGCCGTAGTAACAGATATATCTTTATTCAGACCCGGCCCTGTACAGAGGCAGGACATCAATCCGCTTTGTGTCTGCATCCAGTGGCTCGCCGTTCTGCTCCTTGTCTCTCCGGGTGGGGCTCGGTTATTGAATTGTCTGTGGCTTTGTTTTGGCTGGCAATCTCCTCTCTTTTTTTCTCTCTCTGCTCCAAAATCATGGCCCATTTATTCTAACCCAATTATTATTGAAGCCTGGCTGAGCAGAGTGATAGATGGTACTTTGTTAAAGCCTGGCTTTTGCTGACACACATACTGCTCCTACTGTCTCGGTTGCAGAGGCAACAATTAGGCGCGCACACACAGAGTCCAGAAATTATCCTAATTTATGAGGGATGACAATTTTATTAATTAACGCGACGGTGTTAGGCTATAAAAAAAAAGATGTGAACATGAATGGCCAAACTAATTGGGCAGTGAGTGTGAGGGAGGGTTCATGTTTTATCGCATGCTTTGTTTCGATACGGCTCATAAGTCACAACACAATGAGGACAAAAGACGGCGTTTCACTGAAGACTGAAATCAGGAGTCAAAGTAAAACAACACACTCCTGCCTCCAGTCTGAGGTATTTATAACATTTATAAAGGAAAGCCTCCCACAGTACATTTCTAGTCCAATTGCTGATTGGTACCTTTAATCAGCCCATTTCCCTGAAGTACTCATGATCACGCTGCACATGTTTAAGAGATTGCTGGGCTGTACTAATCCCACTGGATGATCCTGTCTGCTTGTTAGACCCAAACAGACTGGAATCACACCACAGTGACCTTCTCTTTACCTGCAGCGCTAACTAGCTCGCAGTTATGCTGACACCCATAATGAGGACATCACCTACTTGCATTTTTGCAGCTGTCCCTGTCCTACAATGAATCTCTATGAAATGCTTTGACCAGAACAAAGTCAAATTCCTGAGATTCCAAAGATTTCTTAACAAGTTGCAGGTGTATGATTGATTATTTTACTGTTACTTTCGTCTAACAGCAAGAGGGTTTGCAGGTTCAAATCAGGCTAGTGGCACTCCTGTGTGGAGTTTGCATGTTCTACGTGTGTTAGATTAATTTAGATAGATTGACTCTACATTGCCTGTAGGAATGAATGTGTGAATGGTTGTCTGTCTCTATGTGCCCGGCTGCAGATGCTGGATGAATTCAGTAAATTTATATCTATTTGTAGCAATGCTTAAGTCAAGCCTGATGTTTCCTTACACATCATAGAATGATCCCAGTCATTTCCAAACAGTGAGGCGTACAGCTTATTAATCAAACACTGATATCGCATAAATACTTCGTATTGGCCGATACCCAAAGCCCAGGAGTCCCTATCAGTGTCAGGACTGAAAATGTCAGATAGGTGCATCCTTAATAATGGACACATGGAGAAAACTAGGAAAGGATGGCTGGAGGTGTACAGCACATTAATTTGAATCAGAGTTGACATAATAAAACAGAATAATAGGTCGGAAAACAGCCTTTTATGCATTAGCACAAATATCTCAATTATGAAGCAACTGAAATCAAGAAGCTTTTAACTTAGATATCACATCTGAAGCATGTTAGCACAGGAACTAGCTCACTTTCTCAGTCTTTATTGAACATCACCACTCAGCTGCTACAAGGACTGTTACACTCGATTGTGGTGTGTTAATTGTAAGCCTAATATCTCCTCCAAGGGCAGCGAGGGCTGATAGGAAGTCAGGGTGTAATGAACATATGGTCATCATAGCTTGTGAGCTCCCCCAGCTCGAGCGCTCCGGAGTGAAGCTTACTCTCCTGGACTGGAGGAGAAGCGCTGCCTGCATGTCAATGAGCCCGATTCCCTGTTAACCAACTGAGCGCACAGGGTCTCTTGTCTCACACACACTAGCTGCCATCTGCACCCTGAATGGGCTGCTCTGAGGGTGTGTGTGTGTGTGTGTGTGTGTGTGTGTGTGTGTGTGTGTGTGTGTGTGAGGGTAGAGGGGAGGGGGGGGGGGGGGGTTGAAGAGAGAGCTCTTCAGAGGATGGGCTGTATTAACCCCATGCACATGTCTGTCTACCAGCCTGCTGCTTTGAGAAGCAGAGTGATCATTGAGAAAAAGAAGATCTATTTTTAGACGTGAAATAGGGAGGGGATAAGCATGAGCGGTGTGCACGAGAGCGTGTGTGCGCGCATGTGTGTGTAAGGCTGTTTGATTCTATGGGTGAGCGTGATGCGTAGTGATAGTCTCTTCCAAAACAACATAGCAGAAGAGGCACAAGCTATCTTAAACTTCACACGCAATCATATAAGCCACACATGACTCCTGGAGAAAAACACACACACAAATCTGGCTATCGTCCTATTGTGCCTGCAGCTAGGCCTGACAGCGGTGTTGGACTTACATCCACACACACACACACACACACACACACACACACACACACACACACACACACACACACACACACACACACACACACACACACACACACACACACACACACACACACACACACAGCCTCCCTAGCAACGGGACACGTGATGCTAGTATTGTATGCCCAACCTTTTCACGTTCTCTCTCTCTCTCTCTCTCTGTCTGTCTCTAATCCATGTCTTTCATCCTGACAGGTGCCAGCGGCTGGTGAACCAGGCTGCAGATTGATGATTAGAGTGGGCAGAATGGACACATGGACTGGTACCAATCTGAGGTCACGTAGAA
This sequence comes from Pterois miles, assembly GCA_947000775.1. Taxonomy (NCBI): domain Eukaryota; kingdom Metazoa; phylum Chordata; class Actinopteri; order Perciformes; family Scorpaenidae; genus Pterois; species Pterois miles. The sequence continues at coordinate 51,588 of CAMQGK010000001.1, forward strand.
GTCTGTTGGGGGAGGATGATTTAGTAATTGCAACTTAGGCTAAAAGTTTATCTTGCGCACAGAGCCTAGTTGGTAATCTTCACAGTACATACAATATAATCAAGGAGTTTGATATAATCCTATAGAAAACATGGAGGTTTGGTGTGAAAAAGATTTTTTTTTGTAGATGGGTTAGAGAAGTATTTCTAAACCTGGGGGTCAGGAAAGGTGTTGCAAGATAAAGTTTAGGGGTCAAGAAATAATTAGAGCAACAGAAAATGAAAGCTCCTCTAATCTTTGCTTTTATCCCCTGTGAATATTGGTTAAACCCTCCTCCCACACGACTGTCCAATCATAACTTAGCAACTGTAACTAGGCATGGCAGGCCTGTCCAGCTTTGGATTTCTCAGCATGCTGAAACAGCGTTAATGAGGCTGTAGTAAGAGCCATATTTGACATCTAAACAGATTAGAGGGTCATGTTTTAACATACAAGAGCAAAACTGTAAGGAACACATTGTGTTTGTCTGCTTTAAAGGTTAACATAGTCGGTCTAGCACATCTACAGCAGTAGTAAGCCAACGTTTGTTTCAAGCTCAGGAGCAGCTAACTACATTGTATTAAGGAGTTATTGGGTATATTTGAAAAAAATCCATATTCAGGACATAAACTGCATAGGAGCTTTTATATTGCAGGTGAGAGCAGCCTAACAAAAGTGGCTCTTTATTTAATTTAGAGTTACACTCCAACCAAACTTGTTACCTGATGACAGTGACATCAGTCAGCCGTCATCCTCAAAGCTTTTGAAACAAACTAATATTAAAGCAAGTGCAATGTAATTCCTTTTCTTGTCAAAGTATGTTTTTCTATAGACCTCATCAAAACAAAGCCTCAGTCTTTTCGAAACATAACGTATGTAAAGTGCATTATTATACATGTTCACTGGGTTCTTATTTTAAAAACAAGTCAGCTGAAGACAGACTTTTCAACCAACAGGTGGAGACTGGTCCGGCGCAAGCACTTCCACCACTCTAGGCGAAAAACCATTATGTTTATATTATTAATGACGTCCAACTTGTAAGGATCAGTCATCTGTGGGATGTGACGCACAGCTGATTATGTGGGAAGCGCCCAAGTAAAATTTTGCGAAATTCTCAGCCAATGCTAAACAGTGTATTCTCCTGTTATTGACTCTTGTTTTGAGCTCCAGGCACATCGAATCAGGCACCACAACACAAGATCACAGGATCACAAAGTCAGCTTTTTCAAAATTTTGTTTGAGTTGGCTGACTGTGGAGGTAAATAATCTGGCTTTCCAACGATGTAGAATACAATGCCAATTAACATCGTAACAACAGAGAAATAATCAACCAGACAAAAATTTCCAAACTATTTTGCCCCCAGGTTTATTAGACTGGCTCAGTCTGCAGTTACAGCTATTGGTTACTTTTTATTATCATCATATTTTGCAGCCCTTGCCAAAGTGTCACCCTTGGCAATTGCCTAGCTCACCTATATGGTAGCGCCAGCGTTGGGTGATGCTAAAATTAAGTATTCATGAAATCTGCCACTTGTAGTTAAAATTGGTGGTTGCCAGCTAGAGACGAGAAGCCTGCCTTTTCTGCTTCTATGTGGTATGATTTAACAAAAAAATATATAGATTTGGAGTGATAAACCTACCGTTGTTACATTGGAAATGGCATAAAGTGTCATGATAGAATGCAAAGATAGACAGCTGTAGTCACACTAATGAAGGCCAGGCTAAGTTACAGTAATGGTCAATTACTGGATAAGTACTGAGGACTTGACTGAGTCATAACTTAGACATACAGGATTGCAACTGGTGACGATGGGTCACAAATATTCATTCAAAAACCAAAAACGTTGGATAACACAAAGCTGGAGCATCACAGTCGTTGAATTATTAGTGGTCTAGAGCACCTGTACTGAACCGTAGAAATCACTGCGATGAGGGAGTTCTGTGTTTCACGTTTCAATCTTCTACTTACAGTCTAAAAGGCATCAAAGCTAATACGGCGTTTAATCTCCTACAACATGCTGGTTGCTGCTTAGTAGCCAAAGTGACAACATGAGAAACACAGGCAATCATACATGTACATGCACGCATGCACTGTCATTCACATTACCGTGTTTTCAAGTGCATGCGTGCCTCACTCTTTATAGTTCCCTTCATGTAAAGACGCATGTAAACATCAATGCTTTCAAATGGAGAGATGTTTCTCAGGGCCTGTGCAGTCTGACACAGCATATCTTCTACAAGACAGAACAAAGAGACAAAGTGGTGATGCTACAGCGGAAATCCAGTCTTTTCAACCGCCCTCACAGTCATGATCGATTTCTCAGACCAATCACACAAACCAAGATATCAATCCCTTTTCGTAATAACTCAAAAGATCAATCCGCCCTCTCTAAATCCATTTCAATTCATTCTCAAACCTCATCCAGTGCCCCCCTCCCTCGTCACCCAATCTCAACGCCGCACCTCTCTTTCATCAGTGCGCCACGTGGCACCAGCTTGTTTTCATTCCCTGCCCCCTTCAAAACAGTGTCCCCGGTCTCGACCTTTCCTTCTGATTGTGCGCTGACCCTGCAAGAAAGCAAAGGCGTTCTTTCGGGTTTAATTATTCATATGTGATGAGAGGCTCCGGCTTCTCTCCACTGCAAGCTAAAAAAAAAAAAAAAAAAAAAAGTGCCTCTACAGTATATGTGTGTGTGTCCATGTACCTTCTATTATGTGTCAGTGTGTCTGGTTTTATTTGAAGTGTAAATCTGGATCTTTACAGTTTGGGTCTTACTTCCACAGGTTTGACAATCATTCCAATCCATAATCCAATAACAGTCACTGAGAATGGGAATGTAGTGAGCCAGAGTCAGGTAGGGTAAGAAACACGAGCAGACAGATGGTTATACAAGTTTTTAACAAACCTCCAGGTTAGCAAAACATAACTGGGGAAAGACACAGTGACAGCAAGTAAAAGTTTACCTTGAATATACTTTTTAATCTTCCGCTACATTTCTGGGTTCAACTTTGAGCTAATTAGTTGTGTGTGTGCATGGTTTGTTGGTGCAACAAGGGATTATTGAAAAAGACAAAAATGTGACGAAACTGTTGGCTTGTTTACAACCTGATTTGTTTGACCGATGTCTCCTGTCCTGCTGGACTGTGTTCCCAGATCTCAGCTATTATACTTTGATAGGATCAGTTTCATCATAATTAATAGAAGTCATGTCCAAAACTACACTTTAAAAAAAGTTTTAATAATGCAGCGCTATCTTTTAAATGTGGGAAAAGTTACTTATAGGAAAATCTAAAATGTGGATGCATTCCTGTGCATTTGATGTATATTAACAGTATTAAAATACAGTATAGTGAAACATACACTGTGTCCCTGAATGCTATACCTCCATTAAGCCGCTCTAACTTGTCCAAGTTTAAAGTGATTACTTTTCACACCAAGCGGCAAACTCGCTTCTTTCCCCGGTGACACCGCTGACAACTCTGCATGACGCCTCGCAGGAGAAGCACGAATTTAAACTCCTTACAAATTTCACCATTAGGCTGACAAATGAAATGCAGGCTTTAAGTCGGCAGAGCGAGCCTCAAAAGCTGGTATGGAGTGGATGGAAAGAGATTATAGGGGGCCTCATCTCACCAATACGGGGCAGAAATCACTGACAGTCAAGGCGATGCGGAGCGTCACGCTTCTGATGCATAAAGTCTGGAAGTTCATTACCCCGCATATCATCACTGAGCAGCACACCAAGGACCCCGGAGCTCTCCGCATTCCTCTCGCTTCGGTCTCTCTCTCGTTTTCACACCCTCTCGTTCTCACTGTCTCTCCCTCATTCTCTCTCTGCTGCTGCTGAAGATGATGAAAGACTGGGGAGCACACAGTCATCATTATACACCTCAAACCCCTAAATGTGTCATGGTTGGGCCTGTCAGGCAGACTAATGGCCACTTACTCAGACTGCTGAAGCCATGTTGTGGTACAGTAATATGGAAGAAGGGCTGAAATATCATGAGCTAATTTGGTTAAAATGGTAGTTTTAATGCAAATGCGGTTTTCTCCAAAGGAAGTCCAAATCGCTTACATCAATACCATGTTAATATCATACACACAGTATGCATTTGCATGCCTGAATCAAAAAACAAAATCAAGGTGTTTAATCCCCCTCCAAAAGCACCTGCATGACACCATGACTCAGACCCTTCGCCTCCGCATTTCCATGGCGACACCACTCCTCTCGCCAGGCGCCAGGGTCACCCACTCAGGCGAGCTCATTAGGGCTGTTGTCACGTTGTCCATGTCGCCCCTGGGTGCCTTTGAAGATGACACTGGGTGTGTGTCACAGAGTGTATATTGCATGTGTGTGTGTGTGTTTGTGTTAGGATAATCAGATATAGTGAGACAGCACTGTGTTCTTAGCAGTAGCTTGTTGTCACACCTACATGTTTAATCCCTCATCTTTCATAAATAAGCAGCGATATGGGAGCTGTAGAGGGTGAACTTCATCTCAGTACCACCCAGCCGGCCCCACTCCCCCTACACTCACACCCAGCCCCTCCCCACAGGGCACACAAAGAAGCTTCTGAGGAAAGTTAAGTGAGATTGATTGGTTCAGATGATTTCAGAGCAGCTCTCGCCAAAGGGCAGCAGTGATATCAGTACTGAGATGCTGACAAATGAAACCAATGGCAACAAATGAGACAAATGAATGCCAGTGCTCACAAAGGGAAAAGTTTTAGTTTGGAGGATTTAATATTGTTTGCAATGCATTTCTTTCTTTGTCATTTGCTCAGGGCTCCTCTAAACCCCTGGAGTCTTGTCTTTACTTATTAATCAGCTGTGACTTTGTCAGAGTGTGGCAGAACACTCAATAATAGATTGGGAGACAAGTCATGTGACTCAGAGACACATACACACACACACACAGATACAAAATGTACATGCAATCACGGCAGCTGTTCAGAACAGAGAAGAATAAAGGGAACGGAAACCACCACCCGGTTTCTACTCTCACCAACAAGAGATGAAATTACATAAAGGCTCCCGGGAGCTGCTCTTATTCTAACCTGTCCCCTGGCTCAATCAGTTGAGGTAATCTCACAATCTGTGGAGTGAGATTTAGTAAGCTATACCTCACCTCACTCATTAATCCTCCCCCTTCTTTTAACCATTTGGGATTTTGACCAACCGTGTTAGGACATGTCAGAGTTTTCTGGCTTGGCTATACTTTCATTAATATTAAGAATACATAAACATATCATATTAGAATTATTCCAATAATAAAATACATTAATTTGTATGTATGATTGCATTCTTAAATATGTACATATTTCTGAAAACATTCTGAAAGTGCATATCAGTAAACATGCAACAAGCCTTCATTAGGCAGATTAGCTGCTGTGGAACTATTCAGTATTCAGTAACAATGTGCATCTCATCTCCTGGTACGAAAATCAACCACGCTGACAGAAAATATGCAACCAAACTCACATGGCGCCTGATTTTAGAAGGAATTAATAGATAAATAACTGACCTCTAGCTAAGCCTTGCTGCCCTTGTCACTGTCTGTCTTTCAAGCTTTTTGTTTTGGTGTAAAGGTATGTGCACACGTGTGAAATTAACATTTGCCTCCCATTCACTTCCATTCTCTGCAAGCAAAAGGGAAATAAAAACATTCACTTCAGCCTAAACCAGACCTGGGCATTATATGGCCCGCGGGCCAAAACCAGGGAGGTCTCATACAAACCACACAATTTCACTTACGAAGCTAAAAAAAAAAAAAAAAAAAAACAGTAAAGACAATAGCTATTTTGAAATGGTTGTGTAGAATTAGTGTGCTTCTTTCTTTCACACTTGACATTGATGTAAATTGATGCGAGTGATGTTTGAAGTATCATCACCTGCTGAGGAGGTACGTCTATAATAAGTCATGGCTAAGGCTGTGTGCTTAGTTTATAACAAACATGGCTGTATTCAAAGAATGCAACTTGAGCTGTCACTTTGAGACAAAATATGCAGAAAAAAAACAGAAATCTGGAGATGAGAAGAAGAGGACAGCCGAGGGGCTGCTAGCTAAGATACAAAAACAGCCATGACTTTTTGACAAAGCTGCATTCAACAAAAGAAGGAAATGTAAGTGTTAATGTTAAGTTAAATGTTACTTAAACATTACTACCCAAAACAGTCAGTCCTGTAGGGTCAAAGACTACTGAATATAATGTAAACTTTTCTTAGTAATATGCTGTTTGGGGTGATTTTCAGTACAATAAATGCTGAAGAATAAATGCCAGTATGTTTTCTGAAGTGATAAAGTAGAGGTTATATCTGACAGTTTTTATTTGGCCCCCCGGCAACAATCTGGGTTTCTCATGTGGCCCCCCAGGACTAATAATTGCCCACCCCTGCCCTAAACCCTGATAACATCTCGGACCAGCTTTCACACATTCTTACTACAGCCTCATGTACGCCACTTCAGCAGGTGAAGAAATGCAAAGCCTGACAGGCCCACCGTGCCTAGTCACAGTTGTATATGACATGGTATTAGGGGTGCTTAAATGAACTAGCAGGTTACTGATTGTACTAACTGGATTTTCTAAATTCACAGAATGTCCATCTCTTGTATTGTCATTATAGTTGTTTTTTTTACACAGATGCACAAACTAGGACTCCTATGGTTTGTTTCTTGTGTGTTCTCTGAACGTGGCAGACTGTGCTGGCCAGCCTCCAGAGTGGATTCACTGTGACACTGTCTCTTTGAGGGCCTCATGAAGGGAGGCTCGGCTCCTCTCAGAATGGCCTGGGAGCTTGTCAGTGGGCTGGCTGTCAGCACACAGTCAGGCCGGGGATGTTTGATGTACCGCATCAGAGGACAGATGGGTGGAAGGAAGAGATGGGTGGAGGGGAAATAGAGAAGGAGGTAAGAACAGGTGAAAATAACACATGTGCCAGGGGAGGGGTAACTGCAGGTACAACCATTATGGGGTTTATTATTCCCTTTTTGCACATGGTTTTTATGTATGACAGGTGGCAAAATCCAGGAAAAGCGGAGCTGAATTGCCAGAGGAATTGATTCATATCATGACCGGGAGACACTGCCTTGTCTTCAGAGTATATAGGAAGACAAGCAGGCAGAAGTGGGTTTGCTAATTAGACAAGTATTGACTTGGATCAACGTTTGCTGCGTAACCTTGGGGGTAGAAAGCCAGAAAGGGGAATGATTTTATATAATTCAAGCCTGACAGTGTCACAAACTGAAGACAATGGGGATATAGACGAGCCTGCAAACTTTAATAAGGTCTTCTTCCAAGCCAGGCTTCGTGATCACAAGAAAGCATAGTGGTCAGATCTCACTGGGTGCCAGAAAATTGTAAAATATGCCATATTGCACTATAATGGCATTATAACTTTCATTTGAAAGTGATGGGCTGCACAGTAGTCATGTAGTTAGCACTGTCGCCTCAAAGCAAGAGGGTCGCAAGTTTGATTCCAGCTTGGGGCCCTTCTGTGTGGAGTTTGCATATTCTCCCTGTGTTGGCAAGGGTTTTCTCCGGGGTCCCCTAAGACATGCAGATTAGTTTAACTGATGACTCTAAATTGCCCATAGGTGCGAAATTAAGTGTGAATGGTTGTCTGTCTCTATGTGCCCTGTGACGGACTGGCGACCTGTCCAATGCCAGCTGGGATCGGCTCCAGCCCTCCTGCGACCCCTGACAGGATAAGCGATTGCACAATGGATGGATGGATGGATGGAAGGATGGACAATGAGCGTGACCACGGATGTTGTAATTAAACACTGCAATGTAGTAAAACATGCTTGAACTCAAACTAATCATGACCCACATTTTAAAAGAACTGGAGATGAAGGGAAGCTGCTTCTCTTTGCTGCTCTTGTCTCAACCCTTTTCAGAAAGGGTATCCCTCCTTTTGCTTTAATTACATGACAGCAAAAGGAAACTAATGATCGTTTGGCATTTTAAAATTCTTGCATTCTCTGTGTCCTCACTATATGGGCATAAATAGTCTATAGTATAGTCTATACTCCACCATTATAACAACACATGGAATATCACATTCACAGCCTGCTGAGAGTCACTATAATGGGCCTTCCTCTGTTCTCTCATTTATTCGTGGTGTCTCCAATTAGACACATCAAAATATGATTGTAAGTTTGTTTTGCATGCAGCAGGCAGACACTATCACTAAGTGGAATGATCACCCATGTTTTCCGCAGTCCAGCATATAATCAGTTAACACGCGGAGTGTAGGTGACTGGCCTCCGATCTCGGATGAGTTGGGAGTGCTCCAGCCACAATGGAGGCACTGCAGCATTTGTTGCCCTAATTAAGAATTCATTGGCCACTAACGATGAGTTCTGACCTCGATTTCCTGCACCTTTGTCTCCCCTATGGCGCAGTAAATCAGCCTAGAGCGATCGGCCTGACACACGCCCAGACGGGATGATTGGCACAGCGTGGCATGTGGTAGAAAGGAGGAGGAGTTAGGAGAGAAGGAGGAAACAGAAAAGGCAGGAGGGAGGGAAGAGAAGGGGAAGAAAAGAGGAAGAAAAGGTAGAAAGAGGAAGGAGGAGATAAAGTGGAGAGAAAGGGGATGAGAAGAAGAGAAGGAGGAGGAGAAATGAGCTGGCCAGTCTCCAAAGCCAGCCCTCTAAAGATGCAGAGTAAGGCTGGCATTAACTAGGAGCCTTGGGGAACGCCTCTGGTGCTGATAAACACATCCAACTGTCTGTCTGAGCTCTGTTATCTGTTGCACTGTGCTGTATACTCCACTGTTATCCCTGTGGGAGGCAGGAACACCACTAATCTCCCCCAGAGGTGACTCTTGCACCTGGGCAGATCCCCATTGCTGATCCCATTTATTACTATTTTCGTCATTGCATGCATCGATGGAGCTACAGGAGCTGTGATCTACGGATCTGCCTCCCGGTGTTTAACAACGCATTCTTGTAGTTACGATATATTTGAGTCAGCTGAGTCAGTGGGTGACAGAATTTGATTGACAGATGGCAATTAGAACACCCAGAGGATGATAGTAACTTGATATGTTGAATTTAAATGGAAGATCTGGTATTTTTTTGTATTCCAATCAAGGGGGCTTATTTCATTTTTTTTTTTTTTTACTTTTTGACTGACTCAGACAAGCATTTGAAATGTTTTACATAAAGTTAAAGTTTAACTGAAAAGTTTGAGGAGGCTCACATTGCACGCCCCAGTATGAATTATTTTGCTGGAGTCCATCGTCTCCTGAATCTCTAATATGGAGGTGGTAAGACAATAAGAAAGATATTTTATAGATAATATAAGATAATTCTATCTTAATGACCCATAGTCAGAATGGACAATATGAGAATAGCCAGGCTATGAATTGCAATGAATTTAAAATGCTAAAGTTTCACATGACTGGTATAATATAAGATAATAATGTTCTCTGCCAAACAAACACCTGGTGTGTTTAAATAAGCCGTGCAGCCAACACTAACACTACTGTTATGAGATGTCCAAAAATACAAATAGTTGAATTTTAGGGAAAGTGCATAAAAAACAGCAAACTTATAAAATTCCATTTGATGTAACACAGCTAAGGGCTGCATGGTGGTGTTATGGTTAGCCCTGTTGCCTCGCAGCAACAAGGTCGCCGGTTCTAATCTGGCTTGGGGTGGTTGCATGTTCTCCCTGTGTTAGCGTGGGTTTACTGAAGTGTTGCATAAAGCAGATAAAGAATATAAATGTGATTGTGACAAATGCATATTCTTGGAAAATGCTTTTATTTCTCTAAATATGAACAAACTTCAAGTGAAATTCAAGAGAAAAATTCAAACGTTCAACAGGTAGTTAAATGTCAAGTTAAAGGAATAGTCTAAAATTTTAGTATACTTATTCACTGTCTTGCTATGACTTAATGTATATGAGAGGATTGTTAACCCCAACAAGCGAGAACGTGGTCTACATCTTCTAATCTAAGATTGACATCCTGTACATTAATTTCAGAGTGAATCTTCTGGTATCATTTCAGCACTAGTAGATAAATGACCACTGTCTTCATGATTGTTAGATGTGTTACTGTGCTCTGTGGATACACTTTTCTCTGCTCCTTTCACCTTCTACTTGTATTGGCGTCTATCAGGGATACCGCTACACTTATTGCTGCAGATGGCAGAAAACAAAGAGATATATCTTCAGCATAAGCACTTCCCACTGCCAGAGCAATGTCAACTGATTTAAAGTGCCACGGCTCTCCTGTCACCACAGGCAGGGCTGGGGCCAGGGCTGGATATGCTTGGCTGAATATGAGCAGGGCAGATTGCTCATTCACGCAACACAGCGACAAAGACAGATCCTTCAAACTCCCTCACTTGCACGCGCACATCCAAATGCACTAACTGGCACGCAAACAAGCATCCTTTGCCACCGATACACACACACATACACACACTGCTCGGCGTGATAGATGGGAAAAGACACAAAGGTCAGCAGTCAGCAGGGCTTCACTTAGATAGGACTTGGGTGCTTTTACATCACCTTGACTTAGGAGATGGAGCTGACCCAAACTGATATTTTCCACAGTCGTTGCACTGTAATATATAGTACAGGTCAGCAACTGTTTTAATGGGCTAAAACTGTAAAAGGCTTCCATTATCTCCACCACTATTTTACCTGCTCTATGCTGGCCACTGTCACGACCGGACTGTTTCTCATTTCCCGTGCTCTGGCATATGAAGAAGGGATCCCATGTGGTTGTGAATGACACATGCATTTATCACATCCCCGTTTGCAGATCAGCACTCCAGTCAGTAGTTGTATATCTCCCTGAAAAGCTACCCTCCAGGGGAAGTGATATACCGAACATATCATTCAAACACACACACACACACACACACACACACACACACACACACACACACACACACACAGGCATGATTACACAACTTGTCACAGAGAGGATGAGGTGACTGGTTGTCACAACCGTTGACCCTCAGCCTTCACTGTGCTGTAAACACACAACATGCACTGCAAGAGAATTTATGCAAACAAAGGCACTGGAACCTTCATATGTGAGCACCAGTGTTTGTGGTGTTATCTCATTAATTTGACCAACTGTCAAAATGAATAAAGACCAGTAAGATTAATAAAGAAGAGAGCAACTACACTACCTCATGATTAGTTTGCAATTGTCACTGGAAGACCTTTAAAAATCCTGGACTTGGATTCACATGAAGAAATAATACAACCTGTTGCAAGGCAGACTGTGGTTAAGCTCTGTTTCCTCAGACACAATGGCACATACGCTACTGTGCAAGGATCTAATTATAGCTTCTTTAATTGGCCTGACCTTGGGATGAGGCGCTAAGAGTCAGGGGTTGGGAAAAGGGTAGCTAGTCAACATGACAACCAGAAAACACTGATGACGTCAGTGTGAGAACTGCCAATTAGCTTAGCTACTAAAATAAAAATGACTCCCATATGACCAAATCAGCCATTGTCTACAGTGGTTCTCCAGATGTATGTTTATATATTAACAACTGGAAAATTATATGACGTATAATAAGAAAAGTGTGGTGTTGAACCCGCAGAGAAATTTCCCCCGGCTCTGCAGTTCCCCTCGGCTCTACAAACTACTTTATAGTTTCTTTGAGCGTGTTGCCTCCCAGCACTGACTAATCCACTGTACACTACCTGCCCAGCACCAAACAGACAGATGGACAAATTCACAGGCTAGCTAGTGAAAATTGTGGAGAATTTAGCAGTTAAACAGCCAGATATTTTCCTCAGGAATTGGAGGAGACCAAAACAGAGCTAAAAGGAAATATATTTTGCCAGGTGGCCAGAAAGTCAAAACTGCTGATGTTGCTCTGAGTCTGCTGAATATGTAAATAGGCCCAATTTTCCATAATGTTTTTATTAATTTATAATCTACCAATGTTGTAGCATGAATGTGTCAGTCCTGTGATAGGCTAGCAACCTGTCTAGGGTGTACCCTGCCTTCACCTGATGGATGGATGGATGGATGGATGGATGGATGGATGTCAGTGTTGTGTTTTCATCTAATTGCACTGCCTCATGTGGACAAATTATGTATGCAACTTTAATGTACATAAAATTGTGATCAAAATTACTTTCCATAGTAGTTTAAACATTTCAAAAACACACAAAAAATGTAACCAAAACTTTCAAAAGCAATACTTTAGTTATGTGACAAAAACTGAAAAAATAACTGCTTTAATTCTTGTATGCTTATTTTAATTTTACAAGACAGAAAATGTGTGTTTTTCAAATGATAAACTGGAGTAATGGCCATGGAAATATGTTTGGCTTTATGCAAGTGCATAATGAACCCATGATCAAAGCTCATACTTTAGTGACATTGTTTCAGTAAACAGAAATGCCTTTTTTGATTAAATGGGCCAAGGCAGACTCAATGTGTTCACACAGTGTGGGTTGGAATCTAGCTTGTTTTTGTCTCCCATGCCAATCTGCACTGAATAAAGCATAAACACTGTGACAAATTGTCTTTTGAAAACACAAGTTCATTGGAAAGCCAACTAACATTGTTGGTGCTTTGGTTTGTTTGTCCCTCAGCCTTTATCTTTGCAGTGGCAAGGGATGGGATAGCATGACGCAGCATGTGGGCAGCATGGTGACCCTCATGAGAAGCCACACAGGCGTTGAGGGTTCCTTCTAGGACACACGGCAGGGACTTTGAGTCTAACGGGCAATAAGCTTGGCAACCTGCAACGTCAGGTTGGAAAAGAAGGCTTAAAGTAACAGGATTGGGGGAGTTTACCATCTGAAGAAGGGAAAGTAAAGTGGATTATACTGTAAATCTTTCAAGATCTTCAACATCTGCAGCTTTATGCTCATTTGGCGGTGTTATGCAGCATGCAAAACATAGTGTGCATGTGAATTGACTGCACGAACATTCATGTGCTGTCTAGATTTCCGCTTTGCATTACTAACATTACACAGACTACACAGAATACTACATCAAATCAAATCATCTACTGTATCTACACTACATACTAATGACGGTATCTTGTCTGAATGCATGTCATCCAGTAGAATTATGTCAATGGATGCACTGTTGCGGTCCAAGTATTCCCATCAGCTGTTGTATGCTGCTCCATGTCAAGTTAAACTTATCCGTTAGCGCCGAGTATTCACTGAAGTGTTGTTTCCCCAGCTGTAGATTAGCAAACAAGAAAGCGGAGATCTTCTTGGCCATGACAGTCTGAGTGGCAAGATAGACAGTGTAATTAGCGCTTAGTGCCAGCATCCAGGGCAGATCCACTGACTGGTGGGAACCCACGGGGAGAGAAAGGAAGATGCTAGCAAAATGGCTAGAGGCTGACTGACAGTAGAGAGGACGGGAGAGGCAGGCAAAACAGAGGGAGAAAGAGAGAGAGAGAGGCCAACAATAATGAGTTGCAGCTCTGGGCCACTGAGTTTTTCCTCCTCTTTCTTTTTCCTCCCTCCTTCCTCCTTGGCATTGCATCGAGGGCCATGGGCCTCCAGTGCTGTGATGTCCCTTTTACTGCATACAAGTGTCTGTTTTGACTACATGGAAAGGCAGCGGGGACTTCCACTGAGAAACACGCCTTACAATAACACCCATTTTCTCATGTATTATGCATGTCCAGTCAGCATATTCATTCCAGATAATAGGAATGCAGCGAAAGCCTGCTCACATGGAAAGCTGTTTGCATGTGCAGTCAATGCAGTTTAGGAGATTATGTTCAGCATGCATGTAAGAAGTCTGACTACAAATGATTCTAATTTAACCAAAAGCACAACTGTTTTTTCATCAGCTAATTTTATTTATTTCATTTTATTTTAAAAATGTATATGATTGGAACTACGTGTAATAAACATAAATTTAATTACTTAAAATCAGATGAATTATACATAGATATATAGTTGCTAAAAGCTAATTTTCCCCCAGGTGAACTACGTACATCACACAGGATGCATGTGTCCAGTGCCTTGAAAAAGTATTTGCCCCTTTCCTGAGTTATTATATTTTTGCATATTTTTCCACACTCAAATGTTTCAGATCTAACAAATTTTAATGTTAGACAAAGAAAACCAGAGTAAATACAAAATGCAGTTTTTAAATGATGATTTTATCTATAAAGGTAAAAAAGCTATCCAAACCTACCTGGCCCTATGTGAAAAACTAATAGCCCCCCTTTTTAAATCTTGAATTAACTGTGCTTAACCACATTTTTTTGGAAAGCTGAGTTCAATTACACACCCAGGCCTGATTACTGCCAGACCTGTTGAATCAAGAAATCACTTCAACAGAACCTGTCTGACAACGTGAAGGAGGCTAAAAGATCTTAAAAAGCAACACATCATGCTGCGATCTAAAGAAATTTAAGAACAGATGAGAAACAAAGTCATTGACATCTATCAGTCTAGAAAGGGTTACAAAGCCATTTTATGGCTTTGGGAGTCCAGCGAACCACAGTGATCCATTATCCACAAATGGAGGAAACTTGGAACAGTGGTGAACCTTCCCAGGAGTGGCCGGCCTACCAAAATTATTGTATAGTTTATATATTTACAGAACTGTTGTGGTTGTTTAATTAGTTAATTGCAGATCATAAAATTTTAATGAATGACTGCATTCTTGATTCTCACTTTAATGGTGCTAAATGCGAGATTGGGAGCATTTCTATTGCGTCCACATGGCTCTCAACATAGCAGTAACTGAGCTGGCAGGTCGTAGCTAATGGTGCTAAACGGTGAAAACAACGGCAGCACTGCTGACAGAGATAAGAGGGGGGGGGACCAGAGGGCGAGTGTTTTGCCTCCATGACAGCGCTGTTGGTCAGGATGCCGTTATCAGCTGTAACCGCCGTTTCAGAGCAGAGTGACTGCCGTTAGCTAGCCAGTGGGGCACGCTCGCATGCATGAACGTGCACAAAAAGAATGCATTTAGCATCATAGAAAAATAAATCTAGAGAGGTTTTGATAAGCCCACTGTGAACATTTTGTGGTGTATGGGGATGACACAGACGCCCCTAGTTGAGGTCTTAATAATTCTGCTATTGTTCTCACAGCAGAGCTTGGGGACAAGCTGTGAGTGATTTTATAAACTAACTGTACATTAGAAATAAATATATCATCTTTGGGGCAGAACAGATTTGTTAAGTATATTATAGTGGTGATATTGTTGTGGTTTCTTGTCTAAAATTTTGAGAGATTTCTTATAGATGGAATAGAGGGGTTTCATGGTGGCCACACTAGCCTGGGACCAACTAGTGGTACAATAGGCCAAGTGAGAATAGATCATGGAGTGTAGAAAAATCTGGGCAGCTTCTAGAGAAGATAACTCCCAAGTATCAAAAATTATTGACAATTCCTTATTTTTAAATATAGACATCAGGATATTCTGTCTGATGGAAAAAAAAACATGGCAACAGTTTTTCAATGTTTAGGGTGAGGTAAGTGTAATCAAGCCATTTGGCTACTTTCTCCATTACTGATAAATAAATAAGTTTATTTGGCACTTCCTATGCACATTTTCCATGAGTGTAGGTAACAGTGTCATCAGCATACATGTACATATACTTCATGAAATATAGAGGGGAGGTCAAGAGTAGAGGGCCAAGAACTGAACCCTGCGGGACACCCATTGTGTTTATTCTTAGATATGACAGAATTTATTAATCCATACACATTAATAATGTTTTGTCAATGAGACACATACACTAACAAAAATAGGCATTTTGGAAAAAATATAGGTGATGATGAATATGGAAAACAGAGCGAACAACGCACTCCGTCTCACACCTTTTAGATATGCATCCTCTAGCAGGTGCAGTGGGTGATGCTCTATGTTATACGTAGCTCACCCATGAGTGGACAGTGACTGACGTGCTAATTCAGCATAATGAAAGGTCAGTGTGACAGAGACACGCCCTCTCTCCTGGGAACACCGGGACAAGCTATGTATGCTAGTGTGTTTGTGACATGATATACCGCTGTGCTACTAGTTACACACATTACACGGAGTGCAAGTGCAAGAGAGGTGTAGTGTGTTTATGTGTGTGAATGCATGTGCCCGTGACAAGCAAGCATGGTGTATGTGTGACAGAGGTTTGCATGTGTTTTTACGTGTGCTACTGTTGCGCTGCTTAAACAGCACATCGTGATTAACGTGCAGGTCAGTCTGGGGGTATTAAGGCCATCACTCCAATCCCCACATCTCCATCACAGGCTCCCAGGTCTGGATTTACAATGCTAGCCCCAGCCTGACAGGTTAAGGTTGGGCTTCCACTGGGCAAGAAGCCTCTGTTTTTGGCTCTAACTTACAGCGTGTGGTGCTATTTGGTGTAAGATTCATAGCCCTCCTCTTGGCAATACTTCAATACTTAAGACTGATGAAAATCTGCGATCAATAAGCAAATAGGAACTGAAAGGGCAGTCAGGATCTTAATTCATTGGCATGTGAGACTGGGATGAGCCGTGGTGTGATGGGACTCTGAATCTAGGTGCTCCATCAATCCTGTAGCTGGACACCAGCCGACCTGCTCCCATTTGAACTGAAAACCAGTGCGTGGAAGGTCTTTAACTCCCAATCACTGCTGATTACATCTCACTCAGAACCTATTTGGTCACACATCTAAGTAACTCTTCAATAAATTTACAAAAAAAACAGGAGGATGAGCTAAATATAAACCCCTCAAAAATAAAACAAAAATCTAAAAACTAAATTATTAAACAAAAGATTGGTTCGGTTGGTAAAATGTACACTGAGGTAAACTTTGTCATACTAACTCCAAACTCCTCTCAGCTGAAGTACTTCAGCACATTTATGTACTGTAAACTTGCTGTATTGTCATATTAAATTGCAGGTCAATGCTGCGTAACCTTTAAAAAAGAAACTCACTGAAGACAGAGAGATGTGTTGGAACCCAAAATGGTCTGGTTTGCTCTGGCTGGTGGGTTGTGCTGGTTTAGGGCTCGCCTGTTTTCAACATAGCAGCCAGGTGACAAACTTTCTCTTTTTCTCATTTTACAGGTAAACAGTAAATTAAAATGTGTTTGTGAAAACAACTGAGGTGAGAAATAGGCAATGTGGTAACATAAACTTGATGTGTATTTGATCAGCATTGCCTATTGATGGCTTGATCTGAGGTCTGTGAGACATATTGCGATACTGTAAGGAAGCGATATATTGCAATTTTCCATTTTTAGGAAAATCGTCATAGAATAAAGAACACAATGCCATATGCATAAAATCTGAGTAAAAAAATACTTTTTTCAGGGTATTAGTAGGTTTTAACAAGTTGAATTTAAAATTTTTTGAGACATTTTTAAGACCTATTGAATGCAATTTAAGACCCATTTCACGTCCATTTAAGACCATTATGAATGTAATCTAAGACCTACTATTTCCTCTTGGTCTCGCTTTATGGTTTTGTTATGGCGTACACAAAAATGCATTTCTTTTGAAATAAAAGTAACATCAATACATTTTTAAAGACCCACCAAAATTGTATGTAAGACATTTTGTGAGATTTTAAGACATTTAGAAGCCTCAAAGTCGGGTTATTGGATTTTAGACTTTGACATGAACCCTGTTTTTTATGCCATCAGAACAGTGGGATCTGCACAGGTATTTTCAGTCCCAGTAACATCAGACATCATAGCACTACTTTTTGTGCAATCTGTATTGTCTGTCTGCCACAAATCTTTGCATGTAAACCATTAAAAGTTTTCTGAGAATCACAAAACATGACATTGCGATACTTGTGTCAATATTTTCTTACACCCCTATGTAGAACCCAGAAGAAATCACTTCTAACTTAAGAAAAATGCCCAAGAGATGAACTACTGAAACATACTGAGAGAGACCCTGACGGCACAGGGATGCTGAATACCAAACAGCTCAAATCTGCCTGTTTGTCTACTAGGAGAAGATTGATTCAATCAACAAATCACAGCTGTCAGAGGAGTGCAGGAGTCATGGTTACTAAATCAGTGGAGTTGAAGATTTATAACCAGGCTACAGTCTAATCCCTCACACTGGAAATCACATGCTTCTCTGGCACAGAACTGAGTCAGAGGTCTTTGGGAAATGGGAACAAAACACAAGATAATACTATGAGGTTAAGGGGTAGAATATATGACATATAATATCATGTATAATTAAACAGTTAATTTGAAGCACAGGTGAAACAGGAAGATTCAAGTAACCCAAGTTAACTCAACTCAGGGCATTTAATTGTAGAGAAAAGTCAAAATGTATGTAATGACATGAGTAGGGGCTTCTTCCCAAGTTACCATCCCACTTTTTGTATTTGCAAACACCACAAGAGACTGCCCAAAAATTTGAGCATTGCATTGAGACTACAAAGATCTCAGAGGTGAATTGAATAAACTATGAATTAGTTTATTTTAAGCATACTGAGGCCTTTAATTTAAATCCTGCTAATGCTGTAACAGTATTTGAATCAAACCGTCAGTCTGGGGGTCACGATCTGACACATGCAGCCAGATGCAGAATACATAGCATGTAGATTGTTGCATGTTACGCGGATCAAAAGTCCACAAGCGGCAGTCACACCTGGAAACCTTTAACCGTATGTCATTTGCAATCTATGCTGAGGTTAGCACAACAAGCAGATTGGCGTGCAAGTCACTCGCATTATGGCGGACGCAAATGAAATGCTGGAGCTTCAGGACCCGTCTGCAGGTTCCCGGTCAGCTACAACAGCAACAGAGAGCGACAAGGACGGTGCGTCGCTGCTGGGTTGTGAATGGAGACACATCCGACATGCTAAGGCTGATCACCTGGACGATAATGTTTGAGTGCTTTGACTGTTCAGCTATAACCAAGGTTGAATCAACTGAAACAATTCTCTTAATGCACAGTTTTCATTTATTATTATTGTATGTATTTTTGGATCTTCAGTTTCATAGCATAAGAAATCCGTTTTATAGCCTATTGTGGCCTTTTTGGGCCAAGTGTTTGTTCAGTGTTTGTACAGAGTAATACAAAAATGTCTGAAATGTTTCTTATCTTTAGAATGAAAACAGTTTCCACAGTTAAATGTAATCTCAGTCCCCAGCAAGAGGATTTTTTCTGTCTTTGACATTTGCACTACTGTCTGTTCAAAATTAATTTAAAGAAACGTATCCTTCTGCATTTGTGTTTTTTTTTTTTTTTTTTTTTTTTTTTTCTGCTGTACCAACTTGCACCGAACTGTCACTCCTAAACCGGGGTATGAACCAAACTGTGACTTTTGAGCACCATTACACCCCTACATCCTACTCTGGCAGCCAAAATGCGCATTACACGTACCCGACCACATGACACCCGCAGTTAAACATCAGTTTTCGATTTCTAAAATTGATGTGAGAACTTAAGATACAATGATTAAAATATACATTTACTAACTCCATCTCAACAATCAGAGCACATTAAATTACTCCGGAAAAAAGCTTTGACTGAAAAACACTTGGTTAGAGGTTTAAAAAATCCTTTTTGTGTCCTCTGTGACATATTTGATATAACCACCAACATACATACGATTCCAAAGGATGAATAAATTATCTGCGTACTTGTTTCATGGCAGCATTCAACGAAACATCGCCCATCTTTACCATAACTACCCTGATGTGACATGTTTCATCCTCGCCATAGGTTTGAAGTCCATAATCTCTGTCTTGGCTTGCAGCCCAATTCCTTCATCAGAGGAGAGGGTGGAAAGAGGACAAGGTCTTTTTGTGTTTACTCAGTTACAGATGCACAATTCTTTAATCCATACTTTTGAAATGACAAATTGGCAAAGGATTAGAAAGAGAGATTTGGACATAACACAAGAAGCAGCAAGCAAAGCCTGCTATATGTACACAAAACCGTTTTAGTCTGACAGCTAAAACAGTTGAAAGAAAACATGGTGCACATCCATGAGTTTGTGCATAATACTGTACATGTTTGCAAATGAGCACCGAATATGATATAAATGTGGATTCTCAACAACCAGAAGCTTCAGTTAGCCTTATTTACACAGGGTGGGAAATTAATTACAGCTAAAACCAACAGTGACAAGATCAAATCCCTCGCCACGTGACCGGTGGCTACAGGCAGAATTTGTGCGCTCTCTCTCTCCACTCGTTATGGCTGTAATTAATTAGCTGCTTCTGGAGATTGTCACAAATACATTTAGTGAAATTAATCTTTTTTCTCTTTCCTCAAGGATAAAGAACAACTCTCTCAGGTAATTCCCCTCACTTGACCTTTTGTTACTGCACTAGAAAAAAAAAAAAAAGTTAATTAGAACCCAAGTTCACTTTAATAGCCACAGGACAATTTCTGAATCAGCTCTCAGTAACAATCCCACTACTATCACATCTATCTGAGAGCTCAGGAATCTCTATTTTAATGTGGAGAGAAAGGCCTCAGAACGACATTAAGCTCTTCACTTCAAAGAAAAAGAGTAAATGGTTTTCTGAGGGCTTTTCAGTGTGGAAAGGGAGGAGAAGAGGCTGATAAAGCATGGCAGAACTGCATCGCAGACGCTGAGATTGAGATATCGACCTAATAATGTACAAAGGAGCCCTTGATGTACAATCTCTCTCGGCCTGCCCCTATCTCGTTCTTTTTTGTCTCTCTCTTCACTTCCGACTCCCACCGCTCCTTCTTCCGCTCCCTGTCTCTTTTTTAAGGCCTGATTTTGCACCTCCCAGGAGGGTGGAGAAACTTCTGAAAGTACACTCATTTATCCCAATGAGTGGCGTTCAAACTCGGCTCACCCTTCAGGGACTGACGCTAGTGCAGAGGCCGAGGAGGAGAAGCAAAGAGAGAGACAGATGGAAGGGGAGGAGTGTATAAAAGGGGAAGTATAGAGACTGATAGAGTAGCAGAGGTATGAGCGAAAGACAGCAAAGATGAAGTGATGGGAGCCAGACAGCAGTATATGACTCACCTCAGTCAGCAGGAGAGCAGAGGAAGGACGAGCAGGTGATAAATACAGCAGGATGTCACCCCGCCGCCCTGGAAAGCTTTCCTTACGCACTTCCCCTCATTTCTTCAGAGCTCCTCACCATTCACACAATACACTACCAGAGCCACAGCAGACGCAATCTTAAATCAAACCTACACTTTACCTATTGTGCACCATCAAGTCATAAATTAAGAGGGGAGCGTTTTTACTTGCCACAATGCCACTTCATTGCCACCATAACTGCAGCATCTGATTTATTATACAAACCCAGTTAGTTGACTATAATCTATGTTTGATTCCACAACAATAGTCTCATGTTCTGTAGCTGTAGGATCTGAGATACAACTGTGTGTATTAGGGCAGAGCAATTAATCAGGAACCAAAACCAACAACTCTAACAGAAGTGTTTATTTTCAGGACAAATAATGTTATTTTATAAGATATTGTGTATTATTTGTTACCAGGGTAAATATGATAATTAATCAAGATATTAATTTTAGGTGATAGTGCAGGTTGCACAATCAACAATCGGTCAACTCTACTTTCATACAAATGCAGGCTCTGTTATTATCATTTCCATCATCTAGCTCTGTATATACTCTATATACTGCATGCATGTACATGGACATGTGCCAGCATATTCAGCATCTCACCTACACAACACAGTAGTCATGTGTGACTTAATTAATGATTGGTTGGTCCTGTTGTCTGCTACAGACAGGCGAAAAGGTGCAGCTAATGAGCTTCCCACCCTCACACCAGGAGTCATCTGGGGAAAGATCAAAGCTCCCACACACACACACACACACACACACACACACACACACACACACACACACACACACACACACACACACACACACACACACACACACACACACACACACACGGAGAAGAACACAAGGTTTCAAGGTTTCACACTGGACGGATGTGCAGACTAGACAAGAAGATGAGTGAGAAGAAGGGTGGCCACCTTGAAACACCTGCTCAGAATCAATTAAGTCAGAAATCTACTACAGATGACGCTGGTGTGTGCTCGAAATATAGTTTATAATGACCCATCAGAAATTTTCTGGCTCCCAGTGTGATGGCGACACTAACATGGATACTTTCCTGTTGGCTCGGAAAGATGCCCATACTTTTGTATGAAACAGACATTTGAATGCAATCGAACATGGATGTTAATAATTAACTGTTTAACAGTTAACTGACATTAAGCATTTTAACGGATTAACGGTATAGGTTGAATGGTTAACAGAAATATTAATAATTACTTAAAAATCTGAAGAGCAAACTCAGAAGAGTGACTCATCACTTCGAGGATAAAAGCTGGTCCACCTCAACAGAGTCTGAGCCGGCGTTACAGATACAGGAAGTTGGCTCTGGAGCAGAGGAGTTGTAGCCTTGTAGCATTTATTCACCAACAAATATGCACGCTGTCTGCTACACCTACGTTCACAGCTACACCAACAAACCCAAACTCACCGCCATCACACACACGGTGTGTCGGAAACTCGCTCAAGTTAAGCCGCAATGACAGAGCGTGTGTGTGTGGCGGCGGCAAGAACGAAATTACCTGCAGCGCTACATCTGCTAACGTAGCACCAACACACACACTGTCAGACAATCACTATCGTTAATTCGGGCAGACATACAGCAGCCAACCTGCTAAACAAAATGTGAGGAGGAGACTTTTACCGGGAAAGTGGCTGCATGTCCGTGACAGTGAACGCAGCACCGTGGCTGCTACAGTAGATCTAATGGTGAACTGTTGACTAAGAAATCACAAATCTTGTCAGTTAACAGTTAATAATTGGTTAATGAGGGTCAGTTTTCAGTTATGAAAACTTTTTTTAAACTTTCAAAATTCAATTTTTTCAATTTTCAATTTCAAAAAAAAAATTAGCATCCCTACAGTCTACCACTTCCTGCAGTGAAACATCTACATTTAGATATAAAGTACATGCAGAGAATAGCATGCATGTAGCACAACAAATGGAGCTCCTATCCAAACACAGCCAACCCGAATAGACTCCAAGATAATTAGTCCCTGTCCAAAATGCAGTCGACCTGAACAGACCCTAATACAGGGAGGACAGCAATACTGGCAGCAGCTTGATGCACCAACAACTAACAACATTAAAGGGGGCAAAATGTTTAACTATACATGTCAACATTTCCCTGCACTTCATTGTTTACACTGTCATGTCTTGAGTCTGAAGAGCTGACAGCGAGTCGGCTCAGATCCCTCCAGTTATTAGACATCTCCTAACACAGACCTGAGACCGCTGGAATACAATGGGACCCCATGGACCTGGTAGGACTGAATCCAGACAAACATACTATGTATTTGAGACCTGTGAGGACCACCTGTATGGTTCCAGGAATAAACATACAGTGATCGGTGTCTTCTCATTTTTTCCTGTTGTAGTAAAATATAGAACCACAACTGTATTTAAATCATCCTATGTGTTCTGTATTATTAGCTCTAATTCAACACAACCATTATAGCAACAGCCATTACTCCAGTGTCTTTGTTTTGAATTTTATCATCAGTATTTTGCTGTGAAATTTTCTCTAGTATACTGCCAATTAGTCCCTTTGAGAACATAAAATTTACACACACAGACACATTTATGCAAACACATATACACACTCAGAGAAAGCACTGCTGGTCACAGAATCCTGTTTCAACACATCAGCATTAAGCCTAATCTGGAAGTGGCACAGTTCTGAAGGAAATAAATTATGCATGCGTTTTCATGGGATAATATGTCTCTTTCAGTGTCTTGCTACAGTAGATATGGTTGGTGGCAGGGTTTTGTTGACTGGTGTCCTGCTCCTCAAAGTACAGGCCAGGTCAGCGGCTGCCCATGTGGGATGACAGGTCACCCTGCTGATGTCGGCCTTTTTTAGAGGTTACAGCACGACAGGACTGGAGAGATTCTCTGCGTCCGCCCGTTGACATGAAATATCTGCCATGACACCCCGTTGAGAGGGGGGAGATTCCATAAAAAATTCTGCTGACACCTGCAGCCGTCGACTTCTATTACTCAGCAGACATCAGCAAAGTCATTTTCATTGGATAGTCTTACAGCGTCACCTGTTTTGTCTGCTCTACTTGGTTCCTCACTTTTCTTTTCCTTCTGTGCTGATAAAAATAGTCGGCAGGCTGAATTTAAAGATTTAGACAAAAATCCAGATATCTCCATACCTTAGCATGTCATTCATTTGCTGTCCTTTCTATACATTGCTGCATAACTGTCAGTGTCTTTTTGGTCTGCCTCCTTTTTGCCCTTTCTCCTCTAGTTAGAATGAGGAAAATTTGTTCTCTGTCCCCACTGTATTGCCTGACATTGGGCGGACATGGGTCACCAACCTCCATCAATAATACTGACTGTGTTTAGACAGCAACTCCACTGGTTAATAAAGAATGACAGGAGCATCATGCAGTTTTCTAGCCACATTAGCAATGCAAACACTTTTTCTGGTTGGTCACTCAATAAATCCTAAAATGTGTCTGCTCCAACAATGTACAGTATACCGCAGCCTATGAATTGAACTAACAAGTGTTTTGGCCCCTCCAGCAGAAGAACAGCAGAAGGCTGTGTCAAATTAATGAAACTGACAGTCCCACATTCACAACCACTTCCTGCAACGCCTGGCCAGGCGTGCAAAAACGAGAAGGTAAGGTTTGCACTTCTCTCACACAACACATCTATTTCAGTTTTTGTGTTTTCAGCCAAGTGTAACACAATGCATGCCTTCCAGGAAAGATTATCCAAAAGTGTGCACCATGGTCGAACATCATGTCGTACTAACTAGTTCTTGTCAAGGATACCCTATTTTATTTTTTATTTCAACAAGTGGGTATGACCCCCAATGATGACCTGCTATTCTTGCCAGTTGCCTCAACACTGTATCCAACACTGCTCTTCTCCTTTCACTTCACTGGCTCCCTTTAGCAGCTTGCATCCATGGTACTGTAGAGAAGTGAAGGGGCTGCTCCTTCCTACCTCCAAGCCAGTCAAAATCCTGCACTCCATTGTATTCTTCAGCCTTTGAATGATTAGCCACGCCATGTGCTAGCACTCAGTAATGTCTACTGTCCTTTACAAAACCTTTCAAGCACTTGTATTGGACCACTGAACCCACTCATGGTCCTTTGCTTGAAAGCAATGCACTCAAAGCGTTTGACAACATCTTTCTTTTGCTCCTATAGAGATTGAATGCACTTATTGTAAGACACTTTGGACAAAAGAATCTGCTAAATGAACATAATGTCAACATATGAGGCCTGAAACCTGCTTTCTGTGTATTGCAAACCTCCACATGAAGCATACAATGTTTCATTGACATATACGATGCGTCACCCTACTCGAACACAGCACAGACGTAAATTTTCTTAGGTCTGTTCAACTATTATACGTCTTAAATAGTGCCAACATTTTCAATAACTCTGTTATTTTCTTGGTCTTTTTTTCTTGGAGCTGTAATATAATAATTTGACCCAAGGCTACAAAATGTCAAAATGATTTATGCTTGTGAGTAAAAGGCCATGAATCAATAATTAAACATTCAACCAGCATTCCTCCAAGAACATCTTATTTACTGAAATAATTACAAAGATCCTAACTCACATAAATGACAAATAAAATGTTGATATTTACATGATTACATGCAGTAAATATGATATTCAAATACTATCATTGTCTTTGCACTTTGGGGAAAAAGCTACATAAGTCTTATAAGAAGGTATCCCTCCCTACAGCTGATCCACAGTCAGTGGCAACCTTGCTAGTAACACAGCAACTGTTCCTGTCTCAGACTGATCCTTTACTCCAACGGCTTTATATGGAATTTACAGCTGTATTTTTGGTACTCGGCTGCTCAGATGAATCACATTCAGACGAAACAAGCTTAACACAGGAGACTAGATCCATTGGTCCCAAATGGACCTCAGAGATCCAACAGTCTCTTACCCCTGAGGAGATATGTCGAAGAAAGACAGCTGGATAGAGGAAAGAATGATGCCACACGGTACATGAAGAACTAATGTGTTGTTCTGTATTTGTAAATTAAAGTATTTAAAGCAAGGATACAGTACCCCTTCACCTGGAGCTGGCTCGTCTCAAAGTCAATAGGGTTCTTCTTAATGGGTTTTTAGTTGTACACCTGAAAGAAGGTCTATGGTTGACACAATGTTAGCTTTTTACTTCTAGCGACTGCCTTCACACTTCAAAAAACATAAAAGTGGTGTTCATTAATGGAGATTTTCTTACAGAATAAAACGTGTACGTATCAATTGCTTGCCACAGAGCTTATTTTCTTCAACAATTCAAAACCCAATGGAGAATCCCACTGTGTTTTTTTTTTTTTGTCGAGGGAACCAGGGATATGCTAACTTTCGGTTTAGCCTACAAAAATATGTCATCCTTGTAGCACTCAATACAAAATAATGGTATATCTGGCCTGATGCTCGATCAAAACACTGTTAAATAATGAAGTAACCTGGGATGATTTTAAATTACATTACACAAAAATAACTCAATACTGCTCATATTACAAAACCTAATGGGAATAAGATTAAAATAAATGACCAAATAACATTGATTAGTTTAGCATAATCAGGTATTTCCCAGTCATCCTCAACTGCATGAATACCACTGATGTCATTGTGTGTGTGTGTGTGTGTGTAATACCACAAATATTCATTAATATAACCTCAATGGCCAATAAAATCAGCAAAGCAAAGGTTATTAAGAATGCTCAAAATTGTTATGGCTGCAGGGACAAGCTAATGCGCTAACACAGCATTTTCATATCTAGAAGTTTCTCATATATCACTTTCAAATTTCTGACCTCATTTTAAAATCTAACATGCCATCATGCTTTGTCTTTTTAAGAGCTGATGCTGACTTCAGTGTGGAGGTCAGCAGGCTCATATTGTGTCTGCCCTGTTACAACACCAAGACCTATCTCCTCTAAATTGCAGAGTGTTGGTGCCGCTCTTTCTCTAACCTTAAGATATGTCTAGCGGCAGGTCAGCTCCATATCCAGCTGCTGGAAAATCATTTGCCCTGCTGCCACTCTGAAAGACAGAATAATTTATGAACAGCATTAAATGCGACTATTTAGAGTCACCACTGTTAGAATACCAAAATATCAGAGGTTTGGAGGGTACAAGGTTAGTCAGGGTGACAAAGAATCCCTCGACAGATAGCTTAAGGTCTGCAGATGCCATTTCACTTGTCTCAGATACCATCTGCTATCCCCCAAGCCTTCTTTCACACTTATTCTCTGCTTTTCTGACACTCTTACATCTACTTTACACTGCCCTTTTTGCACAGATATAAATGTTTTTAGGAGAATCCATCTGTCTGTCTGTCTCTGGCAATAATCAGCTTGTGGTCTGCATATCCCTTATTTTCGCTTCCAGCTCCATTTTAATCATGCCATGTCAAAAATACGAGGATTATGAGATTTGCATTGTTTCCACATGAAGCAGACTGGGGGGGCTGTTTCATTTTTTTTTTTTTTTTAGATGTGTCAAAGTGATTGCTTTGTTCAAAACAAAAAAGCACGCATGCACGTGCATACTCAAATCTAGCCGTTTGTAGCGGTACCGAATTAGGGGTTTTAAATACAAGGCTGAGGCCCACACTGGGATTTGAGAGGGGAAGATCCAAGCAGCAGGCTGCCTCTGCTTTGTCCAGCTCAGCTCTCTACAGCACACATCATTAATAACCTCATAGAAGAGGAGAGAAGCGCAACTGTTAGTCCTTTTGATTTATGGCAGAGCCTCTGTATTTAAGAGTGGATCCAGAGTTTCACAACACAGGCCCTGACCAGCGGTGAGTAAAGCACAGTCCCTGGAGTTTGAAGGTCAAGGTTTGTTTTTTCAGAGAGGTCATCTTGTTTTGGATCAGGAGATGGAGTGAGACGTACACAGAGAGAGAGAGGAGGGGAAGGGGTGTGGTTTCCAGAATGACATAACATCCTGCTGCTTTCCATTCCACTCCTGGAAGGTATTTGTCCCTCCAGCGACTCTCTGTGCCTCCGTCGGTGCTATTTCAAGAGCAGCATGCCTACGGTTAGATCAATACACACCCAGAGCAAACAGGGAGTACTGGGCATATACCCTTCCCTGCTGCAGTGCGGAGGGGAGGATGAAAGGTGTGCTAACGCCACAGTGTTCTGGGACATGCTGTACGAAGCTGTTCTACCTGGCAGAGAGGTTTCCAGGTTTGGGGAGACCAGGAGGACCGAGTCAGGTAGAAGCTTTCATGCTTGTTCTCACCCTCTAAGCTTTGTTCAGTCTCAGAGATTGAAGGTGAAATTCAAGTGGCACTGAAAGACTGCCAAACTTAAGGGAGGATGTAAAAAAAGCACGAAGAGTTTCCCGAGTAAAGATGATGGAGACGTTTCTTTTTTGACAGAGCGAGTGGGCTCAGCGTGCTGTCAGCAACAGATTTAGCACTGACATGCACATGGAGGTGAGGATGGAGGATGTCTATCATGCTCTCACCAAGAGCCTACCTGGGCCTGTCAGCAATCTTCCTCATATAGGCTTCCCGGGTTCAGATTCAAAACGATGATAAAGTGAACGAGAGGGACAGATATATGTAAACATAAAGACAAAAGCAAAGACAAGGACTGAAGGCTATGAGCAGATGAAAAAAAAGAGAATAAAATAATGCAAAAATATAAAAAAAGCCCTGAGTCATGCAAGAGTGGGTAGATAAAGCCAGTAAATGTACAAGCATCAGCACAAGTGCAAAGTTTGGGATTTCTGTTGCAGCAGTAATTAATAAGCACTATCTCTTTGGGCATGGGTAGGAGGAAAAGATAAATCCTGATCACGTCAACTTTTTGGTGGTTCTGGTGGATTTGACGGCTCAAGAAAGGATCAGATTGAATCCTCTCATCAAACCTTATCATTAATTCACACATCGAACCAGAGTTTGCCTTGCATTATCTCTATAATGAAAGAGCGCTAAATCTGGCTTGGGGATCCTGTTTTCCATCTCTAGCAGTTTTTTTTTTTATTTTTACTCTATTTTTTCATCACATCCTTGGAGGAGTAAAAGCTTGTGTTTAATTAGATTTTGTGGTATTATCCTGGCTCCTTCAGGGGAAACACCTGTGAGCAAGATACCAGTTAGTAATGCAGCTAAAGAAATATAATACAGATATAATGAGTTTAACAATTAACATATAATTAGGCTGGCTGAAAATAACACCCCTCTGTCTTTATTAAGCTACTGGCACTTGATGTAGCAAATACAGGAGGTAATAGAATGTTATTGATCTTCCAATATTACAGATTCATTATTATTATTATTCCATCATTGTTTGACCAGGACATGGCCATTTTTCTCTTCTGCCTAACGCTACTAATATTTTTTTCATCTGTTTAGTTGTTTTGAGAATAGAATTTTGTTTAACATTTACACTGACATTTATAAAAGGTCAGCATTAATTAACACGTGTTGACCCCTACAAATAAACAATAAGCAATCTTAAAGGTTCTCTTGATAACATTCAGTCACCTTCTCCCTCCCCCGTTCTATCGCATTTACTGCATGACAAGTTGTTGCCAGACACTTACTGTCAATGTCAGCAATTTTTACGTTTTTTTCAACACTAACTGACGACCCAGAGATTCCACATGATACCAACGTTGTTTTACTACTGGCTCACAATCCTTGTCAGATGTGGGAACCAGACTTCAGATATCTTCCACAGAAATACACAAAATTAATTTTGGACCTGCCAAAAAAAATTAAATGATTAATACAAGCGCTAGCTAATCCAGCACGTCATATAAAAATGCTCTCAACCGATTCTGGGATGAAAGCTAGCAGAGGGATATCACAATATATGCTTGGATTTCAATACGCAAAAACGTTGTTTACATTTCCAAAATAGCATGGTTGAGGTCTGATTTAACAATTTCTCCCTCGTCCTGATCTAATGCAGATGTGTGAGAGGAAACGAACAGTCCTCTACAGCTGCATATCACTCCATAGCCGCAAAGCCACGCCCACTTTTGAGTGATCCAATCTAATCTGGAGGATTTGATTTAAATCACTCAGTTAACTAAACCCCGCCCACACATTCTGTGACGTATGGACGTATGGGGGCGGCATCAGTAGCTCAGTCTGTAGGGAGTTGGCTTGGGAACCGGAGGGTCACCAGTTCAAGTCCCACCATGGACCAAGAACTGAGTGTGAACTGGTAGCTGGAGAGGTGCCAGTTTACCTCTTGGGCACTGCCGAGGTGCCCCTGAGCAAGGCACCAAACCCCCAACTGCTCAGGGCGCTTGTCAGGAGCAGCCCCATCACTCTGACATCTCTCCATTACTGCATGTTTGTGCATGTGTGTGTTCAGGTCTGCATGTACCGTGTATAAGTTAACAACAGAGTGAAAAAATTGAATTTCCCCTTGTGGGACTAATAAAGGACTATCTTCTTCTCTTCTTCGTATTTCACATTATCGAAGATAAAAACACTCTAACTTCTGGTTCACTTTAAGTACACTGTACTAGACTTCATCTAGTTGTGATATCCTAACTAGGACTACTTGTCTCCAGCCTTTTGACCCATGACACGGCTTTTCAGGAAAAATACACAGCAAGCAGAGCTTTAAATTGGATTAAGGTGAACAGCTCTAAAATCGTATGTAATCCTCATGACACAACAGAGCCTCGGGGGATTTGAGGTGGAGCAACAGTGACCTTTTACCAGGTCACCTCAAAGGCCAGGCTGCTAAAGACCCCGCTGGTTCAAGGAATATCCCCCTTACTGGAAAAACATAATTCTCACACTGCCCCGCTGTAAACAGAACGATAGATCCTTTGTCAGCACTTTTGTCATATTGTGCTTTATTACAAGGTTAGCCGTAATGTCAGCCGCTCCCGCTGTAGCGGCATTCGGTTTTATGGCTACATTGTAGCTTACACAGAAATGGACTTAACTCAGTATTTTATCTACATGCAGTCAGGAGAGGAGGGATAGCACCACAGATTAGTACCACACCTGATAGAGCAAATGTCACATAAATAAAAGATTATAGCTCAGCTTTAGATCCATCACAAATAATATCAATCAACTAAATGCGCGGGGTCTATCAGGATAATCTAATGTTATAAATTAAAACGTGTTCAAGCAAGGTTAGCATGAACAGCCTGCCACTAAACAATTAAACAGAACAATATGCTGTAACATCTTTTCTCCCTTAAAGCAGCAGTGGGTAGAGATGGAACAAATATGATAAAAAAAAAAAAAGTTATTTTTATAAAACGGTCACTATATCCTGACAGTAGAGCAGAGCGGGGAATTATACGGCCCGCAGGCTGAACCAGCACCTCGTGGTGGCTCTGTCCGGCCTGGAAGGTCTAAAAAAAAAAAAAAACAAAAAAAAAACAACACAATTTTACTTACGAAGCTTAAAAAAAAAAAGTAAAGCTTTTATTTTGAAATGCTCAGGTAGTGTTAGTGTGCTTCTTCCTGTCACACTTAGCACTGATGTAATTGACGTGAGTGATGTCTGAAGTAGCGTCAGCTGCTGAGGCGGCGGTGTAGCGAGTTTTCAGACCCCTGTAGCGACTCTGCCAAAAAAACGACTTGCAACAAATCGAGGGAATTTTTCTGGTGTTATTGGAGACTTTTGGAGACTGACGTGAAAGCACATCTTAATTGTTAATATTAAGTTAAATGTTAAATTTTGTTAAAAGAAACATTACTACCCAAAACAGTCAGTCCTGTACGGCTCAAAGACTTCTACATATAATATCATTTTATGAATAATATGTTGTTTGGAGTGATTTTCAATATAATAAATGCTGAAAAATACGTGTGCTATAGGGATAAAATAGAGGTTACATCTGACAGTATTTGCTTGGCCCTCGGCAACAATCTGGGTTTTTCATGTGGCCCCCCAGGAACAATAATTGCCCAGCCCTGCAGTAGAGCATGAGACAGGCAATCTGAAAAAAAAATCATGTGCCTCTGTGTCCTCTGGTGTCCTCTGAATGGCATCTGCAATATTTCACAGACTGGCGGTAAACAACCAATCAGAGCCGACCTAGAGCCTCCATCTATGAGCAGCTGTCAATCACTCCCAAACTCAAATCAAACAGTCAAACGAAGCAGCGCTGATCAAATATGAATCAATACCTCACAAACAGCTTGTACTGTTTAGCTGTAAAATGAGAAATTTCGTGACATGGCAGCCATGTTGAGATCAGTTGAGGAAATACCAAACACCGCCCACCAGCCAGAGCACAGCCAATAGGAATGCTGTCTCTCTGAAGTGACCTGTGATTGCCTAAAGTGTCTCATCACAGGCTAGATTATTTTAAAGCCTGAAAATAGAGCCATGAGGAGGAGCAGAAGTCTAGTTTTCTCCCAGAACACTTGAATTACAATATGCTGGCGGGTTATTATGGGATTTTTGCCCAATGATGCCAAAACATTACTACCTGCCTACTGCAGGTTTAAGATGTCACAAAAGATTCAAACATGTTTTAAACATTCAAACACTCACTTATTTCTAAATGACTTCATGCAGTCTCAAAAAAAAACACAATTACCGCGTAATTGTTGGCTAATATATTAGAGTGTAGAGTGTGGCAGCCTTTAAGCTCTATTAACCCTCTATATAGATCCACAGCTCACTTTATAGGTCTTGTTGGCAGAATGCTTTCTATGAGGGCGATTTTTCAAGGGTCCTATCAATATCCAATGGCAGCGTAAGCTCCGAGGGCAGAGCAGTGAGTGATGGGCACAGTGCTGTCAACATGCTGGGAAGCCTAATGGGAAAACAGTTCCAGCTCCTGCTCCTGTATTGCACATATGATTACAGATATGCAGTACGTAGAAGGAGGTTGTGTTGAATGACAGCTGATGACAAGAATATGATTTCTCTAGCTCCAAGGCACAGTATCAGCATCATAAATGCTGTAATCTGCAGCCTAGTGGATTTTCATGGAGGTGTAAAAGGCGAGATTGAGTTACAATGACCTGCCTGTTTCCCTGACGTGGCCTACAGCATGTGGGAGGATGTGGTAGTGGGTGGAGGAAGTCGAGTGTGTATGGGGTTGAAGGTGTCAAGGTTCCCCAGATGGGGGGTTGGATAGTAATGTGGAAGCAGGCGTAATTAATCTCCAGATGGGTGTGGGGGCTCTAGGCAACAGAGTGTCTATGCTGTGCCTCTCTATGCTGGGGTGTTTCGTGATGGCCCCCGCACCTTCCTCGCCCTGGGCCCCTGGGGCCATCCTTCATTCTTATTTATGAGCTTCCACGCGGCCACTCAGCTTTGCTGTACCACCTCTGCATCGATCCCTCAAGGTCGACAAGGAGCTAAGCTGCTGTCGGTGAGCTGTATGCACGGACGGCTAAAACAGAAGAGGGTGTGTGTGTGTGTGTGTGTGTGTGTGTGTGTGTGTGTGTGTGTGTGTGTGTGTGTGTGTGTGTGTGTGTGTGTGTGTGTGTGTGTGTGTGTGTGTGTGTGTGTGTACTGTTGCAGCTTCCGACAGTATTTCCGTCTGTCCTCTTCAGGAGGGGGTATACCCTCTGAGCAGCCATGCCGCAAAACCCCAGGGTGCCACACCCAATCCTGCTGCAGAACCACATCAGGACAAGGTTTCCTCGTAGGAAACACGCCCTGCTACAGTACGCAGGATTCTTTAAAGCCTCCTGGAGATGTTTGAAAACCTGGTACAACTATGTGTTACTGCTCTGAGGAAAGTGTCACAGAGGAAACATGAAATACCAAGTAATCCTTACCAAAGGAGATTAAAATAAAAGTATCCCACAGTCTTTTATGGATCATATTAATGTTGCTACACTGCTGTGAGGCGCAAATTGCAGCAACATCACAGGACCTTCAGGAATGCAATACTTGACATTAAAATCCAACACAAGATGTGTGCAGTTAAGATAATGCAGTATTTCCACTGACAGACGAATGCTTGAATCAGAGGATTGTTATGGAAAGAATTAGAGTGTGGACAGGCCTGATGACCTTCCAGCTCATGTCTTTCTACTTCTTACGACTCTATTTTCCATATGTCAGAGCTGCTGCAGCCTGCAGCCTGTTATATCCTTCTGTAACTCAAATGACTAATCTTCCAAAACTCGTTGCTTCTCCATCTGCCACACATGCCCGCCTGGTACAAAGTTTTCAATCGAGCTGTGAGCAAAAAGTCTGCAGCGTCATCCCTCCTCTTATAGACCTTTGTGGCCTTTGTGCACAAGTGTGAGGCTCAAGGTCAGGGGTTAGCAGGCAGGGCAGCAGGATTCAAGTTAGGGGACGATGTCATCACTGCATCCAGGCAGGGAGCTTCGAGCTGCGGGTAAGTAAACTTCCTGCTCTCCCCTCAAGGGTGGACGGGCGCTGGGTGGAGGAGTGACGCAGAGCTCATAAAACCCCCTGCGGACCGAAGTGCTACATTTCACGATCTTACTCATGTTGCTCTGGAGCATCCCCTGTGATTGTCAATCTGTGAGTCATGCCACAGTCAGCGGTGTTTCTATTTGTTTGCGTTTGTCTCCACTTTTGACTTTCATGGAGAGATGGTCATCTGTTCTTCCTCATTTAAATGGGGGAGGCTATCACAGCAATGACAATATGGGCTTCTGTCAATAAAAATGATGCTCAGCAGTGAAAACGGAGGAAATACTGTATTTGTAAAGACATGGGGAGGCAATGAGTAACAGCATGGACTGCAAATATCCCTTACTTTTCTCACCAAATATAAATAACCACTTCACACTCATATCCTGAAGAGTTGTGCTTTCTTTATTGTGCATACAGCACTGTGGCCATTCCCTGTATTTTATATTATGTTGCCCACCATTTTGATTTATGATGCATCTTAACTGATATTGATGTTCAATAGAAAACCGCACATTTGGTCATTACTCTTCTGGCTTATACGAACATTCCTGCGTGGAAATGAATTATATTGTGTGTTGTACAAAACCTGTACAGTTTCTAATATTTTACTGCTTTCCAGTGCACTTTCCTGTCGGGTTTAGCAGTTGCAGAAACATACTGGCCTTTTATGTTATGTTATATACAGTATATCTACCTCTTGCAAAATGTCCCCAGGTGTGTGTTTAGACTAAAGAAAAAGCATTGAGGTATGGCAGGATGTGGGCCAGTCTTGTCTCTTGCTCTCATTGTGCTATAATTATTAAGAGGAGTTTTCTTAGGGTACTGTAAAGGACTTATTGTTGCACTCATTGACATACATGAGCAAGTATTACCAATATAAGAATACAAACACAGACAAAGCTCCTCATTGCAGTTATTTGAATAATTCATAATCTACTGCGCATTTTTCTTTATAAATATGCATCTGCCCCTTAATGTACAAACATTACATGTCATAAAGGCTTTGAAAATATGTTTGCGCTAGCCTGATATGGTTGCCATGGTGAGCCTAATTAGACTAATTTAAGTCACTGAACAAAATTGCATTATTGTCACAATATAAAGTATGAGGCAGATGAAAAATGCATGGCAAAAACGCGTGGGGGAAATCATCAACCTTGATAACGCCTCCGTTCTTTTTCCCTTTCGCCACAGTGCCAATGGGCCTTGAAGATGCCTCACCGTCACTTATTAACATCAGTGGCACGCTAATGATGTGGCCATTGCTTTAATTCTGTTTGCATCAGGAAAACCATCTAGCAGGCACACGAGCATGAAAACCATTAGGGTGCAACTCATGAGACGCAAGCATGACAGGCAATTCACTGTGGAATGAGTCTGGCGAGTGACAGGTATGCTGTGAAAAGAGCGCGAGCAATTTCTGAATGGAAAACACAACAGTATAATGTATTTGCCCAAAGTGATTCAGATTTGTGTGTCTAATTCTGGCAACAGGACCTTTGTACAATAAAAAGTGCCACTTTGCAATTAAAAGTGGAAAAATGGTGAGACAGTTTGACAACACAGTCCTACGACTGCAACAGCTATTTTCATTGTTAATGAATCTGTCAACTGTCAGAAAAGGGTGAAAAATATTGATCACTGTTTCCTGAAGCCCAAGATGACATTCTCAAATGTCTTGTTGTGTCCACAATTTAAAGATATTTAGTTCACAGAGTAAAGAAACCAGAAAATATTAAAATTTAAGAAGCTGGAATCAGAGAATTTTCACTTTTTCTTAAAAAATTACTCAAACCATCAATTACCAAAATAATTGGTGATTAATTTAATAGTTAACAACTAATCGATGACATGTAACAGCTCTA
Source organism: Pterois miles (assembly GCA_947000775.1). Classification (NCBI taxonomy): domain Eukaryota; kingdom Metazoa; phylum Chordata; class Actinopteri; order Perciformes; family Scorpaenidae; genus Pterois; species Pterois miles. The sequence goes on from CAMQGK010000001.1 coordinate 87,838, forward strand.
AACAACCTACAAAGAAAGACGGTGAGACATGACGTATACGGTGAGTAAAATAATTAATTGTAAGCCAAAATTAAACTAAACTGTAACTAACTAAAACTGGCCAATGATGTCACTGTGAATGGATATACAGTTAAAAATCCTACAGTTTCATAATTACTTGTATTATTTTATTATTTTATTTAATTAATTTTAAAAATGTGTTATTATTTCTATTACTCATCTCTGCTTTGTTTATGGGTTATCTTAAAACTTTGTTTTGTTAATTTCTCTTTCTCTCAGTAGTTGTTCCATCACTGTCAACTGTAATGGTAACGGACATTTTCCATAACACAGGTGTGTGATGCAGTACTATATATATATATATATATATATATATATATATATATATATATATATATATATATATATATATATATATATATATATATATATATATATGTATATATATATATATACATATGTATATACATATATATACGTATATATATATATACGTATACATATGTATATACATATATATATATATATATATATATACGTATACATATGTATATACATATATATACATATATATATATACATATATATATATATATATATATATATATATATATATATATATATGTATATATATATATATATATATATATATACGTATACATATATATACATATATATACATATATATATATACATATACATATGTATATACATATATATATATATATATATATATATATATATATATATATATATATATATATATATGTATATACATATATATACGTATACATATGTATATATTCTGTGTTTGCTGGTTGTTTTTTATTTATGTGGCCACTGTATTGATTGTATACTGTTTGTTGTTTTTGTCGTTTTTTGTTTTGTTTTAAAGGAAAAATCTTAAAAATCTTCAATATATAATATATACATTAAATATGTCTTAATGTCTAATATATATATATATATATATATATATATATATATATATATATATATATATATATATATATAATTTATCTACTTTTTGAACTCCATGGAGGTTGACTGCCATTTCCCTGAACAGCCTCCTACATGTTCAGCGCATTTTACATCTTGAGGTGACACATTGTAAAATGCACGACTGTCCGTCCATTCATACCTAATACTGTCCACGCATGCAAGTGTTCAGTTACACTGATATCTCCTCTCAGCACTATTTGACCAGATCACAATATGCTATCAACCCCAAATTGGCTCTTGGAACCAATATGGCCGGCGCATTGCATAGTGAAGAGGCCGATCGGAGCTTTGAAAAGAGCTTTGTGGGGGAAATTGAAGAATGCTGAGAATAAATGTTTGCTCTATAGGATGTACCGGCCACAGTGTGCTGTGTTGGTGAATAAATGATGAAGAGCAAGAAGGCACTGTCCTGCTGAGCTTGTCAGCTTTGGACAGCTTTGTGTTGGTGTGTGTGTGTGTGTGTGTGTGTGTGTGTGTGTGTGTGTGTGTGTGTGTGTGTGTGTGTGTGTGTGTGTGTGTGTGTGTGTGTGTGTATGCAGAGCTGACAGAATAGCTGGCCCTGGTGGATTTATACACAGGCAAGTTTCAATGTCAACATTTTATGGGGACTGAAATTATGTTTTTTACATATTTGCAAAGATGTATGCACTGTGACCGGATTCTCCTTTCCAGGCCAACGTATATTACGTGCCGCATATCCTTACGAAACACAAAAAGATAACGTAAGATATTCCTTTGTCAGTCCCACAGTGGGGAAATTTGCAGTGTACGGCAGCAAAGGGGACAGTGCAGGAAACAGTAAGAGTCAGTAAAAAAAATCAAAAATAGGAACATTATATAAATTATATACAAATATGTACAAATAGAAACAATTCTTAACAGAATTACTAATTATTATTAACAAATGTACACAAGTGGAAAACTATTGCACAGCTGATGGCGGGATTATAAAAAAGGTGATGACTGGTGTGGTTGAAACATTATAAGGACCATAAAAGAAAGACAGAAATTCTGTCCGCTATTGGTGAAGTGTAAGTTGGTGCTGTAGCTCTCCGCCACTTTAATTTTGTGGCTATAAAACCTCAACAGTTCACAACTTTTAAACAGTTGGTATGAAAAAATGGAAAACAACTTTTGAAATGTTGTCGTCCCCACAGCAATAACTGCATCTTAGCACGGTTCAGTAACAAGATGAAAACAGGTGAACCAACCACCCATTCTCCGTGCTTCACATGGAGTATGACAAAATTCAGTAAATTTAAATATTGGAGTATCCCTCCAAATACATCAGTTGTTCCAGGTCGAGAGCTGGAGAGGGATTTTGCTTTGGTTAGCTCACTACAATGATGCCTCAATACCTGTTATTCCCTCTTGGGTTTAGTTATCGAAGGCTGCATTAGACGCTGTCTTGCTGAGTGTTTGTGTGCGCACATGCACGTACAGTATAAGCATGCATACTTTATGTTAGACACTGCAATTGCTAGTAGTCTAGCAGCATTACTAATGCAGTATGGAAACTGAGGAAGAACTTCTCAAGTGCCTGTCAAGAGATTTCTCTCTGGAGCCACTTAAGGACTGAAAATTATACGCAGAGTCTCTGGAAGCTCTTTACTTTGTACGCTTCAGATGAATATGACAGACACTCGAGAAGTACTCTAAGCAACAGACACACAGCAGACACATGGTGGTGGTATGTCACTAATCCATCAGGGATTTAGTCAGTTGCTCCTTGCCTCAAAGATGCCGGTAAGTCAAGGACAACATCTCTGAAGTCAAATGGAGGATGCTGATGTCTTTTTTTTTTTTTCAGTAAGATGATGTCACGGAAAGCTGACATGTACCAGCTCACAGACAACAAAAACAGACAGATCTGTTGAGCTCTTTGTCATGTGCAAGACACGACTTGATTTTTGAAGGCGCCTAGAAGACCTAGAACCACACCGACGAGGACATCCACTCCAAACCTGTGGTGTGAAATGTGTATGTGTGCGTCTGCATACGTGCGGTATAGTGATGAGCCGTGGAGGTGTCACCCGCTTCTGCGTGGGGCTGCGTTCCCGTGTGGTGTTGACAGGAAGAAGGGGGTTAGGATAGAAGCGGCGACAGCGGTCTTTCAGACTGCAGCAGGTGCTGTCAGCCCGCTGTGTTCCCACTGTCTCCCCTTCATCGCTCTCGCTTTCTTCCACCATAGTCCCTGTTTATTTGTCCCCATCCTCCACTGTGTGCGCCGCACTGGGCTCTATAACAAATTCAGTCTCTCCGCCAACATGAATCTCTAATTCACATGTGTGAATAGGAAACTTATATATAGTAGGTGTAAATCATTCGGAGTGACTTGGAGAGCATTTCTTTAAAGTTAACCCATTTGTGCCCAAATACTATATTTAGTATGATAAGGAAAATGCCACAATATTTACTCTGACTGGTCAAATGTCTTGAAATTTGGTACACTTATATTTTGTGTCTAACAGTATCTAATAACACAACTTTGACTGTTTTTTTTTAATCAAATGAATTTTTTTTCACTTTTATTAATACTGTAGTCAAATTCAGGATTTTTGAAAAATAGGAAAAATGCTAATATTGTGTTTATTAAATGTTTTCTACATGAAGCAGTTTTTCATACTGCATATTTGTGCATATATTTAATATTCAACTTGATAAAGAGTTCATAGACACCAAATACTTGATTGTACTCTGAGATACAAACATATTCTTGACATATTCTTGATAAGAAAAACACTTTTCATGGTTTGACTGACTTTGAATGAAAATCTTTTCATATTTGTGATTACACAAGTCCAGATAACACCTCAACTAAAGAAAAAAAATAAATTTCAGTGGCAGGCACAAATGGGTTAACTAGGAAAGGAAAAGACTGTCAAATATAAAACATGCCATAGCTGAAGTCTGGAAAGTTATCAAGCAGCAGCTGTAGAAAGTCAGATTCCAGCGAGACAGCTGGAAGATTTATGGGATCATGACTTCCAATCAAGCACAGGCATTTTCCATGATGGCCCAACAGATGGAATACCAGCCTGACCACATGTAACATGTTTAATATCATCAGATAAATGAACAAACATACCTAAGCCTGATTAATCTGCTATGACACGCATTTTAGTAAACACTGCATACAGGATATATAATCAGTTCTAAATTGTACTTAAATATATAGCAAATACACAACAGTGGGACTCGTGGTAGAACAACTGCACAGGGAATGATAGTAAGCTGACAGCTGTCAGTCAGTGTTTTATGCTCCACTGAGGATTAGTCTGTGCATTAACAAACACCTAATTACCCTCAAATGCTTTTCATTCAGATTCCATGAATATTTAATGGCACGCAGTAATGAAATTGCATCGAAGTAAATTCAGCAGTGTGGAGCTAAACAACAATGCAGAGTAAAAGTGCAATTATTAAATGGTGCAGGCCATCACAGCATGAGGCCTTTTAATAGAAGAGTAATTAAAACTTGGCCAACTTATTGACAGCAATAACAATGCAATAACACTCACTCACTGTCGAGGGATTTAAAACATGATGTACACGCAGTTCTTATCATAAATTTGTTTCGTAATTACACTCCTAAACCGCGGCGTAAACACCAATAAAGGCAGAAACAATAAAGCGGATGGTAAACACATCATTTATATGCTAAACTCCGGCACTGGTCAGTGAAGCTGCTCTTGGTTAGCAAACCAAGCCAACTATTAAAAGTAATAGCACATCTTGGTATTGAAAGTAAAGCCGACGCTATACGACGCACTCAGTGTGAGCCGCCAATTAGTGTCTTTTTTTTTTTTTCTGTTGAAACCCAGAAAAAAAGACATCAGAGGGCTTGTTCTCTGACTTCAGCTGTGTGCTCACATGCATTGTCCTGGACAGGTATTGATCCACTGAGAAATGAAGAGGAAGAAAATCAATAGCTTTTACATGAATGCACATGAAGCAGTTTTAGTATGTGTGTGTGCAGGATGAGGTCAGAAAGGGTAAAAGGCACAATAGCACTGCAAATGTGCACACGCCCACACATACTGTAAGTGTGTATATACGCACATGCTCGCATGACCACAAGTCTCGATATACGAGTGGGTGTTCATGTGGAGAGAACAATAACAACAACGGTTGTTAGGGCCTGAACCTGTAACCGGCTGCTGCCTCCATTACCTCTGTAAGGATGAGAAAGTTGGGCCGAGCTGGACACACTCCACTGGAGAGATTTAAGAGGTCTTTGGATCAACACCAGGGATTTCATTTCTCTGGAGTATCAAGGCTGACAGTGGCTTAGGTTCCTCGTGATACACATTAAAACCATGAAAATGCATCTCCCGGTTTCTGTCTCACACGCTATCCCTTCCTTCATTCCTGTCTTTCTTTCTCGAGAGACATGCGGAGCATTCATAGGCCTGTGACAGATTAGGTCTAAACGACCTGTCATTATACTTGACCAACGGTCAATCAGACCAGATAGAGACACGGACAGACAGGCAGACGCCTACGTAGATCTCAATCTACGAGCCAATGTGCCGCCACGCAGGACAAACAGATCACCCAAACCACCCACCATATCACCCATCAGCTGCAGGTCTTGATAGAGTTAGTATGGCAGATGCTCATCACAGGTTTTAGGTCTCACAGTGCTGATGTAAGGGTCTGCGACCTTCTTTGGGATTATTTCATTCAACCTTCTTGCATTTAAAATTGCAGAAATCTTGTGGTGAAATAAATTAAAGCTAAAATGTCCAGGAGAAACTCTAAGGAGAGCAGCAGGGGGAGAGAGGAGGGCAGTCAAAAGCGTCCGTGGGATGCATATTTTATCATATATCATCATCTGATCATTTATATAATATTATTATTTATAGTAGAGATGGCGCAATACTACTTTGTAACATGTGATACTGCAAATCTGACAATACCAACCTACTACTGTCTTTCTCCCTCTTACATATTCTTTTGTACTTTTACTTGATTGGCCTGATACTTTTAATGCAGGACTTTGTAGCTAGCATTTAATTACTACTGTTACTTAAGTAGAGATGTGCGGATGAATTTTACTGCAACACTTTGTGTGTAACTCTTACAGAACTGCCTTTTAAGGCTTGATCGCACCACAGAGTATATAACCTCTATATAAAAACTTATTCCTCTGTTACAATGCTAATTGTCATTGTTGGAAAGCCTGTTTATTTACCTTCACAATGATGTCCATCTTGTAACGATCATGCATTTGTGAGATGATGATGTGGGTAGAACCCAAGTGAAATTTGTATTCTCCTGCTGGTACTGACTTTTTTTTTTTAGCAAATCATCTGATGTCAAAATCATGTCAGAGAAGAGTTTTGTTTTGAAACTAAATTTTGAACTGGGCCATGTTGGTTTTGAAAAAGCTGACTTTTCAGAATAAGACAGATCACTTTGTGATCCTGTGGTCTTGTGGTGCCTGACTGGCAGCAGCTGGAGCTCAAAACAAGAGTCAACCAACAAATTTTGGCAAATTTCACTTGAGCGCCACCCACATAATCAGCTGCGCTTCTCATCCCACAAATACATGATCCTTACAAGACATCATTGTGAAGGTAAATAAACAGGCTTTCCAACCATGTAAAATACAACGACAGTTAGCATTGTAACAACAGAGAAATAATAGTAATAATAATAATAAATATAACAATAATAATTTTTAGAGTTTATTTTATTTGTATGTTTCTAGCGGTTGTTGTTTGGGAGCTGAGTAATACAAACTTGTGGTGAAGGCGTGCACACAGCCAACAAAGTGATACAGCTAAAGCTCCTCTGAGTTACAGTAATCAGCAGAGAGCCTCAAATCTTCCAAAGTGTGAGGCAGTGACTAATTAAGCCTTTCTGGCAAATGGGCGGACAAACGTTTGATTTCACTAATTCCCTCTATTTGTCAGTTTAAATGTATATGTATACAGTATAAAAGTAGAGTCATTCTGTGTGTTTGTGTATACTGGGTTAGTCATTCCAGTCATATCAAACACACACATACACACAGCTGTCAGCGGAGGGTGTCTTGCAGCTAAAACAGAGGCTGTCATAGGGACCTAATGTCAAAGCAGAGCTGTAGTCACAGTTGAACCTCTAGGCATAACCAAAGTCCATATCAATTCTCCTTCCTCTCCGTTCTCCATCTCTTCATTCCCTCCTTTTCTTCTATGATCAGGAAATTCAGACTCATTCAGCCCTATCTCTTTTTCCGTCACAGTTTGTAAGAGGTTAGTGTCTTTCCACATTTTAAGAAATAGTCGGTCTGATAAGAGATGTGACAGTAGGGACCAGCGGTAAATGTTTGAGGGGGACTGGAGTCTTTTCCCTGTATGACACGTGTCTGGAAACCCATGACCCCCACAGCTCACGGCTTACAGCCACGTTAGTCACTATAGGCTCATAAAGCCTGTCTTGCCTCTGCTTCGTCAGCTTGGGGAGTTGTATTACATCACATCTGAATCAGATTATTCGTCTCTGACCTTCTTTTTCATCTAAATTCAAATGAACAAGAGGAGTTAAAGTACTGTAGGTACATCTTGAAGAAGAAGCCACTTTGTTTGTCTCTGCTTTTGAATTCCTGAGGACACATATAATCTCGGTCTGGTGCATGCATATGGCAGTATTTGCTGTTGTCTCAGTTATTATCCCTCCACTACTCTTTCTTCCTCTTCAGATATGCTAACTCGCCTTCGCAGATTAGGCTTTGTTGGGATTTTGAACACTCATTTTTTTTTTTTCCGTTTTGATTTTGGATGCAATTTGAATGAATATAAATATGAAGCCCATAATTCTGAGATGACAGTTGCTCTTTTTTATCTGAACATCACAACAAATAAATAAGTTAATGGAGTAAAAAAATGAGGAAACCACAACTCTCCTTAATACTTAATACTGCATTTATACTGCACATTTCAAGAAATATGCTTATTTAATTCATATTTATACTATTCCTGCATTTATATTTAACACGCTTAATAGATCCCACTTCACTGCATTTATTTATGGTTATATGTTATAAATTAAATGTCTTTTATGCACATATTTCTACATATTTTTACTATTTAGTTAGATTTCTCTATATATGTTGTATATAAATTGTAGCATTAGGTGTATAATGTACATGTTTCTTACTTCTTTATGTCAATTTTCCAACATTATTTATGTTTATATAAGAACAACAGTAATGTCCCACCTTCCCCTGGGAAGGAATAAAGTATTTCTGAATCTGGTTTCAAACTGAGTCATTTCTCCACCTACAAATATTGTTTGTAAATGATCTGATGAATGTAAAACACGTTATCTGCATAATAACAGTAATTCTAATAATGAGGATTATTTTCCAGTATTATCTCACACATAGGTCACTACAGGTTAGGACGGATTCTCGTCTAATGGTGCAGCTCTACTGGTTTCGCTCTAATAAATAGGTGCATCTGCCTCGAGCTGCTCGGTATACTGTAGACCTGAAACTGCCTGGTCTTGCTTCTGAAAAATGAAGACAGAGAGAAAGAGAGGAACAAGTGTTCAGACCACACTCATCCATTGCAGAAAGACAAGGAGAAAATAGACATTTAATGAGAAAGAAAGGAGCACATTTTCCTGTGCGTATTGTAATGGACTGCTTTGGGGTTAATAACTACATTCCCATATTACTTAAATATACTGTGAGTGATTTAATACTTTTAGCTCCACCTCGTACGGCTTCATCCAGCCCTCTCTGTGTGACGGATCTCTACTACGTAGGCTGTCCCATCTCATTCATTTTTGTCTTAGTCCACAAAGATTTGTTTAGTTGATAAATTGTTTTTTAAATGATTTTTTTCATGCTGAATTACCTATTTCCAAGAAACTTCTGCACATCTCTGGTAAACAAGAGATTCAAAGTGATGCTTCTGTGTGATTCTTTGTGGAGAAACACAGTGTCACAGATCTGTTGATTAAATCAGTTAATCGATCAGTCGACGTAATCATATGAGTGATAATCGACTAAGAATTTCTTAGTCAGTCTTAGTACTAATGTTTTCTTTTTTACTCAAGAGTGAGTTTCCCTAACCCTGTGCATACATACTGTGCAACTACAGAAAGTTTCGAGGCTAAAGATGTGGATTAATCTCATACAATACATAATGAATCAATTAATTAATTAGAAATGTAAAATTAAATAGATTAGTTCAGAGGGTGTCATCTAGTTTTGCAGGCTTAAATATGAAACTAGTTTTTGAAAAGAATATCACAGTAGCAAAGGTTTTATTTGTCTACAAATGCTACTATATTCAGAAATATTGTACCAGATACAAGCATTTCCATACAAGTGAGTGAAGATAATTAAGCACCACTGCCGAATCGAGCTGTGACGTCATCCCTCCCACGCCCACCCAAATCCACCAAAACAGAAATTTCTAAGTAGAAAGCTGGAAGTAGAAGGTCAGAGAGTCCTTGTGCAGGTTTACAATCCTGATCTAATCCACACATCTAATGAGGAACAATCAGCTTATACTCTGAAGGCAAGTCTACCTGGACACAAGTTGCACAAACAAAGACACACAACTATAGAAGCTTTAGCTAAGGTGCTGGTCTAAATCTGTAAGATCTTGTACGATGCGAATGTGTGGGAATACATTTAATGGTGCACACACACAGTACGCAACCTACTATATGGAATCCCAGTAAAAGATAACAGCGTCATACCCACTGAGGTGCCTGCTCTGCTCTCCAACTGGGAAAGTGGATGCTGTCCAGCAGAAGCGATGGTGATTGCCTTGGACATCTGCCATAATGAAGCACCGGCCAGTGACTCTGACACTAGATTACTCCCAGAGACACCATTTCTACCTGCCGGCCTTGCAATACCACAGAATATATGTGCATGTTTTACCTAGTTAATGAGCTTCTGGGTGGAAGACAACTTCCTCTACTTTCACTGATTGCTGTATAAACTCCTTGTATGATTATCAGGGTCCTAACCCAAAAAAAAAAAAAACTCATTCCACTTCTTCCCTCGTGGTCACTTCATCCTTTTCCTGCTGGTCGTTTCCCTCACCTCCCTCTTCCGCTCTATTAGTTTGTGCTCCCGGCCCCCATCAAATCAATCTCGGCTCCTTAGCGGTGTGAAGTTTCTCACCTCGCTACACCTGCTGCTATGATTAAACAGACATGGGACACTCTTGTGTGACCTATCCATCACGCATGTCTCACACTGCATGTGTGTGAGCGCTGGATATACTGTATGAACGGACGGTGATCTCATGTTTGGTTCTGCCATTGCAAATTAAAATATCTGTTGAGTGCACAGTAGCATTTGACTGGCTATGTATTTGCTTTTGTGTGTGTGTGTGTGTGTTTGAATGTGCTGTTTATATTTGTAAGGATGTTTAAAGGGTGGGTCCATCTGCTTTCTGCTCCGTTTTTTGTAAATTCAAACACCCACACAAAAAGCTGTGACATAAGTTAGTGAAAAAGCTAATCAAAGCTAATCAGTAGGTTAGGGATAATTGTGAATGTTAGCACTTGCTGAGTCAAAGTTTGCTGCAAAGTTTGGAAATAACTGAAAGGGAAAGCATGGATGATTTGAAGAGGGGCTGAATGTATACTTTGTTCTGTGAGGTAAAATTACTGCTTTTTTGAATATTGTCTGTTGGCTTTAAAGAGAGCGATATGCTTCAGATATTGTCAGAAAGGACTGTCTGACGGCGAGGAAAATCATTTGTGGATGGGAGCAGCAAAAAATGTATTTCAGCCACCCAAAAAGAGAAGAAAATCAATATCAGCTTAAGTGTGCGCTATATTTACAATATTTCTACCATCAGACGGCCCTTTTCGACGGTGGACTGAAGCTGTTCTATCGCTCCCTCTATCTCAGACTCATTTTACCTCACAGAACACAGGAGTAGCTCGTCTAGTGGTTAGTTTGTTTGTGTGACTTTCGGATCTGAACTAACGTGGCGTCAACACACCAGCTCGCCTGGTACTCCGGTACTCCTGTCTGCTTCTCCAAACAGGGAGTGTGCTGACCTCCATCTAAGCAACTGCATGTAATGTTTATCTACGGCCTATATATATATATACTATCTTTCAGAACTATCGCACCTTCATACTCCAGCTAGAGCACTGAGGTCGACCAGTCAGATGCTCCTGGATGTCCCCGCTGCTAGACTCACAAACAGAGGCGACTGAGCCTTTGCAGTTGCTGCTCCTCATCTGTGGAGACTAAAATAGCTCAGACTCACCTCCTCTCGCTGGCATTTGATATGTTTAGTTTCTGTTGTGCTGCTAGTCTTGTGCACATTATGGTTATTAATTTTGCAATGTTCTTATTGTCGTTTGCATAGTATTCATTTTTTTTCTCAAACAGTGATTGTCAATTGTGGTTTTTAAACATGCTCCATAAATAAAGTTTGACTTGACTATAAGGATTTAAATACATTGTATATGTAGCAGTCATCATGCAGAACTCTACATCAGGTCATGTGGGTTAATAGGGCTTAGGAAAACAGCATTTTCATGCTAAAACATACATAATTCAACCAAAATTTTGAATGTTCAGATTTGAATACATAAGGAACACTACTGGGAAGCTACAGAATGTAACCTCATGATAAAATAATAAGTAAGTCAATAGGATTGGGCATGTTTTTTAAGCGTATACACCTTCATACAAGTGTCAAGCTTTGATCACTCGGAGGCTGCACGTCAGCCAGCTCAAGGTCTCCAGAGGTGACGCGGAGGTCCTCAGTATAACATCTTATCAATCACCCAGAGGCGACTTCTCCATTTGTATGTTTTAGTGCTTAAAAAAGCCAATATGTTGCATCTGTTTTCTTAATTAAAGTAGACATGCAACATGGGTGCCGTAGCGTGAGGGTCTGGATGCTTCATGCATAAATGCGCTTTCAGTGAAGAAGTTTCTGTCTGTGAATTGGACAGAAATAAATCAGCGATTCCCATTCGCCTCCCTGCTGTGTCTACCTCACTCTACTTTATTTCTGCTTCCAACATGCCTCCCCATCTGGCTAGCGGCTCGTTTTCATTCTTTGCATCTCATGTAATTTAGTTTTCCCCCCCTCTTTGTTTTTTTTCATTTCCTCCCTTGTATCCCTTTGCCTTGTTCACCTTGAAAGGTCTCTCCTCCTCCTCCACCTCCTCCTCCCCACCACCACCTCTTCCTGTGTGAGAGAGTATCTGTTTCAGAGCCAGGAACTCATAGAAATGCTGCTAGTGGACAGAACAGAAACATCACCACCACCCTCACTCCCCACCCCGCCTCTCCCTCCATCCCCCTCCTCCTCTTCACAGGGATCCATGCTGTCTAGATAGACGTGAATGAATGAAGGTCATCTTGTAGCTGACTAAGAGCCAAACACATTGCTGCTCTTCCTCAGCAATTCAAATACAGGAGCACTGCTCTGTTTTCTCATGCTTAAGCTATGTATACAGCTGCGTGGACAAACGGCATTGACGGTTACTGCAGCAAACTGATACTACAGGGTGTGTGCATGCGTTAGTAACATGCATTTGTCGCCGTGGTTTATATGTAAATGAGAGAGACCTGTGGTCGCAGGGGGCGATCATAATAAACAGCTTAATGGTTGATGCAGACCAATCGAAAATGTTCTTGTGGCTACAGGGTAACACTTCCGTTATTGATCCTCAATAAGAAACATCCACCTAGGCATTTAAAGTGGCTGTTTACGTAAATGCCTGACATGGGCTTCAAAGGTAAAACAAAATAGCAAATAAGTGCAGAATATAGGAATATTTAAGTGCAGTGAATCTATACCAGCATCAGTGCTGCAGAGCTCTCATTTTCCCTTCCAGCAGTGACCGTAATATCACTGCAAAAGTAAATCCCCAAGCCCTAGCACAGGGAGTAATGCTTGCATTTCTATACATTATATAGCTGTATGTCCCCTCTCCACTGAGGGTGTTGGACTCTGCCTCAGCTTATAGGAACGATCATTAAGAGGGCAAATCGGCCTTAATGAGTCTAAATCCTCTAATAAAGAAAATGAGCTCTCAATCAGTCAACCGGGCAATTTTTATTTCACCCTCTCCCTCCCAAATGCTCTGAAGTAATGTAAGAGAGGACCTCAGGGAAGACTTAGCGGACACAGTATATTGCTCGCTGCATGTGTTCATTCCCTTTCATAATCCCTCTCATATTTCATACATATCCGCAGAGCATCAAACAGTACATATGCTCTCTGCAGGATGTACTGTAACTCTGGTCTGAAGCTGATTTTCTACATGTTCTCCATCTTTTCCCAAAGGCTTGCACAAGTTTTCCGGAGTAATTTAACCAGCCCAATGTGGAAACTGAATATAATAGATAACACAGATATGTCTTTTTTTCCTTCTTGGTTTCTTAGTTCATAAAATAAACATCAGACGGTCCCACATGTGGAGAATCTGCAACCAACCAATTAAAAAGATAAGATGTGCTGACGATCATAACCTCAACTCCACTCTTTAGACTCACTTTAGGCCCCACTGGGGCTGGAGGACTCTGCAGAGGTGCACTGGATGCTCGATTAAATCATTACATGATAATAACAAGGTTGTGTATTGACGTGTATTTTGGAAACAGGGTCATGTATTGATCTACCTTTGATTATCATGAGGGTCATTTATTGACATCTTCAAACCAAGATCAATCTGCACCCCTTAGAAGGATCAATAGTACGCTGCCTCGGACTCATCCTCCTGCACCTCTTCATCTTAGTTACTGTACCAAAAACTAAAGGGGGATGGGAGAGTTTGAACAAGGGAGCACTGGTCTGTAAAAAAAAAAAAAAAAAAAAAAAAAAAAGGATCAAGATACGATCAGGGATGGGTAATGAGTTTAAAGATTTTCAATGCCAGGTCCAAAATATTACTTGAGTAATAAATACTTTGAGAAATATAGATCTGTTTACTAGTTTTCAATACTCGAGTCTACAGGCTCATTTTGTTTGGGAGGGAGGTGCTGAGCATTTCAATAGTAGAAGTAAATACTGTACAGTAAATGTACGGAAATGATAGTTTTCCACTTAGAACCCAGACGACAAAATCTTTGAGTACGTATTTGTTAGGGCCGCCCATCTTCGTCGACTACGTGACTAATTGGTTATTTTAGTCTGAGTCGACTAAGATTTCTTTAGTTTATTAGTTGGTCATTTTAGTCCTAGTCGACTAAGCTTTCTTTAGTTTATTAGTTATTAGTTAGTTGTTCGGTCTTAGTTGAAGATTTCTTTAGAAGATTAGCAACTTTTTATGCTTGTTCATGCTGAATGACTTATTTCCGAGAAACTTATGAGCACGACTGTTGGTCGACTAAAAATGTCTTTAGTCGAGGACAGCCCTAGTGTGTGTGTGTGTGTTTGTGTTGTTCTATGCCTGCAGTGCAGCTTCAGCAACCAGATGAAGTGTCCCTAATAGGATCCCTGTGGGATTCCTCAGCAGCTTTTCCCAACCAACCTGCACACTGTCAGCAGCCAGCACTGACGGAGCCAGACTCTAAAACTAAAGATGGGACATACCACTCCGTCTCTCTTGTACACACGCACGCATGCTTGCATGCATGCACACACACACATGCTTACATTCAGTAGACAGAAACACACAACCATCAGTCATCAAAATGTATCTGTCAGCTTCCAGTGGGGTGTTGAGAGGAGTAAGGCAGTCAGAATTATTGTAGCTTGCCAAAATGTTTACACCCTCGTCAACCTGCCAGAATAATTGGATGTGTCCTCCTTCCTCCAGCTGGTTGTTGTCTTATTTTCCCTCTTGACACAAACATGGAAACGGACAGCTACCAAGCTCTCTAATGCAGAGCTGTTTGTGTGTGTTTCTTTGACAGGTAAGACTGTCAGAAGTAGTTAGACTTTCAAAGCCTCTAATTGGTGTTTATGGCACAAAATAAAGGCAGCAATGAGGGAAATGTCTCCAGCACACAGGGGGGTTATTATTCAACTAAGCAGGTACTTTTAACTACCTTATCTGTGGCCCATTCAAATATCTAGTGGAATATGAAGTGGAATAAAATGGGTCCAGACAGAGCTGTTTTTGTGGGCTGTACAGGGGTTGTAGGAACATTAGCTGACAGAATAATAATAATGTATCTCTACAGGGCCTGAAGGATTGGCTGGTGAACATTATAAGAAGTAATTAACCAGCTCCTCTCTTTAGCTAATTGGAGATTGTAAATGTGATAGTCATTAGCAGCTCCCATTTTCTTGTCATGGCTGCACGGCACAAAAATAAGAGAAAGGGTGAAAGCATATGCAATTCAGCTGGAAATTTCTGGAAGCTAGCAGAAGACATGAATATAAAAAGACAAATTAACAGCACATAATACTGCATGAATGTCATTTTCCTACTGAGTCCTTCTAGCCAGAGATCGCTGTCTCTGCCAGCTGGCTTTAATCCTCGCTCACCCTCACTGTACAGCAGATGTAGTGAAGACATCCAGGATAAAAGACCAATTCAGTGTAGCCAGTAGAAAGTGAATCGCACTTAAAGTAGAGTACAGATCATCACGTCTAACAAAGAATAAACTATTTAGAAGCCTTTTGCACAGAGATTCAACATCTCCAAAAGGTACAGATAAGGACACATCATCCTGCTAAAAATGACTTGGCATGAGATCAATACAGCCTGGCTAAAATAAGCTGCTGCCATGCTTGGGATGATTTCAATATGGTGCAAATGTTCTACTTAAGGAAGGCTGGGGCAGCTTAGGAGGAAAGAAATATGCCTCTTGTTGCTGTCTTTCTGTCTTTCTTTCTTTCTTTCAACACATGAAACACACTGGACACAGACTTGAACTTTACAGATTTAAGGATTTTCAAATTCAGTTCAATCTATTGTCTCATGATTATTTCATTGAGTGTGGACTAATATTTTAGCCTTGGGCTTGATTTTGTTGCACAGCACAGTTAATTTTGAGCATCATTTGATCATTCTAACATTACGCAAAGCACATTCATGACCATAATCAGAATAAAAGTACTGCCTTTTACTACAAGAAATCACTAACATAATTTTAAAATATATTAAGGCTGTCACTGGATTAAATATTTAATCATGATTAATCACAAAATAATTGCCCATTTTTATCTTTTAAAAATGTAAGGGTTATTTGTCAAGTATTATATACGCTTATCAACACGGGAGTGGGCAAATATGCTTGCTTAATGTAAATGTATGGATATATTTACCATTGGAAATCAATTAACAACACAAAACAATGACAAATATTGTCCAGAAACCATCAAAGGTACTGTATTTAGCATAAAAATATGCTCAAATCATAACATGACAAACTGAGGCCCAACAGGCAACAACAGCTGTCAGTGTGTTGACTTATACCTCATATCTTAAGGTCAGAGGTCAAGGGACCCCTTTGAAAATGGCCATGACAGTATTTCCTCTCCAAAACTTAGCATAAGCTTTGAGCGTTATTTAGTTTGGTTGTCACCGCTGGATTTCTTAGGTTTTCTACTTTCATATGACACCAGTACCTTCACACTAGCTTTAAAACTGAGCGTGCTACGACCTGAAAGTTGCAAATTGCGTTAATGCCTTAAATAAATTTGTGGTGTCAAAACCCAATTCGCATTAAAAGGCAAATCAAAATATCCACAGTGATACGCTTTTGGGCATCAAATAATGATTTGGATTTACATTTAATTTAGCTTACGTGGTAGCTGTGTCTTGAATTATAGCATTCTTTTTCTTTTAATTTCCAAACATCAAGTATTTTAAAGATCCACACAACCACTACACACAGATATTTTTCCTATAGTATGAGAAGAAAATTGTCAGAAGTCAGACTGTCTGTGTCTGTTTACATCAGATGCCTCCTTGGTGACAGAATTACTCCTCAATACCTTCAGTCTATATTCTCTGACTGTGTTTGTACACAGCCCAAGGACATCCATGCCAGAAATGCACTACTTGTCATATGCCTGAACGTATGTGAGTGTGAGTGTGTTTGCGACATCCTACCACCCTCCCAGCATCAGACACAGATCTTCAAGGTCACAAATCAGGCCAGGTGGCCATTCGGAAAGATTAAGGACACATTCCTAAAAAAGAGACACCTTTGATTTATCATATCGCGGCAGTAGCCATGGCGATGTCTGCTATAGGAGGGCAGCAGTTAGAGGTTATCAAGCGGGGCTTTTGGCAGACACCCGAGAGATTTTAGACTAGACTGCTAAACCCTTCTATGTTACATCCCAAAAATGATGGTGGTGAAAGTGAAGGAGGGGATATCAGGAGGAAAAGTGGGAGAGGGAGAGAGAAGGAGGGGGGGAAGAAGCAAAGAGGCAGAGTGTAAGCGAGACGGAGACATTAAACCCCCACTAGTCCCCCCTGACAGATGCTAGCTAGGGCGGCATGCCAGGGAGGCGCAGTCTTAAGGTGACAGGCTCTGCCATAGTGAACAAAATTGATAATGCCATATGGCTAGAGGAGAGCGGCGTCGATTCCAGTCACGAACTCATGAACGAGGAGTAATCCTCCTTCCGCTGTTGTAGGACATGGTTTTACTGCCCTGTAAGACTGCAAGGAGGGGAGAAGAAAAGAGGAAGAAGGAAGGGGAAGAAGGTGGAGGAGATAGAGGGCGGGGCATGCTGCAGGAAAGGCCACACTAATGACCCTCCTTCCTCCTCCTCCTCTTGGGTGCAACCCTCTCACTGAACAAGCAAAAACATCCTATCTCCTAACTGGCGGTTTCCTCGATAGTTACACAAGAGCTGACATAACTCTTCCTCGTTTTACCCGCTAAAAACGTGCTTAGATTTTACAAGAGAGGAACGCAGGTGGCACTGAGCATTTACACGCACACGCTGCAGAGCAGCGATTGTGTACTGTCACAGTTTACACAGACGCTTTATAGATATGGGAATTGTGTGAAATGCAGACTCACAGTTACCTTTTCCCCAGGTACACAGAGGGACCAGAGAGGAGGTGGCGGGCCTATTCTGTGGCGAGAAGCAATTAATTTGGAATGTGCAGCACCGGGAGCTCGGAGGTTACACTTAAATGGAGCACGGCCAGCTGCAGAGACTAGGCTTAATTGTTTGATTGATTGGCCACGACTGCAAGGCATATTTCTGAAGCCCCACTGCGCCGATCAATGAGTCAATGAGCGCCTCGCCAAACCTCGCAGCTTCCCGGCCTCGCAATTCAATTAATGTGGAGGCCTTGGTGGCCCTTGCCTGCTATCGTGTTACAGCCCTGGAGACAAGCCTCTACTGCTCCCCCTCTTTCTTTCTCATTGAACTGGCAGCTTATTGTGGCAGATTCAGGAAGATAAGGGGGGGCAGTGTGTGTGGATGAGGAGAGGGGCTGAGAGGAAGAAGCAGAGGGGGCAGGGATGTTGGCTTTATTAGATTGGTAACAGACACTACATACTGTATCGGACACAAATTGAGTTACCCTCCTAATCTGTCATTTAAACAAATTATCTTGGGTAGTGATGCATCAGCAGTATCGCTCCTCTCCAGGGGGTTGAGGTAAGGGGGGATGGAGGAATGGAGGGAGGGAGCGGAGGTGATGGAGGGCCGAGGCTAATAGAGACACGGGAGAGACTGACACTTTGTCAGGAGCGCAATGGAGGGAAGAGGAGACGCTGAAGGGTGACTGGGGCAACACTTTACAATTCAGGATACAACCTGAACACAGCTTGTATTCACCTCAGTCCTGATGACAAAACATCCTAAATATTCTGATTACTAGCAGCTTACAATGGTTCAGCTGGGACTATTGGCATGCAACAAATGCTAAAGTGAATATTTGGTAATCTTGCAGTAATGTAAACACATTACTAGAACTGTATGATCAGGCAAAGAAGAGTAAAGGAAGCAATATTGAATTGAAAAAAAAATGAAAATATGCAAGTAGTGAAGGAAAGCTGAATATGTTTCCTTTATCCAAAACAGCTGGTTCCAAAGAAGGAGAGAGAGAGAGATTCAATCTGAAGTGGAGGCACTGGGTGATGGCTTTTAAAATGGCAGACAGCTCTGACATGACGTTTGGTCCAGGTCAGGGTCAAGGCTAAAGCCACCATTACTGAAGATTGACAGGTTCATCGAGGGGAAGACATACAGATAAAAACAGACCAACAGAAACACCTGCGACTCAGGGGCTTCCAGTGCATTATGTGTTCAATGTGTTGCAACGTAAACATGAACTAAAGCAGCTGCAGTCACAGTGCAGTGTGACAGTGTGGTGTGAGAGAGAGAGATTCCTATTGGCTGTTCATTCAACAGAGGCAGCCGTCAATCACTCGCAAACTTCGATCAAACGGTCAAACTAGGCAGCTGTGATCAAATATGAATCAATATTCTGTTACTGTAATGACTATTTCTCTAAACATCTTGTAGTTACTGTTTAGCTGTAAAATGAGAAAGTTTGCTCCAGCTGCTGGGCGGTGCTTGGTATTTCCTCAACTGATCTCAACATGGCTGCCAGGTCACACTTTCTCATTTTATAGCTAAACTGTAACTACAAGATGTTTCTGAAAATGTTTGAGGAGAGAAATAGCCATGACAGTAACAGAATATTGATTCATATTTGATCAGCGCTGCCTGGTTTTACCGTTTCAGAGTTTGTGAGACAGCTGATTAGAGACAGTAGACTCCGACTCAGCTCTGATTGGTTGTTTTTGTTCGGTAAAATCTTGCAGATGCCATCGGAGCACCAGAGGATTTTTTTTAGATTACCTGTCATACCTCTCACTACTGTCAGGATATATATATATATATATATATATATATATATATATATATATATATATATATATATATATATATTATTTTATTTTTTTTTTACTTATATTAAAAAACTTTTTAAAATCATATTTGCTCCAATTCTACTAACTGCTGCTTTAAAAAAATAACTATAATATAATAAAATAGTCACACTGCTTTAGACCACAAAATGACATAACAACAAGGGTTTGATAAGGCTGTTAGTTTTTATCCTAAAATGAACAAAAAAAAAAGCTAAAACAAACAGCCAGATAACCTACTAAAAGGCGTAATCCCAAAGAGAAATTCCCTGTTCATTACTAAATTTTCTGTTGGATCTCTGATCTAATCAGCACACTGACCGGTGTTTAATTATGACAATTTCAGACCCCGGAAGCTCAAGGGGGGCAAATGGGGTGACCAATGAGTAAGGTGTAAATTGAAGCAAGCTGTGTGAGGTTACATCATTTCCTACTGGTGGCTGTTAAGGGTCATAAATTACTTAAAGACGTTAATACAAATGAAGACATGCTGCAGTTGTGAGAGTGAACAACGTTCAAATAACCAATGCAGTTAATGTCTGCTTGTGCTTTCATTGACACACACTGGCGCATTACTGGCCCATTTCTTTATGATAACTCCTGGCTCAATATACAAGATGTCAAACACGCTGAAGAATGGTTAATGGAGCTTGCCAAGACCTGAAGGAAAACGCTCCTTAATCTGAATAATACTTCAGCAAGTACAAGAAATATAAAAGCTTATCAGAGCAGAGTCGTATACCTGCCAGGTTTTGGAATTGCCACTTCTGATTTCTCAGTTACACTGTGTAAGGCTTTGCAGGTGGTGGTTATAGTGGTATATAGAACCTGTGTGGGTGGATGTGTGATGTAGTGGCTTGAGCTCATCTGTATGCAATACGTGAACAGTCCACAGGATGTGGTAACAATCTGACAAGGTGTCATGAATATGGTGGGCGAGCTGCATCCTCCATTGTTCTAATGCTTGTTTTACAACAATCTATACTGTCTTCCCAGTCAATTTATTTTACTGAAGCCATGTCCCGGTGCATTGTAAAAATGCTAACATGAGGCAAAGTGCTGATCAAAGCAGCACACACACACATCACAAAATGAGGTGGTGTGAGAGCATTGACCAGGAGATGAAGGCAGGTCTCAGAGGCCCACTGCCTCCCTTTGACCCCCTCCAACCTCTGGAGCTCCACTTAAGAGTCCCAGCTCCTCCCTTCTCCTACTGTACATCCTCTGCCCCCTCAGCTCGCTCTGTACCCGGCCGTGGGATGCTGCTGAGTGCACACTATCCAACTCTGCCGACTCAGGGAGGCAACGGGTCAAGGTGCAAAGGTCGGCTTTAAATCTGCGACCCCTGCCATTTACACATGACACCAGTGTCCTCTGCAGAGCTTTTTGCACCTACTGGTTTTTCATAATTCAAAAAGCTCCTTCTCTGTGTTTTTCTCTCAGCAAGGAGCACTTGCTGTAACCCCATCTACCTGTGCTGTAACGTGCCCCCCAGGGTGCAGCATATTATGTAAAAGAAAAGCCAGAGCCTTTTGCATAACTTACACATTCATTCAGTAAATGTACACACATGAATGCACTGCTAAATATTTCTATAAGTCATAAGAAAAAATGTAACAGAGTGGAAATGTTAAATTTGGGTATTTTTAGAATGTTGTTTAATTGAATTATTATGATAAAACAGTGTTATATACACAGAAATTCGGTATAGAAAACTGCATCTTCGACATCCACGTTCCACAGCTGTCCTCATTAGGGCTCATACACCTACATACAACATACACTGCACAACTGCACACTCTCACATTCATACAAACAAAGACACAGTAATTGGCTGTTTGTAGAGACTGCCCATGTTCCTCAGGTTCCTCTGAATCACGACCAGGAACTCTCAAAACAGGTACTTACAGTACACACACACAAACACAGCATGCCATTATCCCACGGGACCACTCACTGTGCCACAGAGCATTAGTTTCCCTCTTCTTTCTTTCACCATTTCTGTAAGAATGATGAACTATCCATCCATGACCTGCGTTAAAATGCATTTCTTAACAGAAGGTCATTAATCTCATGGTAAGATACAAAATACTACTCCGTTATGTATATGTTATATTTCTATAATGCAGGCCTCCAAGCTACAGGATCTGTTTCTTTACTTGATAGAATGTAAAGATGAACTGGAAACTGTAAAGTGTAAGTGTAAAATAATAGTTTTTATATGATATAACCTGAAGGGCTATAAATCTTACATTTATAAGTGACTGATTATGAATCAACCTTTATGTACTTCAATTTTTGTAGTTTTAGTTTTTCTTGCTATAAAAGTACTAACAGTAGAAAATGGACCTATTTTTTCACCAGTGTATAAACTATATATGTATATTGTACAAATAAATATACCAATTACAAATTTTATGACACTAAATACAAAAATGTCTCCAAAAAAAAGAGCCAAAATTTGGATTATTAAATATTTCAAAAAGTGATGCATGTGAATCAAAGGCTTCATGACTTTTTATTTCTATTTAAGTTGTTTGATATTTTCTTCACAAGTACAGTACAGTCATCAGTAACTGTAAATTATAAAGGTATTTATTAAAATACCTAATGTCTTGTGTTATCTATTGGAGCTTAATGGCTCCTTAATATGAGGTTGGTTTCAGGTTAATGGACATAAATGATGGTTAATTATAAAACAATTTTACAATGGACCTTCTTTTCCAAATGAGCAATGTCTTTCCTCGTAAAACAATGTCAAATTAGATAAAATGTGCATTATCCTGCTTTCCCTCTCTGACATAATCCTCCTGTGTCGGCAAGGTTGTTCCTTAAACCACTAAACCTATAATTTACCTATTATTTAAACAGATGTGTAATACAGGCACATCGACAGATTCATGGTAGTGTGAGTCACATCTCACTGTGACTTTGACTCACACTTGTTTCCCGTAACACAGAAGTGATGGTTAATGAAACTAAAAGGCTGAACATGTTACATCAACCACAATGATACCAATCCATACTAAAGGTTTACTGTAGGAGACTATGACCAGCACCCATTTCCAGTCTTACAGTGACACCCAACTACACATTAACATCTTTGTTTACGGATATTAAACTGAGCAAAACTGATTATTTTCCTGAAAATATTTGACGCTTGGGACTTTTTTTTCTAGCTCTGAGGGTGCCAGCACTTAAAAATAATCAGCTCCAGAGCCTGAGCAATAAACATCAACTCTGCACGCGAGATTTCATTTTCTCCTAATAGCTTCTGTGCATTGAATAAGTGAGTAGTTTTTAGGCATGCTGTGGCAATGAGTGCATCTCAACTGAATATGACATTCATTTTTTTTTTTCCTTCATCAAGTGTGGAAAAAAAAAAAACTACTGCGCTGAATAAAATTGAGGCTCATCATAAACACACAAACAGAGTGAAATTGTGAGTGTGTGTTTGATGCAGCAGGATTTCTAAGTGCTATGGTTAGTATTTATGTGTTTGTACATAAGAGTGTGTGCTCCCCTCTAAGTCAGTCTCAACCCAGGTAGCTGTTGAAATATGAATGCATGGTGCAACTGCCCTGCTATCGCACTAGAAGTGCTTCTACAGTCACTATCTTATCGCAACAAGCTGTGACAAGGGAATTCAGGGGGAATGGGTCTGCTTCAAAAGCCATTTCTACTGCCACTAATTGTCTGTCATCCCGGACTGACGGGCAGCAGGACGCTGACAGACAGCGCTGATCGCCGAGAAGAGACACAATTGGATTCTGCAAGAAGGAGCCTGTCTAAATGCCTGAATTGAGAGAAAGTTGGAGTTTCATTACACAAGATTTGTCTACACCTAGAGCCAATTAGTGGCAGTGGTGGAAGAAGTATTCAGATGTTTTATTTAAGTAAAAGTGCAAGGACAGCAATGTAAAAATACTGCTTTCAAACCCTTGCTTTGGTAGATGTATCATCAGCAAAATGTGCGTCTACAAATATACTCAGTGTACAGAAAAAGTGCCCCTATATACAATATATTATTAGTATATATTAGGGCTGTCAAAGTTAGCACGATAACGTGTTAAAGCAAACTTGTTTTAACGGCACTAATTTCTTTCACGCATTAACCCAACCTGCAGTTTTTGGGTTGCAGTGGGCTCAGTTTTACCGCTAGAATGAAGATACTAGTATCATGAAACTAAAACCTAAGGATCCATTGCTACCAAACATACCAACTTGTTGCAAAGGAAGCTAAATAACCCACGAGTCTCCCCTTCACAGACATGCCCACTTTATGATAATCACATGCAGTTTCCAATAATAAATACTGTATATACTGTGCATATATTTGTACAAAGCAAACATATTTGCCCACTCCCATGTTGATAAGAGTATCTCCCTATTTAAATATCCCTTTAAGGTACATTTTGAACAGATAATAAATGTGCAATTAATTTGCAATATATATGTACAGTATATTCATACTGATTAGGGGTGGGAATCACCAGAGGGCCTACAATATTTAACTCATTCTGTGATTTTAAATATTTTGCAATATGAAAAGCATTGCAATATGATATTTTGTGATATATTGCGATTTATCACCTTTTTTCAACTGAAAATTTTGTAGTTTGATACAGAACAGCAGCGGTCGGATTAAGAAGTTAATAGTTTACATAATAAAAGATCAATACATGACATCCACGTATTGATTCATTACTGCCTAATACTGATGCATCAATGCAATTGCAATGTTAGTAATACTCAAGTACAGTACTTGTGTACATTGTAAATTCAATATATGTGCACAAACTAACTTTTGGTGTTTGGTGCTTTTCTGGTCGAAGAGTGACCTCAGAGGCAAATACAAACATTACATTGTGTGTCTCATTGTCGTTTTGGTATCTTGTGGCATGAAACCAACTAGACCAGTAACACGAGGTGTACAAAACACAGATAAAATCTACAGCTGAAACAATTAGTCGATTAGTTGATCGGCAGAAAATGAGTCTGCATGGTTGAAGTCATTTTTCAAGCAAAAACACCAAACTAGCTTTTCTGTATCGTTTCCTACACAAACATTTTCACTGAGCCTGTTAAATATTTTCAGACCAACATATGTTCACACATGCTTTGTTGTCCTGTCATCCCTGCCGCCTCTTTCCACCCTCTGTATGAAATTCCAGGTATGGAAGACATTTAAATTAACTCCAAAGCCCCAAAGTCAGTGTTATATTTACCTCGCTGACGCATGGTGGGCGTTGGATGACAGTGGTTCACCTGCTGTGCTGGCGTGGGGCCTGGCTGAGGTGTGAGAGCGATACTGAACAAAAGGATGGCGCTGAGTGGAAAACACCTGTCTCGCTCGCTTACACAAACTACAGGAGGCTGAGACGACACACTTGGGTCAGTGTGAGGCAGCTGAAACCACTGTGGACAAGTTTGCCTATGTACCGTCAATACCGTGAATAATTCCCTTTGTGAGTGTTTGAAGGTCTACCTTAAAAGTGGGTAGATTTTGAAGGTAGACGAGAAACTTTACTCCACATCTTTTTTAATGTTTCAGCTCTTTCTTTTTATTTCTCAGTCTCTATCTCTGACTTTTTTATCTCTGTCTCTCTGTAGTGGTGTACCCATGCTGAGACAAGAGACAAGAGCAATGCGTTTCTCTTCTCCATGTCTTTGAGGATCTGTTGGCCGGGCAGACAACCCGCCGGCTCAGCTGACCCAGTCCAAACCAGATCCCTAAAGCACAGAGGGAGAGAGTGGGGCGTTCTTTTAGCCTCTACGCAGGCCTGGATGACAGGCCACCCTCCCTTTTGTCTGATCTGGAAGTACGACAGTCGCTGTTGTTTCAGCTGCATTGCAGTCATCCCGAACACGTCCATATTTCACTGGGGGAAAGAAGATAGATCGAAGGAGAGAAGGCGGCTGAGGACAGAGCCGGAGCTGAAAAAGAAGAGATAGACAAGAAGGTACTCTAGAGAGACAACAAAAAGTAAGAGAAAAGGGCCATGGACACAAGTTTATCTATCACCCACCTACAGTACTCATTAGATACCTCCCTCTTAATATTCATGACTTCAGAGCTGCACAATTTACATCCCTGCAGTCCATCAGTTGAGCACACAGCAGGCAGTAACTGTATTTCTGAGAACTGAGCTGCAGAAGGTAACTCATTTTCCTGACGCCCATTGAGAGGGAATTAAAGAAGATGGACCTGAAATCGTCGACAGTTGACCTAGAAATCCACAAGTGGGCCGCGGGTGGCGAGGGGATCGGACAGAGAGAAACAGCTTAAGGAAGGAGGGGATAAGGGGCTAGGATCAAAAGATAGGTCCAAAGAGAGGGAGCAAAAATATGAAAGTGACAAGAGAGGAAAAAAAAAGGACAGACACGTATAAGAACATTATGTGCTTTTTATCCCGTCAGCTGTCAGGCAGGACAAACACACCCAGACGGCGAGATATGACACAAGGGTGTGTCCCGTTCGGCCCACTTTCCCCCAGCAGTTCCTGTGGATGTCTGGCTGCCTGGCCCTAATCCTCTCTATGAGACTGACACCCCCACCTACGCAAAACTGGATTTTTTTCCCCTCTCAGCTATACTTTTACATGATAACAGGTTCGAGGAAGAATCATTTTCCATGTGGATAAATCACTTCTTTGATTCTTTTGACAATCGCTGCAGAGATTTGCCGCAGCGAGGAGGCACAGATAGACGAGGGAAGGTGAGTGAAAGAGGGAGACAAAGTATAGAGTGGCAGCAGGAAAGCACGCCGAAACACATTTGAGAGTGTTAAATGGACCGCAAGATGCAAATAACACTGAGCTTATCTGTGAATGTGATTAAAAAGCGATTGTTGGGACACATAATGTTTAACCTACATACTCCATCTCCAGCGATTTCTACAGAGAAAGTCCCTCTTATCTGCTAATAGACCTTGGTAATCCCTCAAACACGCATGTACTGCACCAGGGCTGCTTCTAATGAATACTGGATGAGAGACCAGACTGCTACCAACAGATAGTTCAAACTACTATATGTGCAGCCGCCATCATGGAGAGGCGAGCTCCAGGTTTGTCCACGTCAGTCAGGACTCACAACAAACCAAATGGTTTATCAATGACTGTTAGCCATTGAATAACATTGACAACCCAGAAATAGCTCAGAAGCTCAGGTTGCAGGACCGCTCCAGGCCCCCCTTGCTCGATAACAGCTGACTTGCAAAACGTTGATTTAATCACTAATCATCAGCAAACAAAGAGGAACATAAGGACGAATCATCCAGGGCTCGCTGAAAATCACCGAGAGGAGAATCATACATAATGCAACCTAAATGTGAACGGCTCTGCCACTTCACTGGGAGGTGTATATAACATAAGAGTGCAATTCAACTGGAATTACTTTAAAATCCCATATTAAATCACACTTTGTAAACTCTCAACAGATCAAATTAGTGCCAATCAGTTATTTGGTTTTTATTAGTGATGTGGAGGAGAATCGGGAAAGTGCAGGCTCCGGGGGTTTTGGGCAGAAAATGAGAAGTGTGGAGAGAGATTGTAGAGGACCAGTAGTGGAGATCAGCAGTGTGACCGTATCCAGAAAATTAGATTAACTGCATTAGAGGGATTAGATTGACTACAGCCTGGTTGGACCTGATGCCTCTAAGAAAAGAGAAAGACGGAGAAGGCGAGGGAGCGCTGCACACGGGAGACGAGGGAAGGAGGATAGCCTGAAGAGTGAGATGTAAAGAAGTTTCTTTGGGAGTTGGGTGGAAAAGTCGTATTGCAGTAGAGAGAGGAGCGGAATGAGGAGACAGCTCAGCAGATTTAGGTATCCTGGGTAACTTTTAGGGGCTGGCACTGAAGGGAGCCGCTGACGCTGTCTGCCGGTCGGGCTCCTCTGCTCCACAAGACTCAGCTTAAGCTGCAGTGCCTCTCAGTGGTTAAACATGGCCACATGTGCTGAACCTCTCAGCATGATATGATCCGAAGACGACATGAGGGCATGAAAAGGACAAGAAAATGCTTTAAAAAAAACGTAAAAGCTATGACGAGATTACCCTTGTCTGAATAGATAAAACTTCACGTCTGAATTTAAATTATGATAATTTCCATGTTTTGGTAGTTAGGTACCATTCCCCAATCTACATTATTTGGCCTGTGTTTGACCTCCTCCTCTTCCTCCAGTGAAACAATGCTTGGATACATGCGATAAGAAGCCATTACCAGCCCATTATCCTGGACTCAGCCCTGTGTCGTGTATGAATAACAGGTAAGGTGTGTGAGAATGTGCAGCAGAGAAAGACAGAGCTCTAACCGGGGGTGACGAAGCCTAAATCAATGTTATTAATTCATGTTAATTGCTGCCCCCTGGTGTCAGTGCCGCAGTTGTTATTTGCTGATACACGCTTTTGGGCGCCGCCTGTTTGCCCAGAAGATAAATCTCCCCGTCGATAGAGAGACAGATACAAACTCCTACTGCTTCACAGCCTCACACTGCGGTTACCTCCGGCCCAGCAGCAGCAGCAACAACACACACACACACACACACACACACACACACACACACACACACACACACACACACACACACACACACACACACACACACACACACACACACACACACACACACACACACAAAAACACAACTAGATTTACAGTAACTTGCCTTGCTGCCCTCCAATGCTCTGGTGGAATTTGGAGAATATTAACAAGGCTGTGGTGATGTATCACAGACAAACAGGAAGTGACAGATTTTGTTATGAATTCGCCCTCCTGCATATTCCACCATGATTTAGAGGCTTCACGCAGCCTGCACTGCAAAACTGTAGGGCGTTGTCTGCATACTGATGTCCTGCTCGTTGAAAGGCCTCCTACGATCGCTCAAACACGACCAACTGTCACACGGCACACAGAGATGTTACAGGAACACATTTCGTTATAAGCATTCCCTAGAAAGGAAACTGACCTATCAAAGGCACAATATCTGCAACACGGACAACAAGGTTGACCATGTTTGAGCCCCCTCTTTTTAAAACACACACACACACACACACACCATGCGGGTCAGGATTTGAATCAGCCTCTGGTCACAGATCAGTGGAAACCGAGACTAACTGGATCTAATGATGTAAGGATGATTAATGGCCTGCAATCAGTCAAACCCAATGACATGATTTCAAGATGCATGTGTACGCACATGACTTTTATTACTCTGCTCAACCTCAGCCTTTTATCTAAATTAGCTTAAAAACACAGCATTTTCCACAAATCTTTCAACAAATTTGATTTAATGTTTTGGAATAATAGAAATAAATCACCCTATAACCATTCTAAAGATGTGTTTTTGAAAAAAACATAAGTTACAGGCAAAGTAGGACTCAAAATGAAATTTGTGTAATATGGGCTTGGCATGATATGTCAGCACAAAAATATAACTTTTTTTTTGGGGACAAAGCCATTTGTTATAGCTATTTTCAACACAAATCATCTTCATCCTGTTTTTCATCTGATAATGTAGGTCAGTTAAAGCTAATGCTGGTAGTGGGCTTCAAAAGTGTGCATTTTTTGCTATATTTGTCAGAATTGCTCATTACATCCTGACAGCAATGAATAAGTCAAATTCTCTGACCAAAAAAAGAGAAAAAGCTCTGTAACCGAGGCTGTCGCAGGACTTTAATAAACCCGTTCAATCACTATTTTCAACCCGAATGAAATTCGGTACCTACCTCTCTACCTGCCTTTATGCACTCTGCCCGTGCACTCTGCCCGTGCACTCATTGTGCGTCCCAGGAGTCTTCCACAAGCTGCTAGCTTGTCAGCTGTGAGCACTAACAACAGCTGTGTTTGAGGTTTACTTTCATTATGAGAATTTGGGGGGAGTGGTGTTGGAGGGAGACCTGAAGAGATGGACTATCAGTGCTCAATTTTCAATTCAATTCAATTTAATTAAGTTTCTAATAGTGTAAAATCATAAGAGAAGTTATCTCAAGTTGCTGACTTGGTGACTTTCTCACTAGATTTAGGGACATTTGGATCTAGTGCTTCTAGTGATTTTCATTGGAAAAAGGATGGCAGCATTGTGCTGGGATTTCCGGTTGGATCATTATTAAAATCCAGTGTACTCTAGTAATACTACTACTACTTTACCCTAGTTTCTCAAGATCACTGACCCAAGCTTTAACTTAAACAGAGCCAACTCAAATTCAATGAAATTCAGTTGTGTCTTGTCTAAAAGCTGCAGGAAAATACAAGTCCAACTCAACATGAGGTTTTAGAATAACAACTTGATGGGCTCTTCCTCAGTTATAAATTAACTTCAAATTTGATCATGTAATTATTTAGTGAGTAACGTCCCAAATCATTTTATTACTGCTACAATAACAAGGTCCATCTGGATCTCCTTCTACTATAATAGTTACCAGACAAGATGCAGTAGAAGAAACCCAAATTCAGCTCAAGTCTGCACCACTGGGTGTGAAACAGCTGTACGTAACACCTTGTTTGATGTATGTCTTCAAAAGGGTCAGACTGACTCACATGATCAGCTCATCCATGTGATGGTGCGAGAGCGCTAAGTGGTCCCAGAAGAGGGAAAGATTGCATGTCGCCGCTTGTTTGGAGTCAATCTGTTTCTTCAGTCAGGTCAATACTATAACAGCTGGATACACTAGAGCTAGCTGGATCGATAATGATGCCACTTCATACCACAAGACTCATGCAGGCTTAGCGTATGTGCACAGACACAAACAAGCAACTGCATACAGAAGCATTTCCTTTTCTCTATGTTCTCAATGCTTAAGGGTGCTGCAAACATCAAGAGAGACTACGGTCTTGTGATCACACACTAGCATTGCACTTGTTTTCTCTTTCAATTTCACAGAAACTCCGAGCATCCCTAATGTGTTGTACCTTGTATAACAAGAATAATCCTGTGTATACTGTATTGTGAACATAAGTGGCATAAAAGGTCCACAAGGAAGTGGGTCACTGCAGATCTTTTGCCTCCACCCCCGTTTGTCTTCTGAAACTAGTCTCATTTCTAGCAGGAGCTTAAGGTGGTATTTATACTCTGTAAGCAGAGAAGATGCCTCTCTGTGTCTTTCCCTTCAGCTCAAAAATATCCCTTTGGGTTTATTAATAAACACAACAAACGATAGTAGGTGTTTTTTTCTGAGCCCAGTGCAAAATTACACAAAGCTAAGCATTCAAAAAAAAAAAAAAAAAAAAAAAAAGGGGGAACAAAGGGAGTAAAGTTAGTGCATTTCTGACCCACTTCCACAGAAAGGGGCCCGATACTAAAACAGATTAAGTGTGTGAGGTGGGTACATATCAGGATAATGAATGATGATTCCAGCACAGCTGACACTGCACTCCACAGGAACTCAAAGGCAGAGGGGGGAATGGGAGGCCCGATTTAGAGCAAGCAGCTGTTGTGCACTTCGCCTCGCTACACATCTGCCAAGTCACGGTGGGCGCTGAGGTGACTTCCCAAGCCCCACCAGTCAGTCTCATCCTCTTCCTCACATAAACAAATTCAATCTGTTAACATCTTGATGTCACAAACACACACTAGACACACTGCATGTGGTCACTTGAGCACTATTTATTACCGGGCCTGAACTGCAGCACTGAAAAGGTACGGACTCTTATCGCCATAGCTCAGGAAGCTGCATCACATGTGCTGACTGTGTCTGTGAGATGCAGCTCTTGCTCGTTGGTGCCATGTGACTACGCATAGCTCAGCTCAGCCAAGGTAAACAGTGGGTGATTACTCTGCCTAGGTAGATACTACAATGCATAAGATCAGGCAGTGGTCTTCGCCATGCTGCTGTTTAACCTGCTGTCTACAAAGTTATGGCTTTGCTGCTGTTTTTGTATTCTAGTGTTTACAATTAATCTCACCATGTGGAACCAACTGGTCCTGCCATTGTCCATCAGTGACTTTTGAGGCTGTTTAGTCTTTAAAATGTCAGAAAATAATGAAAAATCCTTCTTCAGACAGTTTGCTTTGTTCAACCAATAGACCCAAAAACCCAAAGATAATCAATTTACAATTAAATAAAACTTAGAAAATTTTAAAATCTTCACATTTGAGAAGCTGGAAACAGAATGTTCTTACTTGATAAAGGACTTTAACAACAAATTTTGTTGATTTTCTGTTGATCAACTCGATTAATCGGCTAATCGTTTATTACTCTGGTTTTAGGATACCCTGTCTTGGATATGGCTGTTAATAGTTGAAAATTTCTGTTTTCTCTATATGTATTTTTAATCCCATTTTAAATATATTTAGTAGGGCTACTCACGTGGAAGTAGGGATGTCACAAGAATTGACACTTTGGTACCAAATCAGTGCCAAAAGTCTGAAAACATGACAGTACTCATAGCACAGCTACCGAAGGATCAGGACTCGAAACTAACGGCATCCCGGGAACAATAGAATTTCAATTTATTTACATTTCCTGATAATGCTACATGTCAACAACAACTTTGTATTGAAATGAGCAGTAAGAGAATAACGTTAGCTGTCAGCAGACGGTAGGCAACACAGTCCTCAGGTAATGACGGGTAATATTTGGCTTCTAGTCACTGACCTTGTCACCTGCAAGCATACACCCGGTTCACCACAGCAGGTAGGAGAGTGACGACAATAAGCAGGACCTAAGATTCACGGTCCAGTGGCAGAAACCAGCTCACACAGCAGCACACCAAGTGTTTGCAGCAGCGTTTAAGAAGAATTTGCAAAGATTAAACTCATATTAATCAATTCTGTAAAAGCATCGTAATGTATATAAAACGCAAAAAATGAAAAAGATAAATATGGAGAGCTACTACAAGAATTTGAAATAAATAAATATTGCACAAGCAGCAGCAGCATCATAAAAGCAGACATTACCAGCAGATATAATGACATCGATCACAAGCAAATCAGCAGGAGAGCAATAAAACTGGAGCACCAGCAGCAGCCTCATAATGTTAGCTTAGTTCTTGCTGAGCACAAAAATGCTACCAAAACAGGGCACACACACCAGAGACACCACAACAAAAACATTAATTCATTAAGGACACATTTGAGACCAGTCAAGTAGAACAGGTTATCCCTCCACGAAGCCAATCTGTGGCAACATGAGCGGACAGCTGCTTATGAAATGTTACATGTGCAGCAGCAGCATTTGAAGCAGCAATACAGCTGAGTTAGCAATTTCGCAGTGGGCTCTGAGTGGGCTCCGAGTGGGCTCTGAGAGCCATCTTATGGAAAAGGGTGCAGTGAATATAGAGTATTTAGAGTATACTGCAGCAAGCAAGTAGCAGGGACGGTGAGTTTGTCAGCCAGATTGCAGTGGTTCATCAGGGTAGGCAACACATGTAGCTCCTATATTCATATACAGTATAGTCTGAAAATGATTCTCCTGTCTGGTTGGGACCAGTTCTTCCATCACTGTAATACTCTGCACACACAAAATCTATGGCACGTCTGTCCATTCTGGAAGGATCCCTCCTCTGTTGCTCTTCCTGACATTTCTTACATTTTTTCTTTTTTCCCTGTTAAAGGGATTTTTGGGGAGATTTTCTCATCTAATGAGGGTCACACTGTAAAAGGACAGAGGGTGTCGTTTCATGTACAGACTGTAAAGACCCCTGAGGCAAATATGTAATTTGTGATTTTGGACTATACATATAAAATTGACTTGACTTGATACAAGTAAATACACAAGTACACATGGAAATGTACAAATATGTACAAATATTATGTGAATTTCTCCACTGTGGGACTAATAAAGGAATATCTTATCTTATCTTATCTTAAATACCAGTTGTAGGGAATATGTTCCAAGGCTTCACTTTGTATGCAACTTCAGCTTTTAAATATATAATCTTAGACACCTCTCTTCCAAAGTAAGAGTAACGAAAAAAACTATGGCTATGTGTACATAACATACATTATGCTCATACACCGGCCATAACATTATGACCGCTGACAGGTGAATCGAATAACATCATCTCGTTACAGTGGGTGGGACATATTAGACAGCAAGTGAACATTACTTGTTGTACTTGTAAGTTGATGTGTTGGAAGCAGAAGAAATGGGAAAGTGTAAGGATGTGAGCCACTTTGACAAGGACCAAATTAAGATGGCTAGATGTACGTTTCAGAGCATCTCCAAGACTGCAGCTCTTGTGGGATGTTCACGGTCTGCAGTGGTCAGGACCTACCAAAAGCGGTCCAAAAAAGGAAAACCAGCAAACCGGTGACAGGGTCCTGGGCGGCCAAGGCTCACTGATGATGAATGAAGCCTGGCCCGTGTTGTCTGATCCAATAGAAGAGTTATCAATGAATCAGCTCAGAAAGGTTGAGTTGGATTTATGGCTCTTTCATTTTGTGAATACAGTGATGTGTAATATATTGTTTAATGTTATAAGGGTATTAACTAAATTAATAAATGCATATTCATGAAATAATAATTATAATAATTCAATTAATTAAATTAGGGGTATTGCGATATACCCATGTTGACATTAACCATATTTAAAAAATGAAATGTTGATATCATTTAAATAATCCAGCATCTTAAAGGTAAAAAGAGACAAAATGAGTGAAGAAATTAATTTGGCTAATAGCATTATTTTTTTCAAATTTTCTATAAATATCACAGTACTATAGTTATTGTGAATTCTTCTGATGAAAAATCTGATATTGTGAAAGCCGTAGTTTAAATGTATTCATCTTTAAAATGAATTACTCTTTGTCAATACAATGATTATTTACAGATTAATAGAGAGGCTCATGTTGTATTTTACAAATGGTTACAGATTTCATTTATCACACAGCCACACTGAGGTAGAGCGAACCATGTGAAAAAGTTCTGTAGCACTTTCTCTTACAGTTTGTTGAACTCCCACCAACAACCATTTCTCTGGATCCCAATTTCCAGAATACCTGAGGGACGCTGGCAATATCCCACTGCAGCTATTAAACTTTGACTTTGGGGTGAAATCCAGTCCCAACTAATAGGACTACTCAGGAACCATTGCAGAGATTTGTATGTGATAATGAGAAATAGAGGTGCAGTCCCAGTTCATTCGGCCTTCTCACCTCTGGGCGTGACTTGTAATTACTCCTGTGGAGCTTTGGGGAAGTTGGCAGATTAAAAAGGAGTTGCCCCGAGGCTGGCTGGGCTGCCAGTTAGGTAGTCAGGCAGCCACCGAGCCGCTCATGGAGTGACACAGACTCCCTGGCTGACAGGAATGTCAATGCACCTCTCAAGGTGACACCTGACTGGACATATTCACCAGTTTTGTGCTGAGATCACTCAAGAAATAAGTGCAGTGTGTCACTCACAGTCTTCCCTTCGCATGTGAAAATAAATGACAAGTGCTGAGATAAATCTTAATTAATAGTTAGAATATATAATATGCCATGGTGGGATGTCACTATGTACAATTTTGAGGTACTCGTACTTTGGGTATTTCTGTTTTATAATCAGCAGTCACTTTGCACATTAAAAATAGTGACAAATTTCTAAAATATGATGCAGTGTTTAGGGCTGTGTATTGGCAAGAACCTAGCGATACGATACGCATCGCAATACAAGAGTTATGATTCAATATATTGTGATACTGTAAGCATGGGAATATATAGCAATTTTTAAAAATCTATATCTACTGTATATTTTTAGACATGTTTAGAGACAGGTTTGTGTCACCGCAAGGCATTCTCTGCCTGTTGCACCTCCACCAGCTGCACGATCTTCAGCCGGGAGCCACCCGTGTCTTTGGACTGTGGGAGGAAGCCGGAGAACCTGGAGAAAACCCACGCTAACACAGGGAGAACATGCAAACTCCACACAGAAGAGCCCCAAGCCAGATTCGAACCTGCGACCCTCTTACTGTGAGGCGACAGCGCTAATCACTGCATCACTGTGCAGCCCTCCCCCAGTTATTAACGTATAAAGAACAGACCACCACATGCAATCAGACGGATCTGCATTTACCTTTATGAGAGTCCCTGTAACATCCAACATCACAACACGACTTTGAGGAGGCGCAGACACTGAGGACGCATCTCTTCGTAAATGAAATGAAGCATTGACTGAGTTAATCTTTGCATGTAAACTATAAATATATGTGTTGACAGTTGATACACATCAGAAAACATAACATCATGACACTCTATATTTTTGATATTTTCTTACACCCCTAGCTCTGATCAAACTACACAGCTGCATATATAATGATATATAGTAATATCAGTGATGGAGGCCAATCTGTATAAAGAGTACTTCTCATTTTAATACATTAGGAACATTTTACTGGTAACACTTATGTATTCCAAGTCAAATCTTGCTGGTTATTTGTAAAGGAGTGCTGTTATAGTCTTGTATGCTACTTCTACTTAAGTAAAGGTCTCTGAATACTTTTCCACCATGAATAATACGCAATATTTCTATCACGTGAGAAAGAAACCAATCAGACAGCACTGACAGCTGTTTCTATATTTCTGTCGTCAAGGCTTCTGCTGGTATGTGTTGTGCTCCGTCGGCAGCTTGGGTAAACGTTTGATGGCTTAACCGCCCACATGCTCTGTCCCGCTGTAACTCAAGACATTTACTGTAGCAATTACTGACATTGAACAGCTTTCAATCAGCCCTTAATTCACGCCTTCAACCTGCGATCAATGTGCACATTACACTGAAATTACACACGAATAATCAGTTCTGCTAATCAATAAACCACTGGGCAATAAAACAGGCTGACAGACGTGATGTGTCTTTATACGAGGCTGGTGCACCCTCCAGTGGTGTACCAAGGTAATTTAACTGTGATTGATTCATATAAAAGGTAGAAAATGTGTAATTGCGGCACTCTAATGGGCCGGGTTGCAATCTGAGAGCCAAAGAATCGCTACCAGGTGTCGATACGTGAGCCAGGATGTGTGTGCTGAGGTTGAGGACAGAAGTAGTCACATTTGGGAGCTCAGTTTTCTAGAGCTGGGAGGGAAAGAGAGGAGGGCTGAACGATTAGAAGTGGGTTTTAAGAAGGAGCCAGGAATGATTCACAAGAGTTGGCAGATTGAGTAATGGTAGCAGAGTCCTGCACCAGGGCTTTTATGAGATACTTACTGACCCCCCTTCTGCAGCACTAAACGCTATACATCACGTATTTCAGCACTGCTACTATGCTTACTGCCCTTCTGCTTGTCAGATTGATCCGCATCATTAAATGGAAGATTAAAATACTATTATGAGGTGGAAAGGAGGGAGAGGATTGCATATATGTTTTGATAAGACTGACTCTGCTAAACCTTCATATGTCCTCATCACATCAAGCATACCACTTTCTTCCAACCCACTCTGTGAATGGGTTCAAAGCTCATGGTGGTATGAATATATACTGTTTTTAAAACTATGCTTCTTGTCTTTTATTGCACTATCCACTTGCTGCTGTAATGTGTGAATTTCCCCACTGTGGGACTAATAAAGGAATATCTTATCTTATCTTATCTTAATACAATGATTTCACTGAATTAGACAGAGATGCATCATCTATAGTAATCTGTTCCGGATTTACATCATATTTACTTGAATTGGCTGTGATGCAGTTCGGAAATGTGTGTATATCAGATGGATTATCTCGGATGTGTATTCTATAAATCCCAGTGGGGGAAGAAGTACTCAGATATTTTAAGTAAACAGTAATTTACAATGTTAAAAAACTCAGTTACAAATAAGTGCTTCACTCAAAATTGTAATCAAGTAAAAGTACAAAAGTATTATCAAAACATACTTTAAATACCAAAAGTAAAAGTACTCATACAGAATAGCCAATTTCAGAATGAAATATACTATATTTTGTGATTATAATTATTGATGTGTGGTGGAGTGGTGGAGATAATTTTAATAACTTCATACACTACTTTGTAGTAGTGTACTCAATCTACAATAATACCTTGTAGTTTGATGATTATTTTGTTTTAATAATCTAAATCTGCAAGTAACTTGTGACTAAAGCTGCCATTTAAATATAGTGGAGTAAAAAGCACAAAGTTTACCTCTGAGGTATAGTGGAGCGGAAGTATAAAGTAGCATACTAGTACCCCAAAATTGTACTTGCGTACAGTACTTGAGTAAATGTAGTGTTATATTCCACCACTGATAAATTCTAAGTCTAAAACTAAAGAACTAAAGTGTTCCTGAGATATCATGTTCATGAGAATGGGATGACAAACATAATGCCTCTGGCCACAGCTGTCACCGGGACGGAGGCATGAACTATATTGGTATTGATGGAAAAAAGGTGCAAGTTATCTAAACTAACACTCCTGTATGGACCACATCTCACTTGGAACTTCAAATTCCATAAATGAATGTTTTCTACCAGTTTCTGATAACTATATTTCACTCATTGGTACCACTGTGAGAGCTGTGACTCTAAACTCAACTTGACATCAAACGAGACGTCCAAAAGCAAAAGCTTTTAAAGATGATTTATGGTCGGATATTCATTCAGAGCAGGGGGGTAAAAACAAGGCAACTCAACAGATTTTACAGACAACGGTCAAGTTTACTGGTTATGCCAAGTACTATTCAGCCTTTGAAAACAGTCCTCTGTGGAGAAGAGGCCTGGTGAAATCATCAGGGTTATCACAGCTTGGATTTTGAGACTATATATGCATTACAATGTAGGGGCGTAGAGTTAGACCAAAGATGACAGACACTATTGAGCTGCATTAGTGGATGTAAGAAGATCCTGGATCCTGTAATGATCCTGGATTGAAGTGGTAAGATCCTGAGATCCTGGATCCTGTAAGATCCTGTAAGATCTGGATCCTGTAAGATCCTGGATCCTGTAAGATCCTGGATCCTGGATCCTGTAAGATCCTGTAAGATCCTGGATCCTGTAAGATCCTGGATCCTGTAAGATCCTGGATCCTGTAAGATCCTGAGATCCTGGATCCTGTAAGATCCTGTAAGATCCTGGATCCTGTAAGATCCGGCAGTTTTGGGGCTGAAGCCATATTAGGAAATAAATACCAGGATATTGCAGTGTTTGTGGCATCAACTTTGAGAATTGTTGTTTTTTAAATAACTCTTGCTAGTTCCTCGACTTTTAGAGCACAATTAAATAACTAGAATAAGTTTTTAAGTCTTGTATAGACGAAAACACAAAAGTTTTTCTATGAGCTGCACCAGTGTGTGAGAAAGAGATCAATTTGGCACTCCTCCATTGACAGTAAAAGAGAGACATGATGAACAATGCACACTAGATATTAATGTACATGGCTATGGACATGATCAGATTTTTCACATTAATAAAAAACATATTTGGTTACATACGCTTTATGATATTACATAAGTTCATACACTATATTGCCAACCCATCCAAATAATTGAAATCAAGTGGTCCAATCACTTCCATGGCCACAGGTGTATAAAATCAAGGCTGCAGACTGTTTCTACAAACATTTGTGAAAGAATGGGTCGCTCTCAGGAGCTCAGTGAACTCCAGCGTGGTACAGTAATAGGATGCCACCTGTGCAACAAGTCCAGTCGTGAATTTTCCTCGCTCCTAAATATTCCACAGTCAACCGTCGGTGGTGTTATAACAAAGTGAGCGACTGGGAATGACAGCTACTCAACCACAAAGTGGAAGGCCACGTAAAATGACGGAGTGGGGTCAGCGGATGCTGAGGCACATAGTGCCAGAGGTCACCAGATTTGTGCAGTCAATCACCACAGACCTCCAAACTTCATGTGGCCACCAGATTAGCTCAAGAACAATGTGTAGAGAGCTTCATGGAATGGGTTTCCATGGCAGAGTAGCTGCATCCAAGCCATACATCACCAAGTCCAATGCAAAGCGTTGGATGCAGTGGTATATAGCACATCGCCACTGGACTCTAGAGCAGTGGAGACGCATTCTCTGGAGTGACGAATCATGCGTCACCATCTGGCGATCTGATGGATGAGTCCGGGTTTGGCGGTTGCCAGGAGAACGGTACTCGTTTAGTGGAAGGGGGATTATGTGGGGTTGTTTTTCAGGATGGCCCCTTCCTGTTCCAACATGACTGTGCACCAGTGCAAAGCAAGGTCCATAAAGACATGGATGAGAAAGTTTGGTGTGGATGAACTTGACTGGCCTGCACAGAGTCCTGACTTCAACCCAACAGAACACCTTGGAGGGTGGACTGGCGTCATATTAAACCCTATGGATTAAGAATGGGATGTCTCTTAAGTTCATATGCAAGTCAATGCAAGTACAGTATAAAGAAATCACTATTCAGTTTAATTGATAGTAAAATATGATTAATAAAAAATATGATTAATAAAAAACTTAGTCAATGTTTAATGTTCCTCCTTGTATTAAAAAGACCTAACCAACTAGAGTAGGAGTTTCCAATCGCTTGTAGGTTTTTGTGGTGGGACTTTGTTGTACTGTACAGTATTTCCTGCAGCTATAAAGACTTGCTCCATTACATTGCGCTTACATTGCCATCTCCTGGGGAAACAGGACAACCTCACGCAGAGCAGTGTGATGCGTTTGACTGCGGGGCGACTTCATTTGACTTCTGCTCTGAATATTTTAGTCAGTAGAACAAACAGATGATTGTGATGGGAGAAAGAAACAGTTATTATTAATCCTAGAATTTCTCCGTTTAAACAATGAAAAGAAGAGGAAACAGCAGTATCAAGGAAACGTTTTGCACAACTTGAAGAGATGGAGTTAAATTGATAATTTTTATATATTTATAAGTAGCCATACTTGAAGCTGAAATCGGAAACTTTGAAAAAATATGATTTTTATAAAAACGGTCAGTATATCTTGACAGTAGTGCATGAAACAAAGAATCTGTAGAATGAAATGATGTCCACCTTGGTCCTTCTGTACTGAAGGAAAACAACCAGTCGGAGCAGGGCGGTCTCTGGGCAGCTGTCAATCACTGCTCCTGAAGCTCACACACTCAAAGGCTGTTTTCGAATCAGTCTACTACATACTTCTGACAAATGCAGTGCGCAGTATGTATTGTGTTTTGCATACTGCGTTTGTCAGTAGTACGTAGTATGGAATGTAAAATGATTTATTATACAGTATGTGAGGAGTTTCGCAGGCTTCCGGTTTTGGAAAACAGAAGCAAACAACGCGAACGTGACATTCTAACGCTTTGCATTGTGGGACACAGCAGGCGAGGCAGACCGGTCCGATGCATACTGGAAAATTTCTCTGAATCAGTACGACATTATGAGTATTTTTGGCATACTAGAGATTTTGTTTTTGTTCGCATATTGCATATTACACTCTACATTTTGGTGAAATCAACACGTACTTCTAGTACGGACTTGGGTTAGGATGTGGAGGACCCGGGTTCAAATCCCCCATGGACCAAGACCAACTGGTTGCTGGAGAGGTGCCAGTTTACCTCTTACCTTTACCTCTTGGGCACTGCCGAGGTGCCCCTGAGCAAGGCACCAAACCCCCAACTGCTCTGGGCGCTTGTCAGGAGCAGCCCCATCACTCTGACATCTCTCCATTGACATGTATATGTACTGTGTGAACAACAGAGTGTAAAACTGAATTTCCCCACTGTGGGACTAATAAAGGAATATCTTATCTTATCTTCTCTCTCTTATCTGTTTCGAAAACGTCAAATGTCATACTGCGGCTCCGGCCGGTGGGCGATGCTTGGTTTTTTGACTGTTCTCAATGTGGCGGCTGGGTCACAAACTTTCTCATTTTACAGCTTAACAGTACACAAAAATATAATGAAATTATTTGAGGGGAGAAATAGGCATTTCAGTAACTCAAATTCATATTGATCAGCGCTGCGCAGTTTGGCTGTTTGATCAGAGTTTGTGAACAGTGATTGACAGCTGTTGACACTGCTTGGCTCTGATTGGTTGATTTTTGTTTGGGCACAGTGGACGGCATTAAGAGGACTACAATACGAGGTAGAATAAAAGTTATTCTTTTCATAGATAATCCGTCTCATGCACTACTCTCAGGACATAGTGACAGTTTTATAAAAATAACTATCATATTGGCTCCTGACTGCATCTTTCAATGTGCAAAATTTGTCCATCATCATTTTACCTCATCATACTGTGATTTCTGCATAATAACTCTGCAATATAAACACTATTTCATTCAGTTGTAACCAAAACCTAAAAACACTTCCATTGATCCTGAGGCAGTGTTACCCTGAGTTGACACATAAATCACAGAAAAATTTAACACTAATTTGAAAACTGAAGTGAGACATTAACAGCAAAAGGCGCTAAAAAAAAGAGCCATTTTTATTTTGATTGTTGAAAGCTGGTTATAAAAAGGACACTGACAATAATATAACAGATTTTTATACATTTCTTTATTAAAACAATAAACATCCAAAGAGTTAGAGAAAGGAAGAAAAGCACACCAAGAATTAGGCAACTGGAACATTTCAGTATGAACTCAACAGTGCTCTGCAAGATAAGGTTGTCAGTGCGTCGTAACATCGTGAATTATAAAATTCAAAACATGAAAAGAATCAAATACATCTCGATTGTGAAGGCGGTGTTTTACCAGTGAGGAAGCTAAAGTCGCAGTCAGCGTGAGAGCACTGACAAAAAAGTAAAAATAACACTTCATTTTACAGGTCTGAAAATTTAGTAGTAATTATGTGATAATTAGCAAGTAACCTATTTGAAATTTCCTTGTAATTACTGCCAAATTACACCAAAATTTATTGAAAATTACTTCATTATAATGTTACTTAGTAATTATATTCCACTACTTCCCAACTGCTGATAATTTATGCATTATATTCCCAGGAAACAAACACAAAGTTATTTGATGTGCTTTATTTCCATGTCTGCTGATAAATAGGTAATAATTACTAAATAATTCATTTGAAATTTCTTAAAAATATCCCTGAATCGTGACATTAGATACCAGTTTAAATTTGTGTAGACAATACAAACACAGATGAAGAGCAGCTTCTTCTCAACTCTAAGGGCCCCGTTTTAACCATCATATGCTATGGTAGCATATAATTATTAATGATGTTTGTAATAAAGTAATTTTCAATCAATTTTGAAGTAAATATTGGGGTAATTTGGCAGTAATTCCAAAGAAATCTCAAATAGGTTACTTGCTGAGTATCGCCTAATTACCATAAAATTTGCAGACCTGTAAAATGAAGCGTTGCCAAAATAAACTACAACACACTGCTGCTGCAATTTGAGACATTTTGTCCTTCATCTATCAGAATACACATCTTTATAATAACCGACCCAAATTATACAAAAAGCATAAGGTATGACTACTGAATGTTTAAAGTTGAAATACAGCCTGGAGTCATCCCAAGTTCATGAGACAAATTAGCTCTACGGACACCGAGATACTAGAAGAATTACCGGTATGTGGTTTTGCTTTTTACAATGCAGAAGCTGGTTTAGTGAATTTAACATAAATTATCATACTTAAAAAGCTTATTTTCAAAACGGGTCTTCAAGTACACTTCCAAAAATGTTGGCAACTGTATTCCAAGTAGTTTTGGTTGTTCTGACAAATCGGACAGAGGACTAAAATATTTCACGGTTGTTATATACTGTATAGTGTGTTGTTATATACACAAATCGGTCTCATATGCAGGTTATGAAATATGTTGAAAACATTTTGACTAATACTGTTTCAGTACATTGTGAAATGATGGACTGAACAACAGACCCAAAGACTGCAAGGGTCAAAGGAGGGAAGGAAATATTAAAATATGAAATACTTTGG
Source organism: Pterois miles (assembly GCA_947000775.1). Lineage (NCBI taxonomy): Eukaryota > Metazoa > Chordata > Actinopteri > Perciformes > Scorpaenidae > Pterois > Pterois miles. The sequence goes on from CAMQGK010000001.1 coordinate 131,392, forward strand.
GATTTACTGATGTTCACGCGTGGAGTTAATGATCTCCACAGATGTGATGATTCCTTTCGTTTGACAAGCCACTCGCTCAAATGTGTTGCCAAAGTATTCACCTGGCTACAACCTAAGCATCAGATAAGGAGGAGTTGTCAGGTGTTATATATTTGTGTGGTATACTGCCACACAATCCAAAGTCACACCTGTGAAACCAAGGAGATGAACCAGAGTGCGTAATCACCGCAGTGCTCATAAATAACTCTCAACAATTAATAACCGGCGAGACGAGCTGTTCCTCGTCTTAGAGTGATTGCTGATAATGGCTTGTCAGCATGTGTGCTGTCGTACTGTCGCGTTAAATATTTGAGCATATGAACCGAGGAGGCAGTTATCAAATACAGTTATGGCCTGTAACTTTTTTTTTTTTTTTTTTTTTGGCAAACAGAAGCATGAATCTTTCTGCCGGCAGTCTGAAGTAGCGTTGTTTACGTCTCTCTTCCTCCCCCCCACTCGATGCGTCGCCACCAGAATACAACCACCCAACACATTAAAATGTTAACATTGTTAACAACATAGGAATCATATTAAATCTTTTAAAAAGAATAAAATCTGGGATCCTTTCTCCTGTACAGCGACTGGTTGGTTTCGGCAGTGGTCTAACACTTGTGCTTCATGGCAAGCTGTAGAAAAATCGGGGTGGGGGATAAAACAATCAGAATTTTTCATTGCCCTATTAGCCCAATGCTACCAGCTAGTACTGCAGATGTATGCATGCAACTGCAGCAAGCACAGTAAATTACAAGGAGGTAAAGTACAGGTTTGATTTTTTAGAAGCAAAGCTGAAAAAGCTGTTAGGGAGGGTTTATTATACAGGTGCTGGAAGGCAGCCGGGATCATGGTGTTTTTTATTTATTTATTTTTTAATTCAGGCAACGGCAACTTCATTTATCTCATTTACAAAGATGGCCAGGCCCACCAATCTGATGCAAAGCTACAGGGTGTGGCGACGTGAGGATGCAAGACACACACATTCACACACACATGCACACACAGACTACGGACTCAGTATTATGCTGCTGCAGAATGAGGCGTTCTACCCACTGAACAAGTGGGGGCAGCAGAGCAGCACGCAGAAATGCCAGGTCTGTTGTTTGTTAATGTGAGAGAGCAGCACAGCGAGGTCGGCTGCTGTCACGAAGTGAGGCGCAGAAATGCGATTGCAGAAGTGAAGAGAACAAGAGTCAAGGTGACCCTCTCACAGAACTGCAGACATTACTACAACACATGTAGATGGCTTGAACCTGTCAAGTCATCACCAACAGCCACGCTCAGACAAAAAAATGCAATGGATGAAAATGTCAGTAATGATTCCTTTATCCATCTGTAAGGGCACCAAACAACCTTTAACACACATGCGAAATGATGAGGCTTGATAATAGCGTGCAAGACAAATGATAAGTGATAACAAAAAAGCGAATGGCAGCAAGCGAAATGAGAAACGCCAGCAAATGAGTGAATCTTCACGGGGGCTCTGCCGTCTTTCTCTCCTGAAACCACCAGAGCCGAGGGGTTTTGCTTTGCTTATTGCCGTTTTTGTGATCCATCACTGTGGGGAAGCTCATCTGTGAGCAGTAAGAGGCCCGTGCAAGGCTCGTGAAACGTCTTTCAATTACCCACCGTCGCTTGCGTGGCATTAAGAGTTGATCAAAACATTTCAATAAGCGATGGATAGCTGTGATATTAAAATTACTGACATCCCACTTTCGATGGCACGCGTCAGCGAGGGCGATCTGTTAACAACATGACAGGGCAGCAGGCCAGGGATGCCTAATGTTACACAAGAAGCCAAGCTGCAAACCCAGAGGCGTGTGATATACTGTGTGCTACTAGAAAGACAGCTATGACAATCATCATCAGGTGCACTCATTACAAAGCAATATATTTTTTTTATGCAGTTAAAAAAAAAACATATTTTGCTGATAGCATCATTAAAGAGCATGCAATTAGTTTTCCTGACAAACAAGAGACACAGAATGGGAAAGCTGGAGAATGAGGGAACACCCACTACTAAAGAGAGTAAATGAGGGAAGAAGAAAAAGACTATTATCTTCCCAGAGCAGAAAGCCCCACCGCTGAGAGGCTTAAGTCACAATAAAGCAACAAATATCCTCAGGTTTAAGAAAAATGTTTGATCTTTAGGTTGAACTAATGATGACTTTAAAATTCTGATTAGATATGATGATCCGTAATAACAAAGTCAGAATTTCAAAGCGCTGTGTTAAAATAAATCCCGTGAGGCCCCCCCCCCCCGAGGTCATGCTTTGTAATGTGTGGACTCACCTTCTGTGCGGTAACAGCGAACTGTTCAGCACTGTTCATCATGTCTGCGGTCCTGTCCTCGGCCCGGCCTAGTCGCTCGCCGCGCTCGTTCAGGGCCTGGCTGGCCTTCTGTACGGCGCTCGTCACGCTGTCTGCGGCTGAGTGTAGTATACTGTTACCTGCAGATAAGGGTGGGAGTGAAGAGGCGAGAGAGAGAGCAAAGAGAAGTGAAGAAGAAACGTAAAGCAGGACACGAAAGAGGAAAGAGAAGACAAAAGGGGAAAGAAATTGTGATTCGTTTGCTGGACAATAGAACGTAGGCTGTAACAACCTGGGACATGAGATACATGTTAAATCAGTGACCATGAGCGTTAGTGTTAGTGGTTGAACACAAAAACATGGAAATGGCTTCCATCAGGTGCAATGTGGGAAAGTGGCTAATGAGCTTCCTTCAAAGTTAATTTACTTCCAGGAAAGATCATGAAATTAACATTTTCAAACATCAAAGAATGCAATACACCGGATTTAATATCTCTTTTTTAGAAAGCATGCCATTCCTGAGCTGCTTTTCTTCAATTTTGAACCTATGTTGCCAGCCCTGTGATTACTCTCCTCTCCTCTGAACTATAGTGTAATAAAGAGAAGATATGTGCTTGGCTGCATGAGCGGCCCTGGAGACCCAGTAGTGGTTATAAGACAGAAAACACATCTTTCGATGGCTGTGGCAGCCCTGTGGATGTTTCCTCTGGCAAGCCATTAATCTACAGCGCGTCGGGAGTGCTGCTGTTATGCGCCACGCTAGCAAGCAGACTGCGAACAGCAATTTTCCCGCTGCTTTCTCATTGTCGGCAAGACAGCTGTATTGGTCACTTGCAGCGTGCCAATTTGGGGAAAAATCTGCCTTGGTTTTAAAGTTGTCAAATATATTATAATATATGGTATTTCTTTAAGGTATGGAGCTGGTGATGACCACCCAGCCTCTCCAGGAAGGTCAAATCCCCAACTGCACTGTTAACCTAACTTTAAAAAGTGTACGAAAGAAAAATGATAAAGAAAAAACACCACAAACACCCTGTGGAAAGATACGCTAGATTAGATTTTCCCATGGTATATATCCTCGGATATACAGTAAATGAGTTTGAAGAGAAGGAACAGCCAGCCAAGCTTGAAGGTACTGACTGTATTAAGACTTGACAAGCCAGATTCTATCTACTCCCACAGGAAACTGCAATACAGTGAGTGGATGTCCCGTGGCATCCAGGCAGGTACGCTGAGTGACAGATAATTGGGACAGCTAGCTCTGCTGCAGTGGGTTATATGATGGCACAACAGCAGCTGGTGTTCCTTCAAAAGAAGTTAACTCGATGAAGCCGAAGCAGTTTATGTAGAGACACACCTGCACCGCAGACACACAGATGGATGTATATAGATGTTCATGCACACAGCTGTGCACACAAAAGGGAATGGAAACACATGCATATACACAAGAGCTTCCTTTAGCCAGTTTTCCAGAGATTACAGTAAATGAAGCAGACTGAAGGCCACATCGCACATGACGAACACATCTGAACTGATGATGAAATAAGCTTCACTTCTGTCAGGATTCCTTTTAAAAGGGTGGAAATTTAAGGATCTGTCCACAACAACTCCACAGTCTACAGCTACAATGTGAACGTAATATTTACTTTCCTTGCTAGGAACTCATGTGTATTTATCACACCTCTTCCAAACATACAGCGACTGAGCGAACTCTGGGAATGGAGCGTGAAAAATTGTCCAGATATACTACGTGAGATGTCAGAATGATTCTGATTAACTGTCACTATCAGCGTCAATCTTTGATTGGAGGTGCGCAAAACTAAATTTTGGCAAGGAAAAACTGTGATGGCCATTTTCAAAGGGGAGAAAATGAGTTCCCACGAGTCTCCCCTTTACAAACACGGCCACTTTATGATAATCACAGTCAGTTTGGATCAAGTCATAGTCAAGTCAGCACTCTGACACACTGACAACTGTTGCTGCCTGTTGGGCTGCAGTTTGCCATGTTATAATTTGAGCATATTTTTTATGCTAAATGTAGTAGCTGTGAGGGTTTCTGGACAATATTTGTCATTGTTTTGTGTCATTGTGTCCTGTTTGCTGCTGCCTTTCATTAAACCAAATAATTATCTTATACTGCACTATAAACTTTTACTTGTGTTTTACAGTCTGTTTTACCTTTTATTCTTAGCTTGTTATTATTCTCTAATTTTGAATGTTTTTATGTCCGTTTAATTATGTTTTAATGTTCTTTTGGGTTTTGTTGCGATGTTTTTAATAATAAAGCTGCCTTGTCCTAATTGATTCCCAATAATAAACAGTGGATAGAAAAAGTCCACACACCCCTGTTAAAATACCAGATTTCTGTGATGTAACTAAATGAGACCATGATAAATCATTTCAGAACTTTTACCACCACTAATGTGACCTATAACCTTAATAATTCAGTTGAAAAACAAACTGAAACAGTTTTGGGATTAAAAAAATAAACAATATCTGTTATTGTTTTGTGTTAATTGATGTCCAATATAAAATATATACATACATTTGCATAAAGGAAATATCTGCCCACTCCCATGCTGATAAGACTTTTAAACACTTAATTTGCGATTAATCAAGGATAATCATGTGATTAAAGATTTGAAATCGGTTGACAGCCCTAGAAACAATGTTAGGATAGGTGTCATGCATTGCCAAAGTGGATTCCAGTTTGCGTAGGCTAAAACACATTCCTGCTGCTTCTATATGGAAAAAAACACTTTCTCTGAGAGGCTTTAGGTCGTCCCTAGAAAGGATAAGACCTTTTCACCTTCAGACAGATTCCTCTTAATCCTCTCCTCCTCAGGAAGAGCCCAGGGAGTAACACTACCATCATCCTCAGCGTAACCCCCACTCTCACATTTCCACACGCCATATACTCGGAGAACATCTCTCTTTATTTGTCTCCTTTCTTCTCCGATCTCAGCGATGAGTGGCGGGCTGCAGCGTGGGCTCCCTCAGTGGAGAATGTAATTACAGTAAAAGGCAGGGTGGAGACATTCTGGAGAGCTTAGGAGAGGGCTGCACAGCATCAGGAGATGAATGAAAGATGTGTAGGAGTAGATTATGTTATGTGGAGCCATCGCTGAAGTGGGAGCTGATCAGACGTCAGTGTTATCAGCGCTATGAGCGCTTCTTTTATGTTATTTAGGAGGAGTTATTATTGAATTTTAATGATGCTGGAGTTGTTTTTTTTCTGTTATAACATTGGTAAATCTGTTAAATTTAAAAAAAGGGAGATGATTTTTGTCAACTTGCATTGCTGATTGAGACTAAGCTACAGTACCAAGCCAATCCTAGCACGTCTGTCTCAACAATGCAGGAGGAATTTTGTTGCTATACCCTCTGATATCACGTCGAGCCAGGGTTTCTCTAACAATGGAGACTGAACAAAAAAGTTCAAGTTGTTTTCTGGCAACAAAATATCCCAGAAAATAGAAACTATGAGCAAAGGCAAACATGGCGAGGAAGGGGAGAGTTCATTCAAAGTCAACCCCTCCTTTTCCAGCTCTGCTGTGTGCAGTAGATTACAAGCTGCTCTGCTGTGGCGCTGATGAAAATAAGATGATGGTTATCAACAAGAACATGTCAGATACACTTCTCAAGCTGCTGACAGCAACGTCATATTTACTCTCAGAGCATATGAGACTGATTAGACTGTTGACTTCAAGAACAAACACCCGTTCACGAAAAGATCCATTCAACCAATACATACTACAGCGCCTTTATACTTTCACTCTGCAGGATTACATGATCATATTATCACTGCTAGGATAACGCTTTGGGGTATAATGTGTGGGTGTTTGAAGGGAGAGAGTGTCTTAGAATAATTTCTTTTAAGTATTAGCGAGCACATACTTATCTGCACTTCAACAAGTTCCATCAATAATTCTCCTTATTGCCCTGATATCACCACAGGGTTTCAGTTTTCTGTTATTCATGCACAGAAACTTATGAAGCTTTCTGTCAAGGACTTCTGTAAGTGATCCCTACTCACAGCTGTACCTACATATCCACAGCCTCTTGACACTGAAGTACCCAGTAATTGCTGTTATTTTCAACTTGGACCTGATTTTCCAACTTTCTGCTTCTCTGAATCATTAAAACATCTCATCACTTGTTAACAGAGAGAAAATACAAAATGATTAGATTTTACTAATGTTAATTACAAGTACAAAAGCATGCCAAGCCAAGCAGTAAAAAGCAGGAAAAAACAAAAGCGTAAGGTTTTAAAGACTATCGATCTATCTGATCTATCTATGCAGTCAACTGAGCTCAGAAAAAGAGAAAATGTCTTAATATCAATTTTTGGTTAATCTAAAATTAATAAATACACAATCAAGATAAGATGAAGAAAGATAAGATGAACCTTTATTAATCCCCGGAGGGAAATTCGATTTAAATTCAATCAAGTCAAATGTGGCTATTCCAATGTGTTAAACATTGAATAGGTCTATAAATAATAATTATATAATATATCAAACAAGAATATTTTCAACCTAAATCAACAAAATCCTCAAAAGGAAGTGTGTGAGAAATACTACAAAAGAATTAAATATACAGTATTTCTCCATTACAACTGCAATTTAGTAATGAATTCCACCTGAACTACAACTGTATTTACAATTTGGGTGTAAAGGTTTTTACATACCAGGGGTGAAACGAATAAACAACAAAAACATGAAATGCTCGCTTGTGAATATTATGCCCAGTTGAAAGACCGCAATAAAGTTTGCCGTCCTGGTTCGGACTACGAAGCCTCCCGTGTTGTTGTTTCATAAATATAGGCGCAACTCAAGCGGTTCAGCCCAACGTGATTGGTTGATGCTCAGGAAATCAAACTTGTTCTGGAAAGTATGGCTCTTTTCGCCACTTAACCTTTGTACTCTGTGTGAAAGTATTAATGACAAAAACAACTGTTCAATCAGATGTGTATGTGTGCTCTGACACCTTTCTATCAGAACCAGCATTAACGTTTTCAGTAATCTGAGCTACATTAGCTCTTCTATTGGCCCGGACAACACAAGCCAGCCTTAGCTCCCCATGTGCATCAAGACCCTGTTGCCTGTTCACTGGTTTTACTTCCTTGGACCACGTTTGGTAGGTCCTGATCACTGCAGACCGGAAACATCCCACGAGAGCTGCGGTTCTGGAGATGCTCTGACCCAGTCGTCTAGCCATCATAATTTGGCCCTTGTCAAAGTCACTTACATCCTTACACATTTTTTCTGCTTCCAACACATCAACTTCAAGGGCCTAGTACAGCCCACCCACTGCCAGGTGCCACTGTAACTAACAAGATAGTGTTATTCACTTCACTCCTCAGTGGTTATAATGTTGTTAATGTTATGGCTGATCAGGACATATTGACATGCGAATTAATCACACAAAGAAAACACAGGTGGTGTGAAATGGCCTATGTGACAAAATAAAGTCTTAATTATCTTTCATATCTTGTGAGTACACAGTAGATGCTACACTCAGTTTCCTATACACTAGAAAGGCAAATCAATAAATAAAGCAGAGGCTGAAAGCATTAATGCTCCTATTGACAACTTCAAATAGATTATGCATGTGGTAAAATAATGATGTATAAAATGAAAAACTCCAACAAGCGATGGCTAATGTAATCGACAGCCCAAAGACACGGCTATGCAGCTCCTGCTGTAAGATGAACGCCCGCTGCTGTTTCATTAATGCAAATCTTGACATTATCTGCTGCAGCATAATGAAACTACAGCTGAGGTTCAACCAGGAAGGCCACCTCCCTCCAGCACTACTGACACACACCTATTATTTCTCTATGGCCTTTTATCCAATCACTTTTCTCCACACTCTTCCTGTAGTTATTCCCTTTACAGTTAATCCTCTTTCAGTGGTCACTCCCAAACCTTTTACACAGGGCAGCTCTGTCTTTCTCTACATTCCTTCCAAATCATTTAGCCATCTGTGCATTTCCATCTTTTTCCGACACCACTCCCTCCTTATGAAATATAACTATACACGCCATACTGTATATGCCTGTCATTATAGAGAGGCACAATCACTCTTCCGGTGTCCCTTCTGGGACATTATTTGGAAAAAAATATTAGGCAATGGTGACAAATCATTTTTTGATCCTGTTTGAATTGTGCCATCACACATTTGTCAATTTGAAACATAATTTTGTTGTACTACCATTTTGATTTGTGTGAAGTCGTTCAGCGGGCTGGGAGGTGGAGTTAAAGGAAAGCTACTGCGCCTGCTCTATAGGCCCGAGATTACTGGACGATCCGGATGCTTTGTCACTCGGCAGTCGAGCCGTTTTGGCTTCATGCGCCACTGAGTATGAACGGGAGCCCGCCTACAACACTGTGTCCAGCTCTCTCACTACCGGATGGGGACAGATTTCGCCTCTCTGTAGCATCGTCTTTCAACCATCACAACGCCGCTCCTCCCCATCCCTACCACCACTGGCGCCTCAACTTGCAGTCACAAGCTTCATTTCAACCTACATAGACTCAACTGCACAATTACTCAATTGTTAATGTAAGATGTGTGATCCAGTGCTGAGGGTCACCACTAATGATCCTATTATAAACAGTAATCAAGTCATTAATCTGTATTATCACTCAGTCCTCCTGCTTGAACTACATTTCATTCAACTGAAGACTCATATTTATGTGTCCCACAGATACTCACCTTCACGACGGAGGTAGCGGTGTAGTCGGAATGACTCCTTCAATCCCGTGGTTAACAATTCAGTGAAAAACAGGGAGATCACTCAGCCCCTGACATTTGTTTCATGACCTTGCTTGCTCAGTCGGCCTTTAGTTTAGTCACTGTCATGCTGGTTAAAAAGCAAGACACTAAGGACACTGACGGGGACAAACATGGAACATTCTGTACTGAATGAACCACAGAGCCGTGCCGACACTGACAGAAAAATAGCTACTAGGTATTCATGAAGAGCCTATTCTCAGTGGCTTTAATCAGCAGATAAATGTCAACGTCACACAATGCATTAAACAACCATCATTTCCATCACTATAATCTTGTCTAAGCTTAAATGTTAATGTGTGAAATGATATACAGAAGTACAGAATACTGAGGGAACCATTTGGGAAGACGCACTCCATCACTGAACTGTCCTCATACGTCAAAATGTGATTTAACTCTGCACAGTATTAGTCAGTGACTCTGCACACAGTGACAGTGAGGAGCAAGGACACTGAACATAACTCACATAACCTTTGGATGTAAAATCCCTTTCAGCATGTAGTCAACCCCCATAGTGACGATACAAGCCAGGGACATTTTGACCTTGCGTTCAATGGGAACACACGGAGGCAAGCTGTGTGTGTGTAAGTTAACTGCAGCATATCCTTAAAAATGACAACACAGAGGTCACTTAAGGGCCTGAGAGCCAAGAGCAGAGCCCTCGGCTCACAAGGCCGGCTTCATTTGAAACTTTTTGATATCCAACTCTGGCGAATGATCCAATTTACTGAAGTCAGATCTTTTTTTAAGTGCATATACTATCTAGAGCTTCAAGATAAGATGCGTTTTAGGACCAGAGGAACTTCCTCATAGTTATTAGAACTTAGATTTGAAGCTGGGGATACACCAAGCTGACATTAAAGAACTAGCGGACACAAAGGCCACCAGTTGCGTCGCCTCACGTCACCTTTGTTTTGGCTGATAAGCTGCATTGATACACACCACAAAGACAACAACCAACAGCACACTTCCACATACGTTCTGCGCCTGCATGAGATGAAATATCTCTCCACACCAGCAGGTCGCGGTGGTCTGTATATGTCATTCAAAAACAGAGGGCTGAGGACTGCGGATATATTAGCTGTAGTTAGGATACGTACACGAAACAAAGCAGCGTTCCACTTTTTTGTAAAAAGTATCCGTGTGTTGGAATGATCAGATGAGATGAAGATGAAAAATGAGAATAGCCCTCTGTGTTTTTCCTCGACTTTACTCGACTTTCTCTTCTCAAGCATTGATTTGTTTAAGCTGAAACACCAGAGTGATTCCTCTCGCCAACGCACTCCACTGTTAAAAACTCAGACACCGGCAGACTAGAGACCACGAGACTAAACCAAAACAAACTACTGATGGCCCCAAACTGTCCGATGGCTGACTGTCAGCTTGGTGTGTCAGGGCTTTAGGAATCCCCATTCATATTTTGTCCACACCACAAGAAATAAGAACAACCGCAGTTCTTCAGATGTCGTTTTGAAGGACTTTTTTTACCTCCTATTTCAGAGTTGGTACTCTCCCAGCACAAGAGGAATCCATGAGTGATGTGAGTAATGTGAGCGGTGTAAGTGTACTGTGATTGGTTGAACACATGAGCCAATGCAGCACCGGCAAAGAATATTTTTAAAAAACCTGTTAGCCTTGTAAACAACAGACAAAGACAAAAAAAAGACATAACTTGAAACACGGACAAACGGACCGATAGTGAAGTTCAGAATTTAAACTGATTGAGCCAAAGTGTGAGAGCCGCTACTCAGAGAGCTAACTCAGTAGCACAAAGCACCAACTGAGCCGCAAAATGAACCAAAATCTCAAAAGGTACATATGTGACGGCTATTTTGAATTTATACGTGTAAGTGGCAGGTAACAGAGTTGTTTATTTAGTCTTGTATTACTCAAAAAGCTAAGAGAGCTTGTGAAACGTCAAACGATCAACTGATTACTATCACTTGTTAGTTGGGAACATGCTTGTTTAATAGAGTAACTTTGCTTTCTGGAGGAACTCAACACTTTTTAGTAAGGGGTATAACTTTATTTAAATTTAGTCCAAGTAGTTTTACATACTGTACCACCAGCTTACCTTGTCTTAGTAGACGACCGTGGTGTGCAACAAATTCTTTCCTCTTTCTGGTCAAATAGACCTTGCAACGGAAAATGACTGAATCTACAGCTTCTTCTGTGATGGGAAAATATCAAATGTCACAGTCAGCTTTAATGTTCAAAACATGATATAGTTTTGAAATTAGTGGGAGTTACCATTTTTGGATTATTAAATCAGGAGTTAAGTATTGAGGGTTCAGCTGTAAATGTCATGCAAAAAAGAAATGTTACTGTTTGATTATTCATCCAACAATTGATTTTAAACTAAGAAGGAAAAGTCACAAAGAACATTTAGTGTGAACTACTGGGAAACAAGTTTGCTTAATGCTGAGAGTTTAAAAGCATCCACTTAGCTCATGGATTTAACAATTCGTTTAGTATCAAGTCAGAGAAAGAGAGAAAAGCTTAGGTGGGAACTGGGGTATAACAGGGTATAACAGTGTGGGCAGCGGCCCAAGTCGGCACTGATAACAAGGCAATTAGCTGCTTTTATTTCTGGACCAATTACATGCCCCATCGAGGATCGAAAACATGCCTCTGCATCTATACAGCTCTACGAGAAGTCTAAAAAACTCTGCACACAGAAGACTCTTTACGGGATACAGGAAAAAAGCAGTCAACAAGTTAAAAATATTTTCTTAATTTAACTGAGTGCTAAATTGTTTTGTATCATGATATGAACTCCTCCAATTAATTTCAAAGGTGCCTTTGTGGCTCTATCGCATATTTTACATGATTAAATGGTGGATGATTAAATGTTAACATTACTTAACGGACGCAATGCATCGATAAGATGGCTGCATTTTCAAATCACAATTGACTTGTGGTGGCATAATCAGTGTGGGGAAACAGAGCAAGATTAAGCTCAAGTAAGAACAAAGCTGCTGGGATCCACAGACAGCTGCTGACATTGTCATGACAACCCTTGTACACCACACAGGGAAACTGACATCATGTTCATTCACTCTATGCTCCCCATCTTGAATGGCAAAACTACTAGGGCACTGAATAACGACATTGATAATGTCTAACCAGAATTATGTGCATTAACTATCAACCCTTTGTGTTTTCTGGAGGATTCAGTCGATAGAGTCTCCCACAGTTATGGTCCCACACCTGAGCAGCGTCATGATTTTTGTTTTGCACTGGTGTGAGACTTAAACTGGAGTGGACAGAGTTGGCAGCAGGCTGGCATCCTCTCTGTTCCTCCTGTCACAATGTGCATAGTGAACCGTCAACTTTATAAGTCTATCACACACAGCATCCTCTGCTCGCTGAGAGCCAGGAGTTCAATATCGGCCAGATGGACTTACAGCATGGTGTCAATAGCTTCATTAGTGCTGTAGCTGCTTCTACAAAACCACAGGGCTGGCTCTTAAGAGTGCATTTTAAGTTGGACACGTAGTTTTTGCAGGTAAATTTGTTCATATTACAATACAAGCTTTTCTATCAGGACCAGGCTGTGTCTTATCGTCATCCACAGGAACAATGCTGCAGGGCCTCTAAGTGTAATTTTCAGATCTACTGGAGGCGTGTAGTTGATATGTAACATCTGCCCTCCATAATCCATCCTACTCTAAAGACAGCCATGTTCAGTGCTCTCTGGGACACCACTACCTTCCCACCTACACATACTGAGACTATAATATGCACCAGGGTCAGTTTAAGAGAGTTAAATACGGACATGGTTTTCATAGTAGGAGGGAGGTCAAGGCAACCTAACAGAAAACTGAAGACAACGGACAGCGTTATAATCAAGGAAATAGTGGGTTCCCACACACAGAGTAAGAAATAAAAAAGAATGAATTTATTTTATTTGTTTTTTAAAAATATGTGATAAATGATTCTTGTAAATGTGGGGCAGATGGACACCCAGCAGGACGCGGATTCAGGATGTTTCCATAAATAATGCCATGAATAATACAACAGGCTGAATGGTGTTTAAACATTAGAGTTGGGGGTAAACAGATCAATATCTGATTAAACCGCTCCGGATGCTGCATTCCCTACTGGGTTTCACTGTACGGGACACCATCAACCAGCACCAGTACTGAACCCTTAACCTCGTATGTAACACACAATTTGCTGCCAGGAAATGACAGATTATGTGGATTTAGTTTTACATTTTACATGTAAATTTTGGGGTTAGCACTGTCGCCTCACAGCAAGAGGGTCGCAGGTTTGAATCCGGCTTGGGGCTCTTCTGTGTGGAGTTTGCATGCTCTCCCCGTGTAAGCGTGGGTTTTCTCCGGGTACTCCGGCTTCCTCCCACCTTCCAAAGACATGCTGTTTAGGTTAATTGATGACTCTAAATTGCGCGTAGGTGTGAATGTGAGCGTGAATGGTTGTCTGTCTATATTTTGTCTGTCTCTATGTGCCCTGCGATGGACTGGCGAAACTGTCCAGGGTGAACCCCGCCTTCGCCCAGTGCCAGCTGGGATCGGCTCCAGCCCCCCCACGACCCCTAAAGGGATAAGCGGTTGAAGATGGATGGATGTAAATATTTGGGATTCCCTTGTGCTTTGACTTGTTTGATCAGCCTGTCATCAAGTATTAGATGGGGATGAAATTAATGTTATTTTCAAAGTGGGGAGGTTAGGTTTCAATTGGCAATTACAGCTCTGACTGTGATGTTTAATGTTAATTTGAAGGGAGGAAAACAACTGAATATAATGAGTCTTGCACTTCAAGCACACAATGAAATGTGTCAACGTCGCATAAAATACGGTGAATTATTACATAGTGTTCTATTAACTATTTCTATGTGCTTTAAACCAGTTGATCTGTGTCAGATGCTTTGAGTCAAAGCTGATGCATTGTAAAGGACATCCTCATTGACCTCACTTCAGCAGAGCGCTCAACAGATGCCGTGTACGAGGAATAAGCATGCATTTTCATACACACCAGGTGCTGGTTGTCATCATGCATAATCAGATTCAAACTGGCTTACAACACAGTATGACGGCAGTGAGTCTGGCACAGCAGAGCCACTGTGTTCTGAACAGACATATTAACAAGGACAGTTAGCAGTGTTTTTTATAACTGTCTTACCCCCCAGCAGTTTGGACTGACAGTTGACGAACTCTGGTTTCCGCGCTGAGCTGTAGCGCTGGCAGGTGTGGTGAAGAATCTGGATGAAGGTGCACTTCTCCCCTGCTGAACCAGCAACCCACTGGTCAAAAGCATTCTCGAACATCAGGTCAAACTCTGGGCAGTCCTTGGAAGAAATAACAGTGAGACGGAGACGTGAGCGAGAGGTGAGTGGGTGAAGTCTGGGAAAAGAAGTGTCTTATCAGGGAAAGAAAATAGCCAAAGCATGACACATGGACTGTATGTAAGAAGTGGAAGCAATCACTGTGGCGTCACCCACTCGTCTGTGGATTACAGTTTTTGAAGCCTTGAGTTCAGCATTTTGGCCGCCACCATCCTGGTGTTTTGGAACCAGAAGTGACACGAGAGGCTAAGCTAAGTACAACTGAACGTTAGCCACGTCCTAAAGCATACCCTGCTTTATCATCTGTTTAACTCCAAACGGGACCATAATTTACTAAATGAACATCATGCTGTATTGAAGAAGACTTGAAACTGAGACCATAAACTCATGTTTACAATGTTTACTGAGGTAATAAATCAAGTGAGAAGTAGGCTCATTTTCTCATTTCTCAGATTTCTTTACAATCTGACTTCTTTTTGCAGCCAGAGGAGTCGCCCCCTGCTGGATATTAGACCAAAGGCTGTTGCCTGGACACAACTAGTTATTTTGTATCAGCATTTACCCCCCCCCCCCCCCCCAAAAAAAAAAAAAAAAAAAAAAAAAACGCTGAGGGGGACTACAAATGACATACTTTGTTTGGGTCGATGCCATTGACCTGCCGTAGCTGGTCGATTGTCCACTGTGACCTTTTGACAAAGGCAGAAGATCCCTGGAACTGCTTCACCTTCGTGATGGACACGTGGGAAGGCTTCTTATTCGTCACTGCGGACACAAAAACAATAAAACACACCACATAAGATTTAAGAGCAGCATTAAGTTCAAGACTATGAGGTTTCTGTGTAACTTGCAGCTCCAGCCTGATGTTTATGATATTGTTAGAAAAGTTTAGATAGGATAAGTGGACAGCTCAGGTCACAAGATTAGGAATAATACAGTGAAACAAAAGTACAAGCTTCCTTCTGTAGGCGGCAGAAACAAAGGCATCCATTAACAATGGACATTTCACTGTTGGAGCCAACAGCAACAGATGATAACATTTCCTATGAGAAGACAGCCTAACCATGAGCAGACAAACCCCGCAGACATGGATTGGCTTTTATATTCATCCTGCCAAATTGTGCGCAGCAATCTTGTACACACTTAACTGTGTGCAATGAGTTGCTCTTCCATTCCAGCTACACAAAGAACATTTTTCCACACCACTGGTTTAAAGAACATAAACACTTGGTTATATTGTTCCTGTCAAAGCAGAAATTGCTGAGTACTTTTACACTGTGCTGGACACGACTCCTGTCTTGAAGAATGATGTATTTCTTTGACTGCTGACTAAATCTAAGGGGGTAACAAATTGCACTGTGTTCTAGCATGGAGGTACAAACAAGTCAGAACAGAAAAATGGACATGAAAATAACAAATAAAATGTAGTATTACACTGTGTCCATTACATATATTAGGTGTTGTAGAGTTATCAGTTGGTGGCTGTGATGCTAATCTTAACAAAAAAATTAACAGATAACTGACCCTAGTTAACCAATTATTAACCGTTAACCGACAAGATTATCATCTCACGTAGCAGTGCGCCAGCTGCAGTGTATGAGCACAACAGACAAGCGAGTCCCTAGTTCATCGTCCGGGAGCGTTAGCCGCCGTAGTGCTGCCGGTAGTGTCCGACATGCAGCCACTTTTAGTTTAACGGGTTGTCAGCTGTGTGTCTGCCCAGCATAATGACACTCTCGCCTGGCATAACTTTACCACCAAAATGTGTGTGTTTTTGTGCTATGTTAGCAGCTATATCGTTGCTGGAGGCTTCGTAAGTTGAGCCATTGTCTTCATGCGCCACTGAGCAAATTTCATACAAATGAACGGGACCCCGCCTCCAACGCTGTACCCAGGTCTCTTTATACATCTATGGAATAAATGCTACGAGGCTACACCTCCTTCGATCCCGACCAAAGCCAACTCCCTGTCTGTAAAGCTATCTGTAACTCCAGATCAGACTCTCTTAAGGTGGACCATCTTTTCTCCTTAAACTGACAAGCCACACCTCATAATTAATTGTTCAGATTTTTTTTAACCATTTTAACCAATGATTAAAATGGTTAATGTCAGTTAAACGGTTAATTATGAGCACTCCTAGTTGCAATAACAATCATGCTTAAAGGTTCATAACATTTGTATGATCCACAGAAAAGGTTGCTCACATATTCTTGGAGGCATTTTCTGTGTTTTTTGGTATATGATGTAGTGAGCTTGTCTTACAGGACTAGTAACATGCTTCTAAACAAACATTTTTGAATATGTGTTTCTACAAATGTGTCTTATCTGATCAGGGTCTACGGGGTTTTAGGGCCTCTGACTGTTCACCTCCCGTCCAATGGCATCATTTCAGCCATAGCTTGGCCCCACTCACATGACCATCACAGCACTTTCACTTCTACTCCCACTGATGTGTGTTTGACTCTTCAGCACCGCCACATGTTGACAGATCATCAGCTCTATCATGTGTCCTGACTGCTGGATGTGTGTGTGGCTGGAGACTGAAACCTTTTGTACTTCTCAGGGGCAACGTGCTCTTGCGTTGCTTTTCTAACCCCGGCAGTGGACCTCTGCTTCCGCTTTCCCACATTTGCCATTATGTCATCTAAGAAAGAGGGAAGTGGTCGGGACTCTTTCACCTCTGTTGATCTTTACTCTGCTTCTCATCTTTCAAAACAAAAACACTACGATCCCAACTGGTCTCCATGCTACATTTTGCCTTTTGTCCAGGTTTGTTTTGTGAAAAATCTGCCACACCTTTCTGTGGAAACGAATGTTACATCAGGTGATACATTCAGTAAGCAAATTCCTTAGAGAGGAGGGATGTTTGGATGTGTTTAGTGTATCCATTTGGACAGCTGCTGTTAATACTTGCGTTGCTGGCCTGAGCTTACGGGGTGGAACAGACAGACAGATACAATACAGGCAGACTGACAGTATTTCCTTTCTAATCTTTTCTTTGAGAAAGTATTTTTACTTAGACAGCCACAACCATGACAAATAGATGAAGTAAGAGATCAAATCTGTCTTGGGTCACACAGAGGGCTAATAGAAGCACTAGAAACCAGAAAATTTCATAAAGAGAACGACAGTTGGATGTAATGAACCGGCGTGTTGAAGGGTAGGAGTCCAGAAACTAAGGTCATCCAATTCGCAGCGAAAATAATTTCTCTATGAGCTGCACAGAACCACTACTTTCCCCAAACTGATTAAGTAAAAATGGTGTTATATTGCTCTCACTTGATATGTGGGGAACTGGTAGAGTAGAGAGAGACCATGAGTTCAACTAGAAACCATCTCTCCCCTTGCCTCCATATTACCTACCACAAATGTCCTATACTGTATGGAGGCTGCTGAAAGTGATAATTATTTTCATTAGCAATAACTTTGATGATCTCATTTAAAATGAATTGAAACTGCTTGGTCTATAAAATGTCACTAAACAGCGATAAATCATCCCAGAGCCCAAGGCCATGTCCTCAACTCGCTTGTTTTGTCTCATTAACAGAATTTAAGGGGAGACACCCCAAATGAACAGAGTAAATTAACTCACGGATATGATATGATCACTATTAAACTTCTCCAGCTGGTTACTTACGTTAATGTAATTATGTTTTATATTACAAGTTTCCTAAATTTTATGTTTAAATATGCAAATGATGCATCATCTTATTTGCATACATCTCCAGAACACTGGCATTAGGGATTTTTTGGATATTGCTTTTCATCACATCAAATTATCAATTTTTGCCATCAGGCTATGAAGGACATACTGTATGAACAAACCAGTATATAGATAGGAATGAAACTGGAAAGTCTGCTGTATGTAAGTGCTACTTCAGTAGAGGTTTCTCACTACAGGGCATTATGGTAAAAACTAATAGTTATCACTATGAAACTTGTCCAGTTGAATTATTTTTTTGTATTACAGGTTTTCTGAAATGTAATGTTTAAATATGGTAGTCTAATGCTAACTTTTGATGAATTTAAGAGAAATCTGTACACACAAATAGACACAGTGTAGTAAAGTAAATATTTTGGAGGTTTCCTTTCCACTAAGTTATGGAAGCAAATTGGCCCAAAATGTCAAAATTAACCCGTGCATGAAAAACAAGGAGTGTCTCTCCTTACATCAATAGTAGCTACAACCAGAGAATATCTGGCCTAATTTTTATAATAAATTACCAATGTGTAAGTTGTTTCGGCTTAATTCTATGTGAAAAGTGTGACATTGACCTATACATGAATACGCCAAGCTGTGCACAAGCATGAACTATGTCTGCTTATCCCAAAATGTACTGACTCAAAGCAGAACAATCAGTCACCGTAGGAGGATGACATATCACAAATCACATACTGAATATACAGCGACGGTAGTTTTACTGTAACAACCACTCATGTCAAGCCTCAGCGACTGTACATTTCTGCGCCTACAGCACACCGTAAAACATAATCATCACTTTTATTTCATCTATTATGAATGAGCATGACCCTCCTCCCTTACCGAGCCTGAGAAGCTTTGACTGACACACTCCTGTATTAGCATACTCACTGTCATCATATCACAAGCTGTGTGGTGAGCCTGCTTTCAAAAACAAAATCGTACTGACTCCAGGATTTAATAAACCCTGGAGAAATGGCATGAAACATGAGGAACGCTAACTACATGCTACTCACACGGGGAGGAAAATTTACGACTTGTTCTGTCGCAATCTTGTAGCACCGTTCTGGCTATTTGTCTCTGTTTTTTTCAATAAAACTATGACATTACGCTGAGACCTGACTGCTGAAATGCATCAGTGAATATGTGAAAGAGACCTGCCATCTCAAGGCCAGAGTTTAATCACCAACACCGAGGTCTTAATCAAACTGCCAGACACCTTTGAGCCTCTCAAATCAATTTCATATTCAGCTGTTGACTTTCACCTTGTCTGAGTGGCTCCCCTGCATATTAAACAATTACTGAAAGTTAGAGAGCTGGATTTATTGAAACAGCAATCAAGAAGAGGACTGAGAGAAAATGTATGCTGAAGTCCTTCTACTAAAATGAAAGCTAAAGTAGCTCTTATGATGAATTCAACCAGTGAGTGATACTGGGAGAGAGGAGAAAAATGACTTCAGAGAAGCAAACTAATGACAGAAGCAAGCTGGGACACAACTACTGACGACAAAACCAAAGAAGGGAATAAGAAATTAGTTTTGCATCATTGAACATTATACCTCATTTACCAACACTTGATATCCAGCACCGCAGTCAGCCTCTAGTTCAGCTTGTATCTTGTAACATTTTTCAGCTACTAATAAACCAGAGAACACCAACCCAATCCTATGCAGTCGTGTAATGTAACAAAGTAATAATACTTTCACTTTACTACACTACATTTGCTATATAACATGTATACTTTTTCTCTGGTACATTTCCCCTAAGCATCTTTTTTAACTTTGTTAATGTTGTAAGCAAGCAGGTTTGGCGAATCAGCCCTGGGCCGGACCAGCCTTACTGCGTTGCCTTACTGCGTTGCCTTACTGCGTTGCCTTACTGCGTTGCCTTACTGCGTTGCCTTACTGCGTTACCTTACTGCGTTGCCTTACTGCGTTGCCTTACTGCGTTACCTTACTGCTGCGTGATTCACGCGTCACATGTTCATACCAGCTGCGTGTCTGTAGCGTTTCTGCTACATTCGGCCATTTCACTATAAATGTCTTTTATATCTATTTTAGACAAAGAATGGTCATGAAACGTGTGGTAATTTGTAAATAATACTAATAATCCACAATTAAATTCACATACTATAATCATTCATGGAGCCCTGCAAGCCACTGCATGTTCTGCAACACCGTCCGTATTTCAGAATAAAAGTTTTGTGTTAACAAATTGAGCTCTGCCCATCGAAAAAAATGCATGAGGGCTTTTATTTGGAAATGAAAGCAGGAAGTGTTGATTTAAAAATGAACCTTCACTTTTTTCATGTCTGTGACATTTTCTACAGATACAGACATCAAAAATGTAGTAATGTTGCTGTATGATGTCAACATACAGTCAAACAATCACTTCCTCTGTCTGCCGCTGAAACCTCGTATCTCTAGAAGTGACGCATGCTGGCAGTGTGGCAGCTCTAACCCGTTAACATGGACGCCAAGATGAAAAACAACAGGTAACGCGTCTGGTCTGGCTCAGGGCTCGGTGGTCCCAGCTTGCAATTTACATCATTTATGTGATGGGCGAGTGCAAACCAAGTCAAAGCCGTAGTTAAGTTTCAATTTCCGCTCAAGTCCTGGCAGCGTGAAAGTCAGATCGTGCTACGTATGACTACAAGGGAAGGTAAAACTTGATGGAGTACACGTTAAGAGGAATACATCTCATCAATCTCAAAATTATGACACCTATTCGAAGCATTTACTTGTTCTTACTTTCAATACTTTAGTATGTTTAATGTGAGATAATTACTTTTAATACTTAAGTACAGTAAATATCAGACACTTTAAGACTTTTACTTAAGTAATATGCTAAAAGGTGACTTTAACTTCTACTAAACTCATTTTCCGGTTAGATATCTGTACTTTTACTCAAGTGTGGCTTTCAGGTACTTCAATCCACCACTACCTCACTGTATAATTTGAATATAAGTGGTCATGATGCTGACAAGTTGAGACTGAGCTTGACAGGCCATAGTTCACTGATTTTGAACTCTTGTACAGAGTGAAGATACAAAGATCCCTTCCTGAACATGAACTGAAGTGGACTGAATATGAAACTACAACGTAACATGCTCGCCTGACTTGTTTCGCTTTTACAAAGCAAACATAATAATTGCAATAACACCCTAAACACAATGTGAAAGCATAATAGTCTATATGAGAATGAGAAAACACCACTTGGCTCCAGATAATATATCTGAAAACAAGGAAAAAGGCCACAACCACTGAGAGGCTGCCAAAGCCATTGTTTCCATATGTGCCGTCAGAGGAAGGCCATGCAAGGTGTTCCTGTCCGGCTCCTTTCTTATGCTCTGATGGGGGACATGCTCGCACTTCCTCCAGTGGATCAGTCCCTTGTTGTGCTTGGCTATGCGGCTTGAGAGAAAACTCGTACTCTACTACCCACAGACTGCAAACATTACAGAGGGAACTGTCTCGGGATCAGCTTTCCCTAAAGGAAATGTTATCACTGCTGCGGTGGTTAAGAGAGAAATGTGAGCACCAGGAGGATATTCTCGCAAAAGCTGTAATGACAAATATGATCACGTGAGAAGTGTGCAGATTGTCGATTACAGCATTGGTGGAAATGTTTAATACAGCGCAAAGGAAACAAATATAATCCAGTATAACAAATGCTGCAGTAAGTATGGAACAACTATGGGAGTCATGCAGAAACACTGTAGCATGCCAATGACACCAAGGACCACCCGCATGGGCATAACATTAATAACTTTCTTTCCCTGATATAATACAACTTAATCCTCGTGTCAACACTGACGCTTATCAAAAATCTCCTTCCACAAGCCAGGAATATGAGAAACATCAGCATTTTCGGGCCATCCGAAAGGAGACATGAAAATCCAAAACCATGGAATAACAAAAGATAGCGAGGCACCTTGTTGCCCTTGGAATGACTGTTCTTAGACTCATCCACCGAGAAGAAGTGAAACAAGTCATTCACAACATAAAAGTGTGGAGGATAGTGCACACTCCACATGTATACACACATGCACAGCTTCCACATCAAGCCAACACTAGCTGACATTTTGGAAATCTTAAAACTGCATACTGTATATCTGTATAGTCAGTATTGCTGCACCATGACATGAAATTCACTTAGTCCTGTGTCACACAATGACAAGCAAACAAGGTTTGACATTAACCATAGCCTGATGACCTCAAAATGTTACTCTGTGGCCACCAAATACCTGCTACAGGTGGCCCCCTGTGGTCACCAAGCTTTATCAGGTCTCTCGAGAGTGACACTGCGTGTCTCAATGAGATTATGGTGTCTGTGTCTTGACTGAATACACATCAACGACCAAGCGTCAGCGACAAAATCAGCTTGAATGCTTGCTCTCTACTGGCCACGAGGGATGTAGCGCTGCACAACGCGACTGAACTTTTGTCTGATGCCCTGTTTCTATTTATTCCTATCACTCGCTTTGAAAGAGCTGCAATTGAGAAGATCGGCTGATGTGTGAAGTTGAAACGGGGAGTTAACTTTAGGGGCGCGAACGGGAAACAGGCATTTATGTTTCGTAGTTGCCGTTGGCTGTTAGCAGCCAGTAGGCAGCACAGCCCTGTTGGGCTAAACAACGGCGCTACCTGCTAACGTTAATGGAGGTGTTGTGGCTCTATTCATTAAAATGAGTATTGGGTGAAGGTAAATTATAACACTATCATGATGTAATCATGTAAAATCTAGTTTCTGGCGAGAAACTAAACTAAATACAGTTTGACTTTTTTTTTTTTCAGCAATCTAAGATATTTGGGAAGAAATTATAAACTGTTTAACTTCCTAGCACTAGCTCTAAGCAGTACATAATACATAATTTAAACTACTAATACCAATCAAATCAAAGCAAATATTTACACAAAAATACCATAATTTATCTCCTAATCATATGAACTGTGTGTTTTTATGTGAAAAGATGGACTATCTTTTGCAGTGTGTGTGTTAAATAAGTTAATATAGCTAATTCGTCACACATACATGCGTATTCCATTACTTGAAAAATCAAATTTAATTTGGATTCCCTTCTTTATTTCTTCAATTGTCACAAAATGAATCCAAACAGATCGTAAAGCCTCATTTATGAAGAAAATATTTGCCCCAACAGTAAAGCTAGAATCCAAAACACATTTACAGCATCTTACCAGAAGAAGCTCCTAGCCTGCATATACCTGTGTGAGAACAAAGAACTTGAGTTTTCAGTTTAAATAAATAGGTGCATATTTTCCTTCTGTTAAGGCTGTTTTAAGGCAGCGACCCAGGGTTCAAATCTGAACCTTAGCCCTTTCCTGCATTTCATCCCCTCTCTCTCCCTTTCACGACTGGCACCATCTCTGTCAAATAAAGGCAAAAGCCACAAAATCTTATATATAAAAAAAACAAATACATTTTAAAAAGTCCTTTTATGTATTGCTTTCACAAACATTTACTTTTGGGCCACAAAAAATCACTTTGGCCACCATATTTAGGAGCTCATGGCCTGTGGGGTGAGTGCTTAAAAGTATTAGCTCCTTTTACTGGCAAATAATAAATAATAAAAAACATTCAGTATAAAAACATTACTGAACTTTGTACTGGCAATCTGCAGTCGTGTTGCTTAACAGATTTTTATGTTTACAGTTTATTCCAATGCCCGATTATGATTTGAAGGTAGCCTATTAATCACCCTTAACAGATTAAAGCATGTTTTCACTCATTTGACTCCCATCTGTCCTACTTCAAAGAAGCATTTCACAGACTCTCTCAACCAGGTGGGCTGAGCATCTCTCGACAAATCAGGCCGCGCTGTGACAGTAAGTAGACCCGGTTGCCATGGCGATCTCATTTGCATGGCACAAAAGACACCTGAGTAGCACAGGCTGGCACTCGTCCAGGAGGTTCATGTGGGGACAGCAAGTTAGGGCAGTTCATATGCAGTTTTGACTCCAGGCTGGATCACAATTAATGAGAATTCAAAGTCATTTGGATGTTAGGACAGTCGGAAATAAACTAAACTGCTGCTCCACATGGATCACTGTCAGCAGCCTGATGCAACATATGACTCTAAAAAGTTTAGGAACAATCAGATGAGTTCATGCTTTCCTCATTGAACTAATACTACATAGAGGACACATTCCCTACTCCACGTCCCCATCGCTTGAGAAAAGAAACAACAACTTGAAATCATATCCTCCTATATTTATGGGTCTGAGAATGGTTTAGCATCTTGGTAACAAGGACTCTCTCGTGCAAGGTAAATATTCAAACAGTCTGCCTTACAGGTTGAATTTTGCGGCGTGTTATTAGAGGTGTTGTCGAGGGACCGTCTAACGCTTCTCACCGTCTGGGTCTATGATTACAGGACTATTTTAAAGCTGCCCCCACTCCACTTGAGCTGGAACACACTGTTATCTTCAGAAAGAAGCTGTCACTGCAATGAACCACTGCACTGGCTAGACTTGCAACAACACCCCAGAACAGAGGCCTCTACAGTCTATTCATGGGTTGGAAAACACAGTGACTGCTGTCTACAAGGCCTCCTCAGATAGGATGGTGCCCATGCAGTGGCAAGGCACCAACACTAAAAGGGAGTGCATATATCACGGTGAATAATAGCCGTAGAATAAAGATCAGCTTTGTGCCCCTAGAACACTATTAGCTTAACACAGCAGCACGAACAATGGAGCAGTGAACAGTGGTACGTGCTCTTTACTAAAGACTGTAACAGAGCAGCTGTACTAACCCTCTGAGACCCACAATAGGACATTCCCAGGTTCACTAATGTCTCATGAGTTGTTGCAGCAGTTTTTGGGTTGATACCGCTTGTTAAACAGATTTTTTTACCACGTGAGAACTGATAAAAAATATCAATAATCCCTCCAAAATACCACATGAAGACACCAAGACCTTGAGGAACACCATGGAAAAGGCAGAGCATGGTGGAGATTTCTTTAGAGATTTCTGCAAGAATTTCATTTTTCTGCAGTAAGATGGTCAGAACTTCTGTTCAGGAAACTGCTCAGAAGCCCCCTTATTGTCAGTTAACCTAGGAAAGCCATCAGTCCTCTCAATGTCCTAGGTCTCTAGTTTGTGGTTGTACCGTTTCATGGTGCTGTGGTTATCCTAGAGGTCACCACATGTCATTTTATACTGTGAGGTCAAGTTTAAAAAAATAGTCTCAATACAATGAAACTGCAACTATGGGGACTAACATCATCACACATGAATACAGTTGAGCTCACTGGATCCACAAGAGTGTCAGCTTACCAGTCATACCCAATCTATTCAATTCCAAGACTGTTAAGGACATTTTAGAATAGCCCAAAAAAAAAAAAAAAAAAAAAAAAAAAGAAAGCATGTTTTTTGTCCAAAACTGCATATAATAATCATAAACTGGGCATGTCCGTAAAGGGGAGACTCCTGGGTACCCACAGAACCCATTTTCATTCACAAATCTTGAGGTCCAAGCTCAAAGGACCCCTTTGAAAATCACCATGTCAGTTTTTCCTCGCCAAAATTTTGCCTTTGCAGCATTATTTAGCCATCTTCCCGACAGGCTAGTGTGACATGTCTGATACCACTTAAGCTCTAACACCAAACCTGCTACAGCCTTTGAAAGACAGTAAAGTCAGTCAGGATTGCCCACAATCCCACAGGTGTCAGGGGGTTAAATCTGACTTACGATGAAGCTTTGTGTTGTATGATTTATATCAGTTTTTGATTGATTTTAATCAATTTCACATTAATCCTAAATGTCTTAAAGTCTTTATTGCATGAAAGGATTTTTAATCAGCAAGCAGCAGACAATAAAAAAATGATTTTTTGAATATCTGACAAATCAAGTTCATCACAGCTGGCTGACAACTGAGCAAGATTTACAAGGAAAAGCTCCTAAAGCAATATTTTTTGTGTGTTCTGCCACCTTGAAGTGTGGTTTAACTTTGATTTAAACACTGTACAACCCCTAAAACAGTCATGAACTCCTGCTAATAGCTGTAAATGTTCACAGTGGGGAAAAAGCACAGAGTACTGCTAATGGCTGTTAAAATGACAAACTCCAGGAGACGAGGAATTATTTTCGAAAGTGTCATTTTCACATTGAATAAAACAGAATTTGCATGTTTGCAACAATGACTGACACTAATATAGTTTGGTTTTTGTGTCATTTTCAAACCATACGTTCAAAATAAACAAGCCTGGGTCTTTGAGGATCTTCTGAAAGCCAAGTCCTTCCTTTCATCCGAGCTCCCTTAAACAGTAAGAGTTCAAAACCCAAATGTGCTTTTTAAAACATAGCTGCCTTTTGCCTCCAGTCACATCTGTTATCCATCCAATTATAACACTCACCCAAGGACAACACGCTAAAAGGATTCTGGAGGCTTGACAAATCATGTGCGTCAGCCATCCAAAACTCATTTGAGGCACCAAAGATTCATTTAAGCTCAGTTAAAATCAAAGAAAGTCAGACATTATGAAATTAAAGAAAGTGGCTGAACTGAAATGTTAATCTACACTTAATGAACAGGTATGGAGTGTATAATATATGTACAGTACTGTAATGTGGCATTTCTTTTAGCCAGTTATCTGCAACACAACTAGTTACTCTAAATGAAATTATATACGTCATATGAGTGAGCAAAAAACTAATAGTTAAAACAAATAATTACTGTACATTATCACATAACATTTGTGGCAATACCATATATTGTAATCTAAAGAACTGCAAGAAAATGTGATCTCAGCTCTCTAGTTTCTCATTTCTGTTGAGATCACAGTTTGACTTGATACCTGACTTGGCTTTAAATCACACAACTTGTAAGTTTTTAATCATAGCAAGTGAAGTGTAACGTGGTCAGACAGCAACACGTTGGTTTTGGGGTGATGAGATGCCATGTTGACAGCTCATGATACAGTGCAAACACACTACTGATCGCTGTGACATTCTCCCTTGATGTCTGACATGTGGCGTGCAGCTTGAGGAGATGATTAATGAAGCAAACATTAAGTTATCATGGAGTAAAATAATCAGAGCAGCAGCTATTGAGGAGAAGATGAAAAAGAGAAACTGAAAATGAGGGTCCACTGGGAGATAAGGTTAAGGACGGGGAGAAGGAGCCATTAGAAAAGCAGAGACAAAGACTGCTGAGAGTTGCTGAACCAGCTGGCTCATTCAGGCGTAGGTTAATATCAGGTTAATAAACTTGTGACAACACCGGACATTTTACTAGAAAAATGATGTGTAGCACCTACACTGATCTTTACCATGGGGTGGCGTTGTCTGAGCTCTTTGGTTTGCCTCGTTAACACTGTGGTTCCTCTACAGCATTGGGTTTAAATCTGAAATACTGACAAATAGGAACATCTGCTTTCCGCTTTGACACCAAATCCTCCGCCATCTCTCGGTCTGTCAACCCTCTCTTTTCCCTTGCATGTCTGACAGCTGCTGCTCTGAGCTGAGACTCCTTAAGATGCCTTTACTTTCAGATTGTAGCGTCCGTCGTCTGACTGACTGTCTATTAATAACAAATTGGTTTTATTTCTGTAAAAAAAAAAAAAAAAAAAAAGACGACGGTCAGTAGGTACTGTAATGGGTGTGTACCTGACCACCTGTAACACCGACTATCGCAACAAGCCTAGCATAGATTACATTAAATCAATCCCAATGAAGGACAAGCAGCACATCTTAGAATCCTATCTAGAGAAACTAAGGAAAAACATCATCAAACACAGAGGTAAAGAACCCAATCACACTTTCCATTGTGTGTCTCTTTCTCATCTTGCTTTTCGCTGATGTGCACATCCAGGAAGGAAACACAAGGTCTTTTGTGAGGCCTGTATTCCACATTATGACCCCCGAGCTCGTCCATCACACAGCGCTCCTTGGATCACTTAATAACCCAGCTATTGAGGCTAAGCCCCAGCCCACATAGTAGACATTCCTCTAGAGCCAGAGCCCACAGATACAAGGAAATATTTAATTACACTGGGGCACCGACCTGAGGCTTCTCCCTACTCTGATGCTATGGAACCAACTTCAACCAATCACGGCTCCCCACTGGTTATGTAAAACCTGTTGGTGTTTCTGCATGACCACCAAGATCACAGCTAAATCTGACATGTTTTTATGTTTGTTAGTTTGCATTTCTTTATTGGAGGAAACAGTAAAATAGAAACACAATGAAAGGTATACATATTAGAGAGATAATATAAAAAGAGTAAGAGATGGAGACAAACTAGAATTCCCGCCTCGCGGTGGTGCACCAACCAGTGAAGGTGCAGTTTACGTCCATGTGTCCAAAATTTCATCACTTCATTTCATCCTATTAGACATTTCCAAGAAACTGTCAAGCATATTAGCATATTAATTCTTGAGTTACAGCCAAAAACATTTTGTGAGGTCACAGTGACCTTGACATTTGACCACCAAAATCTAATTCCTTCATCCTTGATTCAAAGTGGACATTTTTGACAAATTTGAAGTCATTCGCACAAGGAGTTCCTGAGATAACCCTGAGACATGAGGTCACAGTGACCTTGACCTTTGACGACCAAATCACTTCATCCTTGACTCCAGCTGGGCAAATTTGAAGACATTTACTCAAGGTGAGATATCACAGGAATGGGACATGAGGTCACAGTGACCCTGACCATTAACCTTTGATTACCAAATGCTAATCAGTTCATCCTTGAGTTCAGGTGGACTTTTGTGTCAAATTTAAAGAAATTCCCTCAAAGCTTTCCTGAGATATTGCGTTCACAAGAATAGGACAGACGTGAGGTCACTGTGACCTTGACCTTTGACAACCAAAATCGAATCACACATCGCTGGACTTTACACCAAATTTGAAGACATTCACTCAAGGCCTTCCTGAGATATCACAGGAAAGGGACAGACATGAGTGACCCTGACCATTGACCTTAGTTCATCCTTGAATCCAGGTGGACTTTTGTACCAAATTTGAAGAAATTTCCTCAAGTCGTTCCTGAGATATCGCATTCACGAGAATAGGACGGACATGAGTTCACAGTGAGCTTGACCTTTGACGACCAAAATGTAATCAGTACATTCAGACATACAGACAGACAACATAATGGAAACATAAGGCCTCAGCCACGACTGTTGTCAGTGAGCAGGCATAAAAAGTAAAAGAGGTGGTGTCAGGTCATTACATTCTGAAGTACAACTTCTCAGCTCTGTGTGAAAAGAGATAAAACGCATACAAAACCTGCTGTATGTGCCAAAACTCTGGTTGAGTGTTCATACACAAAGACCTCATAGCAACCTAATCTGGATGTAATCACGCAATAGCATGCGCCGGTATTCCAAACAGTCAAAACAAAGCACATTCCTCAACACTTAGTTCTTCAAGATGACCTAAACTGAAATCTTTAAACCAAAAACAAACCATGTCAAACCTGAGTCACGTAGTCTTGCAGAGAAATTGTATCTGATAACCTGTTTGTGAGCAGAAGACAGATAGTGTGAGATCATTCAGATGAGGTCAAACATGGCGTTCATCACAGTAGCATGCTGTACACTCATAACCATGAAACACAGCAATCGTTTCAAAACCGATTGTGTCATTTTTCCGATTAAACTAAATCCCAACTTGCTGTAACTGTATCCCCCAAACAAACCACCATTACTAATGGTCACTCTGGAGATACAGGACTGTTTATCTCTTGTCCGGGTGGTCTGAGTTTTGTTTCTGTGATGTTTGTAATCTAGGAATTTAAACCTGCTATTCTACGACTCCACTAATGTATCCATTATCCCAATATCTTAAATTGCTCTGAGCTATTACTGAAATGTCTGCTGGAGCTGGATTGATTACTGGTGAGTCATTCCCAGTGAATTCTACCTTAAGCCCTGGAAAGTGAAATGAAATGATGAATCAAAGCATAACAGTTCAGGCTTGTTTCCAGATCTCATTTCCTAGCCCATCTGTTCTCTTTTAGATGAGGTTTAGCGAAGCACCGTCTGTATTTAATATGGAAGGAGACACATGGAGATTAATATTGCACAACCCACTTCAAATATTCATTGATCACATACTGCTTTCCAGAAAACCGTAAGAAAACAGACAAGTTTCCCTGTCACGGTTCTGATAGGTAAATTCAGAAAAAGATATTTTTGGCACCACAAGAGCAGAAGACATTTTTTGAATAGCAAAGAAAATGATTGCTCCATGTAGTACAGTGCTGTGGGGCACTTTGTTCTTTCAGCTTTGACACACTGTCTAGTTTTCATAAGATTAAGGCTAAAAAAAAAACATTGGCATTTGTTTGTGGTTTCTGTTTGAAAGGACGTGCTGTAGCTTTGAGCGAAGGGGAAAACATCTTATTTTGAATTGAAAAAACACAGTGTTTGTGTGTGGATAATATATGTCGAGGATTGCGTTCACAATTCCTACCACCTCCCGATTTCAGACAGGATCAGAGCCCCGCCTGAAATAAATTCTCAGGATTATATGTTGAGGTCAGTATTTCATGTGGAGTAAATACAAGTTCACACATTATAAACTCTATGTGGTATCTTTGAGTTTCCATGGTTAGGTGTGAATATGTTAATGCTTAAAAACTGACCTGAATGCTCTTCTTCAAGCGAGTGGATGAAAATCACTGCTGCACCTGTCATTAAAATCTGACTTTAATCATAAAACACATCAGCAGGAACCATTTAAGCTTTTGACTTATGCAAAGTTTGGGGGTACGTGATAAATGTGGCATGTCACCAAGGAGGGTTGGATGCTAATGAGCATCCATCAGTCTTCTTCACCGGTGTCAGACCTCAGCAAGAACCTCCTCCACAAATCCAGACTACAGTAGGATCAAGGTCATGAAGACAACTGAGCCACAAATAACATTTATAAAATCATCCCTTTACACAGAGCCAGAGGATCCATTATGTATGCTCCCTAAACTACAAACCCCAGGAGGTACTATAATAGCATTTTTAATTCCAGCACTCTGGATTCATTCCTTTACACCAACTGTAGCTAGACAGCTAAACTTATTGCTATAATACAGGAGCCCAGGGGACGTCATCATATGCCTCTGCTGGAGAGCTTTTCCCCCTCACAGCAGCCCCATACAGTATTTCCAGTCTACATCCACAACAGTGATCTCAAGGAGAATACAGATGACATAACCTCATCTCCAAAATGACGCAACAGTGACAGATGTGTGCAATTAAAGGGATCTTAAGACACATGTGTAACATATTAAACTGGAAATTGATGATTAAATGAAAGGTAGTTCCCAAAATGACTTGGTCAGTAGTAAAATCAAGTGAATAGTGGAAGATTATCCCAAACATGAAGGTCAATTGATTTACAATGTTACAAACACTCTACTGCACCATCTCCTTTTGCCTTTACTCCTGTTTAATATCCGCTAGTCCTGTTCTCAGGGACATTCGGTCAAAGTGGAAAGAAGGAGGAATAAATCAGGACTCATTTCAAAGGCTCATGGGAAAGAACAAAGAGGGAAATCTAGCCACACCAGCATGCAGTATACAATTGCCCATTAGGAGCACATTTGTGCTGGGATATGTTAAACAAGGGTTTAGTGTGATACATGGCTTGGTAACAACCTGGATCAGTCCCATGGTGTTTACAATCACTGTGACAACAGACGTCTCTAAAGAATGACTGCAGTCTGGTATCTAAGGACAAACAGTCCTGTGAATCATTTGGTTACACTCTGTTTGTATTAATGTATGATGCGCATGGCTGCATATTGGCAAGAATCTGGTGATACGCATCATGATGCAGAGGTAGTGATTCAATATATTGCAGGACTGTAAGCGAGGAAATAGTTTTTTTATTTACTTTTAGGAAAACTGTCATAGTATAAAGAACACACCAGAAATAAACAATTTTTGAATAGGCAAACACATTTATACAGCACGCACAATTGCATGTTTTTTGCCTCAAACTGCATGTGATTATCATAAAGTATTAGGCATACCTGTAAAGGTGAGACTCGTGGGTACCGCTAGAACCCATTTTCATTCACATATCTTGAGGTCAGATTCCAAGGTGAAAATTGCCATGCCAGTTTTTCCTCGCCAAATTTTAGCAGAAATTTCCTTCTCAAAGTTATGACCGCTATGACATGCTTGGTACCAATTAGGGATGTGCATCTCAACCAAAATTGGGGGGGGAAGACATGTAGCGTCAGCACATTTAAACAAGAGTTTATTTCAACCATATTGCTGGAACAGGGGAAGAGGTCGGTAGAAAGCTAAACCATGACGGTTTTGGTGAGTTTTATTTTGTTTCTGTCAGGTTTGAATGACGATATGTTCTGCTGCTCAGTCAGCTGATCTTCCTGCTGAGACTTGAGGCGCTACAGCACACACACGCTTGCGCTGACAGAAAAAAGCCAAACTGAATGTGCCACACACGTTTTACCGGTAGTAACGTTACTACGAGACAGCGCCTGAATCTGTTAATACAATGGAAACATACAGTATATGTTTTTAGACAGGATGAATAGTTGCATAAATTATTTGATTTTGTATAACTTCACAATTTGGATAATCGAAAGTCATGACTCATCCCTGTACCAATGGATTCCATAGGTTCTCTAGTTTCATATGATGCCAGTATGCTCACTCTCGCTTTAATACTGAGCAACCTCCGAAATATCTAATAGTGGCCGGACCCGACACATTTTCAAGAGGCTAATTAAAGAATCGCACATTGTGATAATTGTGATGTAATTTTCTTACACCCTGAATGATTGCAATCTTATATGAAGTTGTGAGGTATAATGTTGAGCTATTAGAAGGGAGTGTGAAAATTGGAGTTAAGCAGCTCCACTGTGTGTGCTTGCTAAAAGTGCATTAGGAGATAAAACGAGTGACCTTAAAGGGGAGAAACATTGGAAAAGCTCACCAATGTCAATAACCACGAAGCTGAAATCCAGATCAATACTTTCTTCCAAGTATCCAATTAGGGCTGCCGGCTCACTCACTGGATATTTCTATTGGTTTTCAGTCACTCTCCTCATTAGGGACACCTGTGTGGCTCATTTACCAAACTTCTAATTCATCTTGAAGAACTTTAGCAGAACGTAACAACACAGAATGACGTATTCTCCCTCAACTCGGCTACTTTTTCATCTAACGAGACATTACATGCTTTGTGCATATACGGCAGTTTTGAATTTGTTTGACGGCAGCTGTTTACCCCTGCTACATCTTTAATGCGCCACACATATCCTGACCAATCTCGGTAAGGCAAGCACAGAAATTAAACTGATCTTGATCTTCACATCTGACTGAAAGTCTAAGTGCAAACAAGCACATATCCAAAAAAGTTTGCCTGTAATGTGTCAGACATTGAGCCCATTTCTGATGGATCAGGAGGAGTTAGAGTGTGATGACTGTATGACTCCGTGGTCCAGACAGAGCACTGAGTGAGAAAAGACAGCGGACGCCTCCCCTGGGGGCCAGTCACACTCACACACACACACACACACACACACACACACACACACACACACACACACACACACACACACACACACACACACACACGCACACACACGCACACACACACACACACACACACACACACACACACACACACACACAAAAACAGTGTCATTGAAGGGCACAGATTGCTACTCTGTCAGGATGGATCACGAACATGCAGGAAGTTTCATTTGTTCCCTCAGTCACCGGGTTTCCATCTGGCCTTTTCATGGATGGCTGTTCCATGTGGCAGGAAAACAGCTGGGGGTTGTGAGAATGATATTAAACTATGATATCATTCTTCCTTCCCTTCATCTTTAGCATAGTTTTAAGCGTGAGGGGACAAAACATGAGACCCTCATTTTTTTGGGCTTCCATTCATCAAATCCAAATCTTGGGCGACTTCCAACAGTTTAAAAAGTATCCTCAGTTATTCTGACATCATCTATCAATTACACATAAATGAAAGAAAATGCCCAACATTTTCCTGCATGTGTGTGCTTGGCCTCCCACTAGCACACAGCGTGTACCAATACAGCACTGTCAGGGAGTCTGCAGGGATGCTAAGCCATGCCCTTAATGTGAAATACCAGAGCAGAGCCCACACGGCGCCTGACATAGGAAGTCTCAACAGTAGACCACTGGAGTCCCTGCAGTCTGCTGTCACCAGGCTGTTCAGCCACAAAGCTGCCTGGAGAGAGTGAGATGCCAGCATGCCAGTCCACATCCTATCTAACCTTTACATCCTGAGGAACACTGAGCTTCAAGTAAGTTGCCTGACTGTGTTGGCCTGAACTATTACAAAGTTCTGTGTAGATACACGATCAGTACAGTACTTTTATAAAGCATTCCCTACAGTCCCTGCAGTGCATCAGCAACTGTTAGTGAAGAACAAGACATTACTGTACTGGATTTATCAGCACAAGTATGATATGAAGCCCTTTGTGCAGAATTGCTCCCATCTTCTGGTATTGTATGTCTTAGAGGATACAGTATCTGCCTGTTTGCCACAATGGGGCTTTATAGGTTTACTAACCTGCATTAGGTCACGTTTTGTTACATGCATTTTTACTCTAAATGATTTAAACCCAATGTTAAAAGGGACCATAACATTAATGAGGTAATCGGCCTAAGGAGGATGGAGTTGTCACAGCTGGTGTGTGCGGCGCAGCAGCACCGGGTGAAAACCTGCAACCCCGCGGCAAGCGTTCGACCGGAGTGGTCAGACACACAGCCGTCCGCCGTTAAAGATCAGAGTAAGCAATCTACATACTGACAGTCATCTTCTCTTGTAAAATGTCCGATGTAATCGGTAACACTGGTGTTTTTACATGTTTATTAATCGGTGGGAAAATTTCCTCACTGTCGCATCCCCACAAGGTGACAGAGCTGCACGTAATTTGACCTCAAAACAAACTTTGCTCAACAAGCATCAGGGACTGATCAGTAGTAGAGGTAAGATCGGGCCTAAAAAATCCAGCCCGACCCGACCCAGGCCCGCGGGTATTAAAGCCCGACCCGGCCCGAGCCCAATCACTTAACTTGATTTACAGGCCTGAGCCCGAAACAAACCCGAAATTTTATATTTTATTTGTGAGGACTCAGGAGGAGGAGGAAAGGGAGGGGATGCGTCAGTCAGACCCGGACAGAGCACTGCTCCGGGAAAAGGGACTGGTTGCAATTTGTGTGATCACATTTGAGAAGAAGAAGAAGAAGATGAATATTAAACCTGTTTTTAGTAACAAATTCTCCCATAAACAAGACTGTAAGATGGATATTCAATAAACATTTATATCTTCCATTCAGCGCCTCTCTGTTGTATCCAAATTATTTATTTTATACACAGGTATTCCTTAGTTTCAGACCCGAACACGTTTTACACATGCACAATACATAAACATATATTTATTAAAGAGATGTCAGAGTGATGCCCGGGCTGCTCCTGAGAAGCGCCCCAATTGAGCAGTTGGCCGGGTTTGGTGCCTTGCTCAGGAGCTTACCTTTAATCAGTAGTGAAGAGGTTGTGTAACGCATAAAATGCACCAATCCCACATAATCCAAACACAATTAACATAAAGGCTCTGCTGTTGGTATTCAGTAATTAAAATTTACACAGTTCTAATTGTAAAGGCTTAACAATGCAAACTTGATGAGTGTTCAGCTATAAGTATGAACACACCAATGCACCAAATGATTGATTTTCCTTTGCAAGGCATGACAGAGCTTCTGTATTAGATTGTCAATCTCACTCATCTTTCCTCAGAAGCTGTGATAAATTCAAAATAAAAATATGGAAAACATTTTGCCCAGCTGTTATCCATTGGCAACACATCGTTGCAGAGCGCTGCTGCCCAGTAAATCCAGCCATCTCAGAGTTTCATGATTCTTGCATTTTCAGATTAGGTAGAAGGATTACAGGTTGAGGAAATTCTCCACACGCTAAGGCTCATAAAACCACTTCAAAATCCTTTGGATTATCTCAAAAACGCAGAGTCACCTTGCTCAAAACCAGGTTGTTTTTCTCACTTTGTGAAAAGTTGGTATTGAAGATTAATGGTTTTCAAGACGGCAACAAGAGCGACCTATAATGGATGTGCGACATGCACAGTTGCACCCCCAGATTTGTGGTTTTGGAGGGCAGTCAGACAGAGACAGGAGTCACATTGAAATGAGGAAGCACAAGACAGGGTGCTGGTCGTCTGATGAAATTTGAGTTTCAATGTTCACTTTTGCACTGAGAACCATCCCAGGTCATCCCACGGTCAGAAACAACTCCACTAGGATGTTTATGTTGATGCGTTAGCTGGGTAGCAATTAATTGCAGCAAATTACTGTAGTAATACCTATTGTAGTGATAGCAACTTGAATATCTCAGGTTTGTTTCTTTGAGCTTATTTCTACCACCTCTCCAACTATAAATAAATGACTGTCTGTCTGTATGTCTTTTGCATATCTTGAGAACCATTCTTCCAAAAGACTTCACACTTGCCAGGTGTATTGCTCAGGACCCAAGGGACTGCAGTATCAAATGTGGTACAATTTGGCCAAATGGTGGCACTGCAACAATGAACTTTACATTTTGGCCTGTAACTTTTTTTTTAAGTGTCAGAAACTGAAGTCCAGATGAATCTATCCATATAAGCCACGCACAGCTGCACCTAGATCGATTTTCCTCCATTTTGAAAATGAGCTCAAATGCAGGGGGCAGGGCTTAAATTACAAAAAAATATATCGCTTATAATATAACGCTTTGTCCTATTGCGACCACATTTGGTGAACATGTGTAGATGTGATGTCTAAGTGATCACAGCAAACTCGGTCCCATTTTACCAAGAGGTGGCGCTGTAGCAGCAGCGTCTAACAATAGAGGAAGCATTCTCTGTCTGTCTGCCTGTCTATGTATGTATATACGCTATATGTATGACTGTCTTTCGCATATCACAAGAACCATTCATCCAATTCACACTTGGCTGTTGCAAGCAGCCATTCCGCGGTTCGACAATGGTGCAAGCAGCTCATCTGGGGGCCAAGCAATCGCACGTGCACCGAACGGGAACCGAACTAGTTGATCAAAAAAATAAAAATCACTTAATGCAACTTTAAATACTTTCTTGATAGTTCAGTCTCACTTGATCCCAGTTTGGACAGCAGACCCCATAGTATCTCATATCTTGCATGGCTCCAGGCTATGTGATTGAATTTCTCAGTGGCAGTCCTCGGAAAGGTGCGAGGCGGTGGGTGGAGAGCATATGGTGTTTTTCGGTGTCCTGGTGAGGTTCACACCAGGCAGGAAGTTCCCTGCAGGGAGTGTTGTAGATACAGAGAAGGACTCCAGCTGCTCCTGTGGGTGACCTTCATTACCACAATTAACATGCATGCCACTCAGAGACACGCTAGGCTGGGGTGAATGCTGCACTATAAGCATGGGCAGAGAGGAGATGGGCAGAGAGGCATGACACTGCTGCCCAGTGAGAAAGAAATGGGTTGATCAAAACTACAAAGAGTGAACCAAACTAATAAAAAGGTTTGATTTTAAATGTTGAATACTTGCTTGTGTATTTCTTTCTTAGTATTATACTATACTGTTGTGTACGTTAGACAAATCCCTATCCAATGTGTGATCAGACCGTAGACTGTACAGTATATATAGATGAGTGATGCATCTCCACTTACTCCCACTGTACAGAAGTGAGGCCAAAATATCCCAGATACAGGAGCTGCCATCTTGAGATTTTGACATCATATGGAGCCAGAGTCTGTGCAGTCGCGATCCAGAGGTGGAGCTGCGATATCGAGGTCACCCGCACAAACCGATCATGAGCCAAGCACAGCCACAGCTTGCCAATCGTGATGTCTCATCTCCTTTTTATAGCATAAAATAACTAATTAAAACCAAACTTGAACTCAAAATGAACACTTGAACATACAGTGCATCTGCATTATAAGAACTACCTACAATGACAGAAAACGTCTTTGAGAAAAATGCATTTGACGTGTACTTAGACCTTTCAGTTTAGTCCACGCCCCATCCGCTAACATGGAGGAGGCGGGATTTCACACCTATACTGCGGCCAGCCACCAGGGGATGATCAAGACTTTTTAAGATAGTACTTTATTGATCCCCAGGGGGGAAATTCGCCTTCACTTCTGAAGAGCTGACATGTCGTCCACCTTCATTTATGGTCTATGGATCAGAAATTAATACAATAATGAGTTACCATGCAAATGGAAAGTATAGGAAACATCAGACCCCCTTAAGACTACAAGACAGGCAGATAAACTGTATTTTCCACTTACCCACTCCTTCTTTCAGGGTGAATGAGTCATTGGGGTTATCAAGTGGGCACGTCCCCCACCAATGTTTTGTTGCATAAGACCCACGAAACCTCAAAAAGGCAAAATTGCACAATTATATTGACTTTTTAATGTAGTTGGAAAATTAATTC
>CAMQGK010000001.1:3175000-3342500 GCA_947000775.1 Pterois miles
AAAAGGGTAAAATATTACCACCAACTTAGTTTGGATTGAGCCTGAGGCCGGCCATCTGCAGTTTGAAGATGAGGTCCTAAGTCGAGTGAGAAATGTCACTTCTTGGTTTAAAAGTGAAATAAAAATATCTAAGAACAGCTGTCATGGGGAATAACCTCCCTTGGCGCCGGAAAGAAAGGCAGAACAAAAACAACTTGTGTCCCGTCATCATGAGTTCTTAGGAGGGGATGCAGGGACGGGAAGGTTCCCTGCATCGGCCTTTGTTCCCCCGGCTGTGAAGGGACAGCGCTTGTGTTGTTGGCCGGAGGGCTATGTGGGTGAGGGTTATCAGGGCAGCGTCCTGCTAAATGTAGAACTGGTGTAGCGCCAGCCTGTCCATGAAGGGCTGCACCAAGTTGTCTGTGGCGAAGTAGAAGACTAGGCCGAAAAAAATGGAGATGGGCAGAGCGGGGAGCGCTTTCTTGAAGATGGCGAGGAGGAGCAGGGTCAGACACAAGCCCTGCGGGGGCAGAGGCAAACAAAAGTAAAACAGAGGAAATAGCACGTTTAAATGTTGTGTACCAAACAAAATCAACTCTGAGGGGGAAAAAAACTGTTATACAATCGAGTGGTTCGCGTAAAGTGGGGTTCGGGATTGTGCTGAGAGACAGAGATGAGGTTTGCGGTGGTTTTGCTTGATGCCAGAATGAGCCGCTGTGGTCACTCACAATGAGGATGGCTACGAAGCAGGCGAGCGTGGTGTTCCAGTCGCCGCTGGCTGTGGCCGAGGCCTTTCCCACCAGCATGCTGTAGAAGATGAAGTCTCCGAGGCCCAGCTTGACGCCCCCTGAGAACACAGGGGGACACCACATTCAGGGTGGAGTCAATTCAAACATGAGATTCGCCTCAGATCCACGCCCTCCAACCCGCATAGAAATCTGTTCTCAACTGTAATTACTGTACAAACAAGAGTGCCGACCCCATATTTACCGAAGCTTTAACTTAGAAAGAGCGCACACAGCCCCCAAATTGTATGGACATGAAACCTAGCAATTGCCATGAATAATCACTTCCTAATCTGCTCTGACTAAAAACAGTCTACAGCCAAACATGCAGTCATTCAAAAACGCACTAATTTCACAGAAAGAGGAACACATAAAAACATTCCCAAAAAGTTTTATGCGTTTGGAAGAAGAGGTCAGACAATCTGGGAATTCACGAGTTTGAATTAGAGAGCTCGGCTTCATATTAGAACTGAAAACAGATCATATAAAAAGATCATAATGTACTAGTTATTAATCTGGTATTTGATGGTATAACAATACATGATACCGATGATAATGCAGGATTTATAGTGTTGAAGAGATGTATGTAAGGACAGTCAGTTCTATAGGAAAGAAACACATTAGCTTCTGTTTAGATAATAAAAACATTAAAAACATTAGTTTCTTTTCAAAATCAGATTTTCAAGTATTTAATACTCTTATCAACATGGGAGTGGGCAAATAGGCTGCTTTATTCAAATGTATGTATATATTTATCACTAGAATTCAATTAACAACACAAAACAATGACAGATATTGTCCAGAAACCCTCACAGGTTCTGCATTTAACATAAAATATGCTCATATCATAACATGGTAAACTGCAGCCCAACAGACAACAACAGCTGTCAGTGTGTCAGTGTGCTGACTTGACTATGACTTGATCCAAACTGACTGATTATCATAAAGTGGGCATGTCTGTAAAAGGGAGACTGGTGGGTATCAACAGAACCCACTTTAATTCACATATCTGGAGGTCAGAGGCCAAGGGACGCATTTGAAAATGGCCATGACAGCATTAGCTATAGGTTGGAAAAATGTGAACAAACAAAGTATGAATCAATATATTAAGGATCTATCGGCATCATGTATTGCTATGGAAAAATTAACATACATTACTAAAGGAAAGCTAGTAGTTTTTTAAAATATCTGGGGGATTTATGGAGTTTTTGAAACCAAATGTTGGTGATAATCAATGAATGTAAGAAGAACTATACAACTGGAGTAGCCCATGTGTCCATTAATAATTCCTTACACTGTAATTTCTGTAACTTCTATATATTTATCTGTTTCAGTTACTGTTATATTTGTTCACCTATTCATTTGATTGTGTACTGTGCTTGTTGATAAGACTGACCAAATTATTGGGATATAATGTGAAAAATCCAAATAAATATGCTGTATAAAATAAAGAAAAGAAAATGGCCATGGTAGTACATTTACATGTAACTGTATACTCGTGTATGCTTTTCCTCTTCCTTTCTTTTAAATATTTTTTCATGCATAAATTGAACATCTAACACACTGTATTCACACTGTAAATTAAGCCTCATTAAGCCTCAAAACAGCTTATATCATCAAATAATTATAAAATCCCTTCATGCAGAGAGGCATGTGCCTTCAACATGTTCTGCTTCAAGCTATTTAGTATATCATAAAATGGACAATACGTAGTATTGAAATACATTATACAACACTATCACATTCTTGTAAGAGAGACATTCAGTTCTGACTAGCTGAAGGGAAGGACCGATCTATTGATCACAGATAATGAAATAAATCAAAGAGATGAGATGCATCTTCATCTTTCATGACATTAATCTTGAGGCATATTTCAGCAGTATGGTTTACGCAGACACTG
Organism: Pterois miles; assembly: GCA_947000775.1. Lineage (NCBI taxonomy): Eukaryota > Metazoa > Chordata > Actinopteri > Perciformes > Scorpaenidae > Pterois > Pterois miles. Next base: position 3,177,665 of record CAMQGK010000001.1, read on the forward strand.
AAGCTTCACAACAAACAATAACTTTAATAAATCACTAAAATAAAGCGGAAATATTCTATAACGGGAGACTTCAGAGAGCAGGTCCAAAGCACACTGGAGCACACAGATTAAGGCAGTTAACTTTATTTACATACTAACATTTTGACGCCAACTACATCCTCATCAGAGTGAAAAAGAAGAAGACACAGTAAGTAAATCTGTGTGCTTTGGACCTGCTCTCTGAAGTCTCTCCTGTTAACAGATTGCCCTCTTGTGTGAACACCGGACAGGCCTGGTATTCCTTGTGAAACGGCTGAAGCGTGTTTAACCTCCCTTCTTCACTTAAATATTGTATGTTCAGTATTTGTACTCACTCTCCTCGTCGTCGTCTTCAACAGGAGGCCGAGCGGAGGGCATCTCCTGGATCTCCCGTCTGGTCTGTTCGGTGGACTGGAGAGGCCCCAGCTGGTGCTCCTGCTGGTTGATCCAGTTGGGGGTGAAGCCGCCGTCGTCCTGCGACAGACTGGAAGGAGCCGGGGACGCCACGGCTGCAGACACGTGACAGCAGTTAGACTAAACAACACTGACTGAAAGGTAACTGATCCAGGAGCATAATAAAAACAACATCGCTCCATTGCTTTGACACCCCGCTCACCTTCTGGAGCCTCTTGTTGAGGCGACGCCACTTCTGTTGAGCTCCTTTTCGGCCTGTCAGTGTCGGCCATGTTGACGAGCCACACCATTGTGGCTGTGGACGAAGTCAGAGGGTCAAAATATTGAAGGTGTCAAGATTGGTGTTACACAACACAATCAAAATCAACTCATCCTTTATTAAACTTTTGAATTAAAAAAAAATTTTGAATGGCAGTACCACCTGAAGTTCAGCTTAGACTTCAAGTTGAAGCACTAAAATGAGTTGAACTGGTAGTTCAAACTGAAACACTTAAAGAAAATGAAGTGTAATCTAATGTGTATGTGCAGTAAGGGGTTGAAGAGTCACTAAATGGAACTGCTAAAAGGAGTTGAAGGGTCGGTTAAGGCCATGTGTCCATATTGTGTTTCTTTCTGAGCGCAAGTGCCTTTTTTAATTGTTCCCAACGAGGAGAGAGCGTATGCCGCCTTGAGAAAAAAAAACGCTGCACCGGCGTCTTTTTTTCTGGGTGCTTTGCCTTTTTTTGTGTGGCCACTCCCAGCGCTTCTAGATGAAAATCTCTGAACTTTTCAGACGTGTACTGGTGACGTCATTGTAGAAAATAGAGGAGAAGCTTGTTTTGGCCAATTCTGTCTATGCTTTATATGTCAGACAGACATTATCATAACAAAGACGGAAAAGCCCATTTGTGGGAGCAGATGCTCGGAGTTGAACTCATTTCAAGTGACTGGGCTGAAGGTTACTGAAGTGTCAGATGAAGTGAAAGTGCTGAAAGATGTTGTAAAGTGTATGGGCTGAAAAGGGTTAAAAAAATCACTTGAAATGAAGTGTTAATAGGAGCTGAAGTCAGAACACTGACGAGCCATTGAGTGTCATTTTAGGTGGAAGCACATAAAGCAGTTGGTTTCTGAAAGGATTTGAAGCACCGGTTGATGTTTAATCACTTCAGAGTTGAAGTGAAAGCACTTTTAGCACTGAAGGAAGTTGAAGTGGCAGTTTAATGAGAAAGAAATTTTAGCTTCTGTGTGTTTTCTTTAAAACTGTTGTTTTAATACAATAAATGTAAATACAGTGAAGTCTATGATAAGTGTCAGTCTTACAGGAGTAGATGAGAGCTGGAAAGATGGGCTCGTTCCTCTCCTGAGCCGTTTCCACCAGGATCCTCAGAGGCCCTTTGGGACAGAGCACCGCTAACAGATCTGTGAATGAAGAAAGAAGCCAGAAAAGTGGTGTTAGCCACCAAACACATAGAGCGCTCGGTGAGAAACCGAAAATAGCACCTGAAATGACATCTGTGATGACAAGAGGCAGAGAATGAAGTGAAGATAAAGAATATTAACAGCCCCAAACACTCTCTTCCTTCTCTATAAGGTTTACTTCCATGTACAAAGAATGAATTTCCAAGTATGCTGTGAATCACTGTGACCTAATATCTATTTCCACTGAACTCCAGTCGCCAAATACTTCTTCTTGGAAAAGGAGCTCAACAACAGAACCAAAAAACGCCACTGCGACTCCAACTACAAACTCTATGTAATGTGACATAATTTGAACATGTTAGAAAAACTTTGTCTTTTGGACAAAACAAGCTGTTGATTGTGTTGCATTCACACACTAAAGCTGCATCTGAATCTCTGCAAACTTTAAAAAATTAAGTACTTCTTTACAAGTATATGAATTATGTACTACTCCTTGAGATGTCAGGACAAACCTCAGCATGTCTTTGTGACTGCTGCCATAATCTATCTGAACCATATTTCTGTATAAAGAGCAGGGCTGTCAGAGTTAAAGCAATAATAACACTACTTTCTTTAACGCAGCTAATGAGGTTGCAGCAGGCTCAGTCTGAGCGCTAAAGATACTGGGACCATATGAAACTAGAGCACCTAAAGAAGGTCATACTAGCTTTTCACAAAGGAGACTACATAACACTATGTTACGCTAAATTTTGGCTGTCTTGGCAAATTTGAAAGTTGATTCTTAATTATGTAAATTCTTAAAATTGCATTAATTTTATACAGTATATATCATATTTAATGTTATATATATTACAATGGGGCAAGTCATAGTCAAGTCAGCACACTGACACACTGACAGAGAATATTTTTATGCTAAATGCAGTACCTGTGAGGGTTTCTGGACAATATTTGTCATTGTTTTGTGTTGTTAATTGATTTCCAATAATAAATATATACATACATTTGCATAAAGAAGTATATTAGTCCACTCCCATGTTGATAAGAGTATTAAATACTTGACAAATCTCCCTTTAAGGTACATTTGAAACAGATAAAAAAAATGTGAGTAAATTGTGATTAATCACAATTAACTTTGGACAATCATGCGATTAATCATGATTAAATATTTGAATTGATTGACAGCCCTAGTTAAAGAGAAAATCCCTGGTAATTTTAACCAGCTGTGCCTTTCACCAAGAAAGCAGCTTATAGGAAATCGACAGCTATTTTTGCTGGCGTGCTGTGGAGGCAGTCTTAAGTCCAGCTTTCAACGCCGTCTCCCCCAGACTTCCGTTACTCAAAGATTTGTCTTTCAACCCACATTTCCTTAAAGCATTTGTGTTTCAGTTTCAGGTCTTGAGACACATCCTTCCTTTTAGCACACCAATGATAACATTTATCAACACTTGTTTCACACATGCAGCAGAAAAGAAACAGAAATCCTCAATAAATAAGAATTACACCGTGAATATACTTGGCTTTGGTTGCAAACCCATTCCTTTCTAGAAAATGATAAGAAGAAAGATAAATTACAAATTTTTATTTTTTCCTTTTTTCCTCAGGCACAAAACGTAACTAGATGACTGAATGCTGATTCTCAAGATAACCTCTTCAAAAGGTTGAATGAAGAGTTCATCTTTCTTCCTTAAAAGTACACTACGCAGAAGAGAGGAGGATTTACCGTAGACAGATATGACAGCTAATATGAGCCAGGCGGTCCACTCTGGCAGGTACTTGATGAAAACCAGGGCCATGAGGGCGCTGATCATGATGAGGTAGGCCTGCTGGAGCCGCAGCGGCCCTTTCCAGTGAATGCACATCATTCCCACCACTCCGAAGTTCCAGATAATTATTGCCAGGGTGAAGTAGTCCATGGCCACATTGTAGGTCTTGAAAACCTCTCTGTTGGTCAGAGTAGAGTCATCAGTCATCGTAAAGACGGAGACGACTTGACATTTAGGAGAATGTGTGGGAACCTTGGAAAATGACATAAAGTGTCGAGGGCTTACTTGAGGTAGATGTAGGAGAAGAAGAAGAGCAGGAGGAGAGAGGAGAGGAAGAGCCAGCCTTGGATCACCTGTGAAGGTAAAGATCAGAGCCATGAGATTTAACCATAGTATATGTAAGTATAGTGGACGTAATCACCATGACGACACTCATTGGTTTGTTGGACTGACATTTTGAAGCCTTGAGTTCAGCATTTTGTGGCTAGCTTGGTTTTTTACAACCAGAAGTGACACAAGGGGGCGGAGCTAAGTCCAACTGAACGCTGAATAAAACATTTTTCAAGTGACTAAATTTTCTAATCAACTTTCAAGAACTGTGAAAGGGTTAAAACTGTAAGATGGAAACACAGACAACTCCCAGACCAGACAACACCGTGGTAGCGAACTGTCCCCTTCTTTATGGTCTATTTGACTCTAAATAGGACCATAATTTACTAAATAAACATCATGCTGTATTGAAGAAGACTTGAAACTAGTGATTGAGACCATAAACTCATGTTTACACTGTTTACTGAGGTAATAAATCAGGTGAGAAGTAGGCTCATTTTCTCAAAGACTTCTATACAATCAGACTTCTTATTACAACCAGAGGAGTCGCCCCCTGCTGGCTGTTAGAAAGAATGACAGTTTAAGGCACTTAAGCATCGGCCTCACCTTTCAGAGCTGGAGGTAGCCCACTGGATTTAATGTTTCAGCAGATCAGTACTTGCAAATACTTGTTACTAGTTCTTGTTTCAAACTAACTGGACAACCAGGATGGGTAGGGTTACAACAAAGGGCAAACACAAAGAATATCAGGCAGTTTGGACCAAGAGAAAATCCTTTGTACTGATGCGAGTCAAACTGCCCTAATTTTAAGCTTTGTTTATGCTCGTGCAAGACACTGTGGCGCGGGCCTCCGTAAATGCACTGCAAGCATGCACAGAGGTGTTTATGCTCAGCACGTTGTTCGCTGCTATATGCTACAAACAAAATATTCTGTGGATGAGCAAGAAGTCAATGATTGGCACCGGAAATGAAAGTAGGCCGCGTGGCAACAGTAGTAGGCACTAATCATATGTACCCCTAACATTACATTTGTGCACTGTAATTGTTACTGTCATTTAACGTTACCAACATGTCTACCAAATGACTTTCTGTCTCTTGGTGCTTCCTCTCAGGTCGCCACTCTTTCCACAAAACCCTTTTTTAGCTTTTGCAAAACAATCTCTCATATTCTTTCACAGCTTGCAGCAAAAAGCCTCTTCTTTCCCCAGTGTTCCCTATTTCTTTCCAAGAGTTTCATGACCTTACTGTCCCTGTGGTCTCTCAATGAACAGTTGAAGAGATGTCTGAACAGGAATGACTGTAATGACGCCATTTTAATAGCAGGTACAACTGCGTTCGGCAAGTCCAAACGACTCCTGTGAAAGTGGTCTATTAGGACGTGGAGACCTGTAATGACTGAGAGGGAAACACCCTGGTTATGTTTGAAATCACTCCCTATTTACTATATCTCTCAGCTTACAAGAATACTTAAATAAAATGGAGCCACTGTTATTAATACTCTGCTCTTCCAACCAAGACAAGTTCAAACATCTCATGTGAAAGTGGTCTATTAGGACGTGGAGAACTATGATTGAGCGGGAAACACCCTGGTTATGTTTGAAATCGTTCCCTATTTACTAGCATTATATTGCATGCAGGTACTATTTGCTTACAACTTGTATATTATACAAAATGGCACCTTTACCCAGGTACAGGAGAAAGTTAAATTAAGTTATAGGAAATACGATCTGTGACTGTATACAGTACAAAAATTTCATACCATTGCCAAGATATGGTCTACACTGTTTCCCCCAGGTCTTTGACATTTGACATTTTTACCTTTGCATATCTACCATTATTTTTTAATGTAGTTATTTTAGAAATAATAATAATAATAATAATAATAATAATAATAATTCTATGTTTCAGTTGTTTTTTTAGGCTTATGGCTACATGCCATCTGGGGTGGGGGTAGGGAGGAGGGGATATTTTAAAAACTGGAGGGGAAAATAAGATGTCATAATATACGTGGACAAACAAGAACACCATGTTTGTGTAATCATGATAAAATGATGTCAATGTCCAGTATTTCAGATGTAAATGCTGATGATTTGCTGTTACACTCAATCTATTCTCCAGTATTGAAACTCTGCAGGTTTTAGCGCGTACCTTGTAGCAGCGGTACTTGTATAACAGAACCAGCACCAGAGTCATGACGATGATGACGGTGATCATGATGGTGGCGTTCAGGATGGAGTTGAGCGCTCTCTGTCCTACTGTCTCTGTGTCTTCAGGGAACGGTGTGTAGATCCTGAAGGGTGACACACATCTCAGTCAAACAGTAAAGAAAAGAACATACAATAAATGCAATAAAGAAAATACAGTTATTATAGCTGGTCGCCCTCAATGTTCGTGAGCTAAAAAAAATTAACTTTATTATTTATATTACATCATACTATAACAGAAGCTATCTCAGGGCACTTTTCATATAGAGCATGTCTAGACTGTACTCTTTATAATGTAATGTAAGCTTGCTACTATTTCAGGGGTTTAAATTGCTCTGGATATGAGCTAAATATATAAAATGTTATGTCTAAGCGCCTTTGGTCAGATTCAGATTTTGCTTTAATGATCTTATGCAATTACACCACTGTCCTGGTATTCAGACTATGCATGATATGCTATACAGTATACTGTATATACAGTGTATATACTCCACCTAGTGGCACCGCAGCTGCATTGCATTTCATTCAAACACCAGACCCGATGAGCTGTGGATCCTGTCTACCACGATAAGAGTTACAAACACTCACAATCTCTGCCCATCATTCTGGGTGTAGAAGCTGACGGACTTTATGGTTGCCACGACAACCACCATGCAGAGGGTCACAGGGACGAACAGCATGATGACGTGCTTGGCCCCGTATTTCAAGGTCAACTCTTCGTCCTCGTCCTCCTCGGTCTCCACCACGCGTGGAGGCCGAGCAGCGGGAGGCTGTCCATTCTGCTCCGGTCCACTACCGTTGCCACCTCCACCTCCACCATCACCTCCTCCTCCTCCTCCTCCTCCTCCTCCAGCTCCTGAGCCTCCTCTGGACCGTGCTCTGGTCACTGCAGCCTCCTGGGGCTGCTGGCTGGGTTCAGAGGCCACATTGGTCTCCTGTTGGTCCTGAATGGGAGAAGAAGCACTTTATTTTCTTAATGTACTCAGAATTTGTATGATACTTGCATTGGCACCATTTTAAAGCATATTTCTATAATAACATTAACACAGTGTATATTATGTACATTATTGTTGACCAGTAAATCATATTTCTCATCATCATCATGATATGAACATGTGTGAAAGACACATCACAAAAATCATTTTATCATGTTACTGCCTGATGTCTGTGTTTCTCATTCTCTCTCAGCTTCACTCAGTATTTTGATATCAGGAATATGATTTATCATATTAACATTTTAGATGTGTTTCTAGTGAGATAATTGTGACTGTGCTGTTGTAAACATTACTGTGCTGCTCTAGAAGAAACAACATTTAGCCTAGTTATATATATTATATCAGGCTGACATAGGAAATGTATGGCTCAGGCACACTTAAATGTCTGTGTATTTATCGCAAGACATATTGTCATCACAATACTGAACAATTTTATCGCAGATTCTCCTTGCAGGCCTACTTTACATACAGATATAAGCATGATGAGAAGAGTAGTGCAAAATGTGCAGATAGCAGAGTGAGCAGAGTGAACAAAGCTTCTCAGCATCAACAAGAACATGTTATTATAAGATCATCTTATCTTATCTTGATCAAATATTCCCTCTAGGTGTGGCCCAGTACAGCAACATTATGTGATAGAGTGAGTATTTTGGGGATATCCGGGTGTGCTAATGGGCTAAGACACACAGTGTACATAGAAAAATTAGAATCTAAAAATTGCTATTAAAAAATTATTTTGGGGCATATAATGCTTTTATTTGAGAGTCAATATAATATGAAGATAACTGGAAACTGTTGGTGAGAGATCAGGAAAGGCATGCAACAAAAGGTCCCTGGCCAGGAGCCAATTTCAACAAATTTGCTAAATTGCAAGCTGTGATTTGCGCCACAAGATCATTGATAGTTTCTCTCATTTAGACAAGTTTCACTAATCAAAACAAAAGCTGTACTTCTTACTCAAATGAGCATGCAAGAGGTTGCAGGACTCGCAAATTTAGCAATCAGCAATCATTTGTGAAACATGATGCTGTCACAGTTGAGATTTGTCTGTAAGTAGTTCTTGCAGACAGTGCTCACTTTTATGAAACATGCCTCAGACTCAAAACAGGGACATTGTGGTTTTAACTTAATCAGTCTTGTCTATAGATTCTATCTTTAGGAGCCATGTGAGCTTGAGGAGACACCAGAGATTTTCTGGAAATCTGATCCCAGAGTTTGCCACATAAATAGCCCACATTTATCTTTCTCCATCTATCTTCCTGTAGAAGTTATGGAATCATCAAGCCCATCGAATTATCAGATGAAAACACTTTTAACTCACGCGTTTCATTTGTTTTTATTGGCAAAAATGCTTAAAAACTAGATAAACAAACTAGATAAACACTAGAGAAAACAGTTATCAGGCACTCCATGTTTGCATTTCAGACCTTATCTGGTACATTTACACTCACTAAACCAGTTCCTCCAAGGATAACAACACTGCACTTGTTCCCACTCACACAGAGGATCTATCTCATTGGGACAAAATGTAAAGAGGCAAATCACTAAGACTGTGTGAACTAATGCTGTCAGGCTGCGGGCGAGTCAAGACATGCTGCAGCCCAGATATGAAGCAATCTCACCAGGTACACAGAAATGAAGACAGGAAGCATTCCTCTGAACAGTGAAAGCCACCTCGGCTCTGCTGTAGAAAATGACCTCACCGTGTGGTACACCACATTAATAACATTGTCTCTCGGTCCTGGGAATAAGGCCAATGTTGGTCTCAAGGACACAAGAGATACAGACTACTCTGCTGAATTTGGGTGAAAGTAACCAGCTAATTAGAGTTGTAATGGGGTGGCAGTAGCTCAGTCTGTAGGGAGTTGGCTTGGGAACCGGAGGGTCACCGGTTCAAGTCCCGACACTAAGTTTGAACTGGTAGCTGGGGAGGTGCCAGTTTACCTCTTGGGCACTGCCAAGAGGTATTGACTTCCGGCGCTGTCTGAGGGAGCTGCCAGCCAGAGTTGCTCCGCGTCTGTCGTGTGTTTTTCCTACTTTTTTCTTGTGTATTTCCTTTCTGGCTATTCTTGTGAATTAAAGTAGCAAGTAATTAGCACAAGGATGTGGCTCGCACATTCTTTTTGTGTTTATATTGATTTCGGCACTTTTTTGTGTGGTCCTCCGTTGCGGAGCAGACGCCGGACTCCATTGTTTACAGAGGGATCAGCTGTTGAGCCTCGGAAAAGGGGGCGGCCACTACGAGACCTGAGATCCCCGAGGAGATCAGGAAGAAATATGGGGCTGCAGAGGTGGTAGGAGACGATGGCTGAGGAAGAGGAGATACCGTCCGTTCTCCCCTCCATCATATGGGGAACGTAAGAGCACTGGGAAATAAAATGGAGGAGTTAACATCACTCACAAGGAGCGACAGCGTGTTTGGGAGGTATCTGTGATGTGCTTCACTGAAACATGGCTGAAGGACATCATCGGACTCGGTGCTGAGTCTGGCCGGCTTCAACTTGTGGGGCGGACCGGAGTTACGACGAGAGCGGAAAAAGAAAGGAGGGGGGCTCGCCCACGTGAACAACAAGTGGTGTAACCCCGGACACATTACGGTGAAGGACCGTGTGTGCAGCCCGGACATCGAACTGCTGGCAGTGGTCTCCGTCCATATTATTTGCCCAGAGAGTTTTCCCAGGCCATTATTATCATTGTTTACGTTCCTCCTTCCGCTAATGCCGCTCGTGTGGATGACGTCATCAGCTCGTTACCGGGGGACTACAGACGCGGCATCCAAATGCATTCATATCCATCGCCGGTGATTTCAATCACGTCACTCTGACAAAAACACTCCCCACCTTCAAACAGTTTGTGGACTGCCCAACAAGGGAGAATAAAACACTGGACCTGCTGTATGCCAATGTTAAGGAAGCATACAGCTCCATGCCCTCCCCCTGAGCAGATCTGACCACAACCTGGTCACGGCCCCCGAAGCGGGCAACGGGCCCAGGTGGTGGTCAGGAGGCTGAGAGGGGTTGAGGAGCCGGGGATGTGTTGTGCTAGGGGAGGAATAATGGATGGTGGAATTCCCAGTGCCAGGGACAGGATGCCAGAAGGGGGGGGGAGGGAGGAGATGAAGAAGGTGAGATGATGAGGGAGAAAATAAGGAGGGAAGGAGTGTTATAGGAGGAAGTTGGAGAGTCTCCAAAGAAATGAGGGAGGTGTGGAGTGGCCTCAGACCATCAGGCATGGGAAAAGACGGATGGGGGATGGTGGGAGACCTGGATGAGGCCAATGAGCTGACCTGTTTTTCAAAGGTTTGAGAGATGGCCTGCCCCTCACCCCCGCTCCCCTACGCACCCCTCCCCGCGCTCTCCCTCCTCCTCCCCGCGCTCTGCCCCCCCTCTTCGCACCCCACCTCACCATCTCCCCACACACCGCGCTGCTCCTGTCTCTCTCTCATCCCGTCGGACCCTTCCTCCTGCTGAAGGAGAAGAGAGTTAGCAGATAAGACCGGAAGCTGAGGTCCCGCGGCATAGCCCAGAGTGTTAGGGCTGTGCTCCCGCTGTGGAGTTTTCAGGCCATCTTCACCTGGCCGGTTGGGTTGTCCCCCTAGGGAAACATTGCTTGTTCCTGTCCCCAAGAAGAGCATCCAAACAGGATAAGCCGTGGCTGCTTATGTGAGAAGTAATGGGTGGTCTGAAGCACCTCGCTCCCTGCTGGCCACTGGCCCCGGTTCGCCTATAGCCTGATTGGAGTGGAAGCGCCGTCTTTCGCTGAAAGGGTTGTCTCATCTGGAGGAGGAGGCAGCAGTGTGAGAGTCATGTTTTTTGCTTCTCCAGTGCTTTCAAGCGTCCGCCCGCCCTCCTGAGGCCAGCTTTGGATGCAGGTGGTGCTCCACTAGTGGCCGGTCACTCTATCTCAGGTGGCCAAGTAGTGAGGCGAGAATGTGTGGACCCATAGGAGCAGCACGGGGGTCCCTAGGGCAGTCTGTCTCCTTTCCCTCCGCTCCCTAGCGCACGCTCCCTTCTGCCTGGGTTTTGGCTTGCATAGTGGGCTGTATAAGAGATAGGAGGTGAGTAGAGGAGTTGTGGAAGGTTTGTGGGATGGTGTGACCTAAATCTTAGCCAAATTAAAGGTTTTGATTTAGGAAACCGGACCTTAACCCAGTAGCATAGGGGCAAGAGGTGGAATGTGGAGGATTACAAATACCTCGGTGTCCACGAAATAAAATGGACGGAAAAAAACTAAGATTGTAAGAAGGGTCGGTCGTGTTCAGGAGACTAGTCTTTGTTGAGCCGCGAGGTTTTCCTCGGTGGTGGCGCGTCTTTTCGCTGGTGTGCTGGGGAGCAGGGTGAAGGTAGCCGACGCCAACAGACTAGCAAGCTCATAGGAAGGGGGTTCTGTCCTGGGAGTGGAACTAGAGTTTTGGCGGAGGTGTCGGAGAAGAGGATGCTGAGGAAGCTACTCAGTATCAAAGACAACACCTCTCTCCCCTGCTGCCCTCTGGAGTCCTACCAGAGCACCTTCAGCCGTAGACTGAGACCACCGAGATGCTCAACGGAGCGTCACAGGAGGTCTTTTCTCCCTGTGGCCATCAGACTCTATAACTCCTCCCCTTTCTGCTGGACGGACAGTTGACAATACTGGACTTTATGAACACCAGCATCAGTGGAATAATACGGCCTTAATGTCTTCTTCTTCTACTATCATATGCAATAATACGGCTTTAATATCACCACCTTTTTTTTTTTTCATGTGCAATAACACCATTACTGTCATCAGTATTTATTGGCATGTGCAATACTTCACATATGGTAATGCTGCATTACCGATTTTATCTGTGCAATGTGGTTATTTTTCAGTTATTTGATTTCTCACTATTGATGAGAAAAGTACTTTTCCCCTCCTATTTGTACTTATCAATCCTCAGTTCTTATCTCTTTTTAACTTGTTTCTCTACACACTGTGTGATGTTAATTGTGTTGTGTTTTGTACTTTTTGTAAATACTGAGCATCTATGGCACAACAATTTCCTTCGGGATGAATAAAGTTCAATCTTATCTTATCTTATCTTATCTTATCTTATCTGCCGAGGTGCCCCTGAGCAAGGCACCAAACCCCCAACTGCTCGGGGCGCTTGTCAGGAGCAGCCCCCTCACTTTGACATCTCTCCATTTGATGCATGCATATGGGTCCTGCATATACTGTGTATAAGTTACAACAGAGTGTAAAAATTTCCCCTAGTGGGACTAATAAAGGTTGATCTTCTTCTTCTTCTAATGCTGTAGAAAGTATCAAAACAAACATGTCATACTGGCCTGACTAAGCTGTCTGACCTGATTCAAGACAGAAATTACATGTTTTGTAGTTTATCAGGACAGAGACATAGTGTTGTAATGTACATGCACAACTGTTATGAGGTAAACAAGGCTTATGGCTGTTAAGTTGACTGTGACAGTAAAAGGGACTTTGACTGGCTAGGCTAAGGAGACAACACCTGTATTTAGAGGAAGACAGCAAAGCAGCACGCTGGCATTTACCTTCCTAATAAGAACATAACCATGCAAAAGTATAATTTACTGTACAAAAGGCTGAGTGAAACCGATTTTATCAGACTCAAACTCCTCCACAGTGTGTGGCCACATAAACTGTTACAGACGACTCTTTCATCGCTGACTTGACACTGAAACACTGGGTTGCTCTTAGCTAAAACCGTTCGGTAATCATTACCCAATCTACCAACACAGTCAGAGATACAGAGACACGTTGACACATTCTTTCATACTGACCATATTGTTTTCGATATCCTCTGCATTGTTCGCCATGTTTGGCTCAGCAGACACTTGTCCTCACATGCAACCCAAATTCTTTTGCCCTGATGAAAGAGAAAAGGTGACAATATTCAGTTTGTAGCACAAAAAAAGCATAAAAAGATATGTCAGTGACAGCACTGAATCACATCAGGAGTTGTAAAGATTATAAAGCCCTATGAGGTAAATTTGTGATTTGAAAATGACTTGACATACACATAGAGAGAGCATATTATTCTGGAGCTTTCATATTGTAAAAAGCAGTGTTGTTATTAAAAGAAATTACATTGATATTAGCTATGAAAAAGAGCAGATGTCTAATGGTAATAAATGTCAACATGTCTATCACACTCATAAATCCGTGATCACCAGTCACTTAAAAGGACAGGTTCAGGTTTTCATTTCCAGAGATCGACTGATATTTGAAGCATATAAGATTTGAGTGACTATCTTAAATTAATGCCAAATCAATCCACGGTCCTTGTTCTGTGCAAAAAAAAAATATACACTTAAAGCTGACTATCAGGTGTAAACAGTCTTGAATTGAGTTATTTTCTCAATATGACAAATGTTGTGTTTCACCAGACTGTTTCCTTGCTGAGCTGTAGTGGAGAGACAGTAACACACAAGGGGACTTTTGTACTAAAAAGACAGTTATGGCTGAAGACTAATATTAGCTTTGACTGAACTTTAACATAGGTTTTGGCAAATGGACTGCAGGTATTTTATTCCAACTCTTACACTGCCAGTGAAAGGAATGAGTAGTGAGCTCTTTCTTGTATTACATATAAAAAGTAGACTTGAATAGATCTCGATGAATAGATCCATGCTGCTAATATGGTGCTTCAACAGATCAAGAGGCATCTCCACCACTGATGAGAAGTACGCTTTTTAACCATTTACTGCTAGCCACTTCCAGTGGGAATGTAACGTTCACGTTACTGATTAAACGCCGGGAAATTATAATTACTATCTGGTGAACTACTGACGGTTAACTAAGACTTATCGCTAAACATTACTTGGCGAATACTTAAAAGCTAGTGGTCGGTAACACTAATTATATAACTGCTTTCATCATTCATAGAAGTATTTCATCATTAGCAAAACGGCTACAATGGCTAGTTAGCCAATAATGCCATAACGGCAGAGCAGGTAGCGGCCGTGCTGGGTGACTACATAACTGGCATAGCTCAAACAAAATTTAGCTCCCGAATAGCGGGTTTAAAATGACCACACTCACCTACTGCGAACGACAGCCAAGTTCCTTGATTTTGTGTTCAGGTGTGCTCTCGAGTAGGTTTAAAACCCGGGCGCTTTCTCTTCTTTGTTGTTCCTGTCTTCACACAGAACATCCGGTCGCTGCTGTAAACTACTTCCTGCTCTCCCGCTCATTCAGGGAGCGTTCAAGAGCAAAACGTTGTTAGCGATGTGTTTGTTATTTTGTTGACGCTATAATCATGTTATATATGTACATAAATATGACATGTAATTAATATGATCTTGTAGATCCGATGTTTGTTTTCAAACCAAAAGCAAACTAAAATTAGCGACAAAAAACAGAACCGTTAGAAACTAAACCCGAAGAACGTTGCTAAAACGTTAGAGAGTGTACTTCCGGTGTCACAGGTCAACTTGTCCGAAAGGAAGCAAGGATTCAATAAAAATCGACGGACACCGACTGAAAAAACTATTAAAATCATGGTTAGTACGTCGTGATACAATATTTAGAGTATACATGTTTGCATATCAATGAAGACCATTAGCAGTCAAAGCAGCGTGTGGGTTTAATTCCAACAGATCAGGTGTTTAATAGACTAAAAGCTCTCTGCTAACGTTAGCATCGACGTGGGGGGCGTTTGGCTGCGGAGCAGCTGCAATAAACCACACTGACACTGACTCAGGCAAATAAAGCACAGATTTCCTGCTAACTAGCCCCGTAGCTATGTATATATGCTTTGGTAATTTAACTTTAATTTACTTTCTAAGTCAGCGTTTGCTCACACAGCTAATTTGCATAAGGATTCATCTCCTGGCTCAGGTGTGCGTCTGTTTGCTTTGTAATCTTGCAAAAAAATATTTTTTTTTTGTGGGGGGGGACTGTCTTACAAATGCATTAAATATTGCTGCATGTCAAGGGAACGACATATCACAACAAAATAAGACTATTGTTAACTAATAAATTGCTAATATCCTATAAGACCTTCATGACTGTCACCCATCATTAGTTAACTAACCACCGGAGCTCAAAGTATCTTGAAAATGGTTAGTTTGTACAAACAGCCAAAAAACCTCAGTAAATATTAATATAATATGGAGAAAAATGTGTATATGTGACCAAATCTTTCATTATTTGACTGCATGTTAAATTGGCTGACACACCTGGAAGCAAGACAATGAAATTAATATGTGTACATGTGTTTTTTCAGTCCCACACCATCCTGCTGGTGCAGCCCACCAAGAGGCCAGAGGGGAGGACGTACGCCGATTATGAATCCGTCAACGAGTGTATGGAAGGTGAGATGATGGTGCTTTGGTGCCCTGTCTTTTTGAAGGAGCAATTAACTCCTACAGTGACATAAAATAACATTTCCACTCCTTTCTGGCTTACATATACACCAATCAGCTGTAACATTAGGTCAGTATGGGCACCCTGTCCGGGCTGCGGCTATGCAGCTCCATACGCAACTAACCGCGACGCACTGGGTTCTGACACCTTTCTTGTGGATACAGCATTAACTTTTTTGACAATTTGAGTTACAGTAGCTGAAGCTGATCCCAGCTGACATTTCGTGAAGGCGGGGTAAACCCTGGACCTCGCAGAGCTGACACATAGAGACAGACAACCATTCACACTCACATTCATGCCTTTGGGCAATTTAGAGTCATCAATTAACCTGCATGTCTTTGGACTGTGGGAGGAAGCCGGAGAACCCAGAGAAAACCCACGCTAACATGGGGAGAACATACAAACTCCTCACAGAAGAGTCCCAAGCCGGATTTGATCCTGTGATCCTCTTGCTGTGAGGCGACAGTGCTAACCACTGCACCACTGTGCAGCCCCGCCATCACTGAAACATGCAGCTTAATTCGCAGCAGTGATCAATACAGTGTCCAGTCAATAGGAAAATGTTTTGCATTATATTTGTCTTTTCTTCTCTAATTAATATAGATGATATGGGTTAACATGTTCTACATTGATGAGTGTGATATACTGGATCGTGTGTTTCCTGCTCAGGTGTGTGCAAGATGTATGAGGAGCATCTAAAGAGAATGAACCCCAACAGTCCGTCGATAACATATGACATCAGCCAGCTGTTCGACTTCATCGATGACCTGGCCGACCTCAGCTGTTTGGTGTAAGTTTGACAAGGAAGCGAACTAATGTCAGTATGTTAATTTTTCAAATGTGTTGATGTTGTGCACATTACACGTGTGTCATGAAAATCATGAAAATGGTAACATTTCAAGATACTGAACACAAAATATTAACTAATAGCATTATTAGAACAAAAAAATACTTGTATGTATAAGTCCTCCATTATATTGGTCAAAATCTGCTCATCAGAATACCAAGCATTTTGTAAAGAAGTGCAATGTTTAGTTAAAGTACCTCACTGGCCAACAAAGCGATAAGTAAAAATGATACCTTACAGAGGTTTAAAGTCTCTGCCTCTGTTTGCACTTCAGTGTAGACGGTTTACCGGTTTGCAGGCCGTCCCAAACCAAATCCTCCGACACAGGAGTACACAAGTCAGGTCTCAATACAAGTATATTAACTTAACAAATTAACATAAGAAAATATTCTATATGCATGCATCACCTAACAATGTATACATTCCACACAGTTTTCAGGGAAATGGTACATAACACAACAGCAGGGTGAGTTGTGTGATTTTCAGTATCCATGGTAACTATTGTTTCCTGCTCCTCAGAGAGTTTACCGGTTCATTTACCCTAAATTGCAACTCATGCCCATCACCAGTAAAGAAATTCAACTTACTTGTGCTGTGACGATTATTTTCATTGCCAGTTAATCTGTTAATTGTTCTGTCAATTAATAGTTGACAACTAATCAATCATTACAGCTCTACACCCTACCATCTAGAAGCGCCCCCTTATGAGCCCCACTGATACAGAACATTTGATTAATTTAACGACAGGTGTCATAAATTATGCAATATTGACATACTCGGTGTAATATTGAATAAAAAACAGTGAAAAAATAGAATAACCACTGCTGGCCAAAAGGCTTTCATATAACTATTTACAATGCAATATTATATATTTTTATGATAAAACTATTTATAGCACTGCTTTGTTTTCAGTCCTCATGTGTTGTCTGTTGGATGGTGTGCTTGTTTTATTTTCATATTTCCACCACAAAGCCACCAAAACATCAATACTATGAATAAAGCGACCTCACAAGGACATATTTAGTAGTTTGACATGCGTTTTTATTTTAGAAATCAATAGTTACTACTAGCCGTTCTGGTGCATTAAATGGGGAAAGTCTATTTATTTGTATTTCTACCTTAGAATATTGTTAGAAACTTACGTTCAAAATTATGATATATTACGATAAACCTTTTGAGTGAGTATATAAAATGTTTAGCCTCACAGAGATGTAGAACAAGTCAGGATTCAAACCCTCAGTGCTGCAGACGTCCTGTAAGAGCTAATGAAACCTCTCTGTGCCTGAAGCCCCATTAATTTGGGGTGTTTTTGTTGATTTGGGTGATTCAGTTGGGAGGTTCAAGCCCCTGTGTATACAAGCAACCACTCTGCTGAAGTGCCCTTGAGCACTGCCATGTTGCTTTTCTCTCTCCCGGTAGCTCAACTTGACTTATGAACTCGAGGAGAAGACGAGCAAACAGAAATCGAGACAGGAAACGTCTCATTTGTTTTAATTGCATTAGAGAAAGCGAGCATCCAGGGCAGTCGAGCTTGAAGGAATGTGAAACTGAATCTAGTCTTTTTCGTGCTCCCTCAGGTATCGCGCCGACACACAGACGTACCAGCCGTACAATAAGGACTGGATCAAAGAGAAGATCTACGTGCTGCTTCGCCGTCAGGCCCAGCAGGCGGCGAAGTGAAGCCTCTGAGACGCCGCAGGGTCGAGAGAGGGTCATTATTCTTTTTCCCAGCTAACTTGTTTGACCAACTTGTTTTGAGGAGTTTTTGACACATTTTTTCAGGAAGGCAAAGTTCATTTTGTATTTTAAAGTTTGTCTTATTAATAAAGGTTTCATTTAAATAATCTGAATGGAGTTTATTTTCTCTCTTTCTTATAGAAAATTTAGATTTCTTGACTTTGACAGTAGCTGGGTCTCTTTCTTCCACTGGGTTCCTTTCTTTCTCTCCTTTTTTCTCACTCTGTTTTTTCTTTTACTGTCTTATTCCTCATTGTTCCCTATTTTACTATTTCCTCTTCTTTTCCTGCTGTCATCTTCTGTCGACTGTAGAAAAGTGCTTCTAATGATGATGCTTTGCTTTGCAGTTCAAGGTTATTTCTACAGTTTTCACCCTGAAATATTGATATTTTTTTTCCAAACTCTTTTGGGAAATTATTTACAGTTTCCTGGACTTTCAAAACAGTTGGGCCTAAAAAATGTAATGTCCTGGTCTGTCTTTTCTCCTTTTGGCTTTTGCTTTTTAAAACCCTTTCTTTGTTTCTCCCTCCTACAGTGTGCTGTTGACTGTAAATGATGGTGTGAATTTGCTTTGCTGGAGTGCACATATCCTCGTTTTTCATTCAGCAGCAAACAAGCACATCTTGAAATATTGATTTTTTTTTTTCATCTGTGCCTCAGATGAATATCTTCAATTTCCTGGACTTTTGAAACAGACTGCCCATATGGGAATAAGATTAAAAGTGAAATTTTCCTTCTTCCTTTGGCTTAGGGAAGCATCTTTTTATATTATTATTATTGTTTGTATGTCTGTTTTTTATGTCTATTTTCCAAGATGTTGCCTTCTCCCTCATTATCAGTATATAGAGAAGTGTTACTAAGGATAATAATACGCTTTGCAGGTTTTGTATGAGGTAACTTCCTCCTTTAGCCACACTGGCAAATTAACGCATCTCTAAATATTGATTTTTTTTTTCTCTCCCTGAGAAAGTATTTCTTTCTGGATTATCATGATTAATTGCATGATTGTTCATAGTTAATTGTGATTAACTGCAAATTTGTCATACTTTTGAGATCTGAGGGAGATTTGTCAAGTATTTTAGTTTATGTTTATATAGTATAAGTATTTAATAGTCTTATCAACATGAGAGTGGACAAATACGCTGCTTTATGCAAATGTATGTTGCCTAAACCTGAAGAAGTTGTATTTTTGTTGCCTAAATCTAAAGAACTTGTAGTTTTATAGACTAAACGTAACTGTTTTTGTTGCCTAAACCTGAAGAACTTGTAGTGTTGTAGCCTAAACTGAAAGAAGCTGTTTATTTGTGGTCAGGTTGCTTTTAAGTTTCACTTTTACAAGCAGTAGATGTAGTAGGCCCCCAATGACCCACCTCTATGGTGCTTATAGTGACTAATAATGCCTATTTCATGGCCTGACAGTCAAATCTGATGTTTATATAGTATTAATATAATAAATATAAGTATTTAATACTCACAACAAAATGTATGTATATATTCATTATTGCAAATCAATTAACAACACAAAACAATGACAAATATTGTCCAGAAACCCTCACAGGTTCTGCATTTAGCAGAAGATTGTGCTCAAATCAAAACATGGCAAACAGGCAACAACAGCTGTCAGTGTGTCAGAGTGCTGACTTGACTATGACTTGATCCAAACTGACTGTGATTATCATAAAGTGGGCATGTCTGTAAAGGGGAGATTGGTGGGGACCCACAGAACCCATTTACATTCACATAACTGGAGGTCAGAGGTGAAGAGACCCCTTTGAAAATGAATCTGACTGTCTGACTTCAGCATAAGTTTGGAGCGTTATTCAGCCTCGTCTGCAACAATCCATCCATCCATCCATCGTCAACCGCTTATCCCGTTAGGGGTCGCGGGGGGGCTGGAGCCGATTCCAGCTGGCATTGGGCGAAGGCAGGGTACACCCTGGACAAGTCGCCAGTCCATCGCAGGGCACATAGAGACAGACAACATAGAGACAGACAACCATTCACGCTCACATTCACACTTAAGGGCAATTTAGAGTCATCAATTAACCTAAACAGCATGTCTTTGGACGGTGGGGGGAAGCCGGAGTACCCGGAGAAAACCCACGCTTACACGGAATCGAACCTGTGAGGCGACAGCGCTAACCACTACACCACCGTGCAGCCCCCATCTGCAACAAGCTATATTTAATTTACTAAGTGCTCTAAATAGATGAGACTGCTGGCTTTAACATTAAAAAAGTATTTTTCATTGGTTTCTTTTCTTTATGTGCTGTCTTTTCTCCTTTTCATATTTTATTTTATATTTTTATGTACATATTTTTTCATCTTCTATCTTTGTATGTCTATTATTTGTATTTCATGTCTATTTTCTGAGCTGTTTCCTTCTTCCTCATTAACAGTATATAGAAAAGTATCACTGGATGATAATTGCAGGTTTTGCATGTGGTAATTTCCTCCTTTAGACACATGGTGGCAAATTAACACATCTCTAAATATTGATTTTTCTCTTTCTCTCTCTCCCTGATAAAGTATTTACAGTTCTCTGGACTTTCTGTGGAAGAAAATCAATAAACTGCACTAAAAGCATGTGTCTCTATAGATGAAGGCTGAGGGAAGTGTGAGGTGTGAGCCAAGCTGTTTTTGTTGCCTAAACCTAAAGAACTTGTAGTTTTGTAGCATAAACCTGCTTTTGTTGCCTAAATTTAAAGAAATAGCTTTGTAGCCTAAACCTAACTGTTTTGTTGCCTAAACCTAAAGACGTTGTAGTTTCGTTGCCTAAACCTAAAGAAGCTTTTTTATTTGTGTTAAAAATGTGACATTTCATTCAGTTTTCCTGTGTTACAGCAGATGTAGTAGGCCCCCAATGACCCACATCTGTGGTGCTTGTAGACTAATAATGCCTATTTCATGGCCTGACAGTCAAATCTGATGTTTATATAGTGCGCATGATAATTTCTTCCTTTTACGCTCAAAAGCCGACAATGTCAGATAATGTTAGCTGCCTGGGAAATACATTTAGTTTCCTGAGCTTTCCAAATAGATGAGACTTAACAGTATTATTTTTCTTTTCTTTATATATATTTTTATTGATTTATTGTTCTGTGCTGCCTTTTCGTCTTTCTCTTTTTTCTTTTATTCCTCGTTTTTATGTCTATTTTCTGAGCTCTTTCCTTCTTCCTCATTAACAGTATATAGAAAAGTATTACTGGATGATAATTGCAGGTTTTGCATGTGGTAATTTCCTCCTTTAGGCACATGGTGGCAAATTAACACGTCTCTAAATATTGATTTTCTCTCTCTGTGTGTCCCTCAGAAAGTATTTACAGTTCTCTGGACTTTCTCTGGAGGAAAATCAATAATCCTTACTAAAAGCGTGTGTCTCGGTGGATGAAGGCGCGGGGACGTGTGAGGTGTGAGCCGCCTGACGCAGCGCAGGAGGCGGCCAGCCTCCTCTCCTGCGGCCGCTCATCCTCGCCTCCTCTCAGTTTTCTCCACCTTTTGTGTTGTGATCGGCTCTCCCAGTCTGTTTCTCACACCCACCCCGGTACCCCCTCCTCCTCCTCCTCCATCCCACCCTACCCTACCCCCTCCACCACCACCACCACCACCCCCTCTCCTCCTTTTAGCATCTGAAAGGACCACTGAGTGAGAATCGATGGCGCAGAGGCCCGCTTGACAGGACAATAAACCACAAAGAAGGGGTGAGTTTTTTTTTTCCTCCTCTTGGTTGTTTTTCTGAATTGCTGAATTACTCTAATGGCACACCGATGAGGGAGTCGCTCGGGGCTGGCAGCGTGGAAATGATATTTAACACAAGGCATCTTTTGTTAGCGCGTTATGATTTACAGCAGCAGCAGGCGTCAGCTGCCGAGGTCCCACTCAGGGAGGAGAAACCATCAAATTGGAGAAAAACACTGAAGCGGCTCCGCATCCTGCATCATTAATTTCACATGAACACACATTCACCTTACGTAACCTACAAATGCTTCAGCGGATCCCGGTGCTGTTGTTGCCGGAGAATAGCATGCACTCGCCGCTGCAGGTTTAGATGAGGCTCGTTTGGCTGGATCTCATTGGGCGATGCGGTACCTCGAGGGTGTTAATGCGGTTGTCGCGCTGTAAACAAAAATATGTCAGCGGCATCGGAGAGAGGGAGGTTTGTCTTGTTTATTTAAGGGCCCTCCCCTGGAAGCTGAACACCAGCCAGGTAGTAATGTTAGAATAGGCTTGAAGCTTTTCCACACGTTGCTTGTTTTTTTCCAGCCATGAGGAGGACAAGTCAAGACGCAGGGGGAGCCGTCTATTTACAGATCTCGTGTCTGTGGAAGCCACAACAATAGCTCCCATTTTCCTCATCAGCGTCTCGCATAATCGATACAGTATGATGGTAAAGATTTCTCCCCAGATGTCTGATCACAGCAGCTGATGAATCATGTATTGATCTTACGTCTCACTGCTGAGTGAGAATGTGTTTTGGCTGCTGCTAACCTCAAGTGACCTGACAGCATGGTGTGTTTGTGCCTTCCCTCCTCCTCCTCCTCCTCCTCCTCACCTCCAGCCTCTCCACAGTGAAGACAAGATGCCCCAGCAGCAGAGGGAGTACCCTTCTCCGTCCCGCCGCCACGGCCTGGCATCCCCCCGCCTCCAGACACTGAAGCCCGGCCACCACTTCCCATGAGGCCACCACCAGAACTCAGCTCGACCGCTCTGTATGGGGCCTCTCACATATGAAGTAGGTCCATGTTGAGGCCTGTCTCCTCCTGGGAGGTGGACACATGAATGAGACTCCATGAGGACAGACAGTAGGACCCAGGTGATAGCCTGTTACGTTACAACCAGGGCTGTCAATCGATTAATCATAATTAATCACATATTAATGATCCTTAAAGGGAGATTTGTCAGATATTTAATCCTCTTATCAACATGGAAGTGGACAAATATGCTGCTTTATTCAAATGTATGTATATATTTATTATTGGAAATCAATTAACAACATAAAACAATGACAAATATTGCCCAGAAACCCTCACAGGATTTTGAGCTTAAAAAATATACTTAAATCATAACATGGCAAACTGCAGCCCAACTTGATCCAAACTGACTGTGATTATCATAAGGTGGTCATGTCTGTAAAGGGGAGACTGGTGGGGACCCAGAGAACCCATTTACATTCACACATCTGGAGGTCAGAGGTCAAGGGACCCCTTTGAAAATGGCCATGACAGTTTTTACTCGCTAAAATTTAGTGTAAGTTTGGAGTCTTAATTAGCCTCCTCGGTGACAATCTAGCATGACATGGTTGGTACTAATGGATTCATTAGGTGAGTCCGCTACAACCTAAAAACAAACCGGAAAAAGTTGCGTTAATGTGTTAAAGAAATTACTTACTTAGTCCTTGTTGCGCTAGTTTGCTTTTTTTCTCAGTGCTGTTCCAGCTGTATCCTCTCGCCTTCATTTCTCCTCCGATGCTCCTCCTCCAGGTTGTTTTGGGCCTCCCTCTTTTACATTTTCCCTCTGCTGTCCAACGTAATGCCACTTTTGTCACGACATCAGATGGTTTCCTTAATACACATCCTAGCCATCTCCATCTTCTTCCTATCAGCATTGTTTCCAGGTCCAAGTACCCTGTTGTTTTGTGTAGCTCACGGTTTGTAATCTTCCTCGGCCTTTCTTGAGATTTTGGACCTTTGTTTGGACACAAAAAGCAAATTAAAACTAGCGCCTCTGGCTCTGAGAACTGGTGATTTTTCACAACTTTTTACACATCAAACAGCTGAATAATTGAAGTTCATGCACAAGTTTATACAAAACCGGTTTACAGGATAATAGAACAATAACTTAGAAAGGCAAATAAGTACATATTGTACAAACATCCATACACATGCATTGATAAGGCACAAGTAGATTGCTTTAGGAGGTCGCTAAACCAAATAAAAAGGTCTTTAAATTCCTTTTAAATCAACCCTGTTTCGGTGTATAAAATGCTGTAAAAAAAAAAAACGTGAAGGAGTCTGATTCCTTGTGACCTGAGAGATCTGTTGAGACCAGGTCTGATGTGTACTGTGGGGGAAAACCTTTAGGACCTTGTATACCAAGATACCATATACCATCCTCAATTCAGATCCTGCACACTGCTCTCGCACAGCATCGCAATTTATTGATCTTACCAACGTTTTGTTCCCTCTGGGCCTTCGTTAAGAACTGAAATCACCATCTATAATAAATCATTTATCGATAATGAAAATACTCCATAATAACAACATAAAAATGTGCGTAATGCATTTGCTCTCCTCTTCCTACCAGTTGACATGGAGGATGAAGATGGGACTTGTCTACTTGATGTTTTGTGGTGAGTTTGTCTCTTATTTGGATCCAACAGAATAAACTGATGAACAAAAGTTATTATTATTATTTATTATTATTATTATTATTATTATTATTAGATAAACCAGGCAACCAGTCTGATAACTGGTACAATCATGTTTACAATCCTTGGTTTGCACCAGATATTCAAAAAGATGTAACTGACCGTGATTTCTCTTGGTCTTCGCAGTGACCCCCAAGCCCTGAACGACTTCCTTCATGGGACCAATGAGGTAACAAAAGAGTCTTAAATTGAGCGGGGCTCAAACAAAAAAATCAATAGTGCAAATGATGAATTTGAGATGGGACTATTTCTTGTCGTGTGAGATGTGCGGAGGGCTGACAGTGTGAAAGAGAGTCGTAATGTAAACCTGTGTTTGTGAGCCCAACCTAAAAATGGACTGATTTCATCCCACCAGCTGCAGACTGAAGACCTGCTCATTAGCTCCTCCTCTGGGGAGCCCTCCCTCTTCACAGATGCCCCGGTGAGTGTCTAGATCCACAGCCAGCGGCGTCACAACAACCTGCATTTCCCCCTGGAGAATGAGTTTTTTCTCTCCTTCTGTGCCTGAAAATGCTTCCTGTTAACTCCTACTAACCACACAATTCTCCCCTCCTTCTCACCCTCTCTCCTCCACCTTGTCCTCTCTTTCTACCTCCCACTGTTTCCTCCTCCAGAGCCCCGTCTCTCTGCTGGGAGACGGCAGGGATTCCCCAGACACGCCTCCACCTGGGTGTGTGGATCTGTCCTTCCTGGAGGAGGCCCTCCTGTCATCGCCGGAAGGCGGAGAAGACCCACAGGTGGTGCAGGGTGGGACACCCGTGGAGCCTGGATTCGAGGCGAAGAAGGGAGAAGTGGAGGAAGCGGAGGAGGCCGAGGTGGCGTGTGATATCCTCCAGCAGAGCCTGCAGGAGGCCGAGATCACAGAACAGACCATGGCTCTGGAGGCAGGTCTGGCCCAACCTGGGGACAGCCTGTCGCTGTACTCACCGGCCCCTCTCCTCTCTCCACCCACCGTACCGTTCATACCCAAGTCTGTGACGTTGCCCATCACTCAGGCGTTGCCCAGAGACACCCAAGCAGCGGTGGAGCCTCCCCAGCCCTCCCTCCTGGCTGTCGGGCCGGGATGCCCTTCTCTAAAACCTGCTGCCCCACCTCAGCTGATGGGGCTCCTGCCTGGGAACGTGTTCCCTGCTGCTTCTCCAGAGACCTCCTTCTCTCTGAGTCCTGCTCAGGCATCCAGTATGATCATCCACAAAGCTGTTCCCAGCGTGACCAGTCGCCCTCTTATCACTCCGGCCCTCAGAGCAGCAGCAGCAGCAGCAGCGCCGGGCATCGTCCTGCAGCGTGCCCCTCTTCCCATCCAACCCAAGCTGCCTATAAGCATTCAGCCCAGACTGGTTCAAATTAGCCCCAAGCCTACTGGGCAAAAACACACTCCAGGTCTCACGTTTGTCCCTGGGACCGCCTCACCAAATATCTTACTCTCCCAACCTCCGGGCCAAAAGCCTGCAGCTCCTGCGCCACAGCCCACCCAGCAGCTCCCCAAACCAGTCAGCCTGCAGCTGGTCAACCAGGGCGGCTCCTTTGTGCTCCAGCCTCAGGGACTCTTCCAAGGCCAGAACCAGTTCCTTCTTCCAGGCCAGTGCCCTGTTACGATCTCCCAGTCTGCCAGTGCAGCTCGCCCGCTGCTGACCTCTAGT
The DNA here is from genome assembly GCA_947000775.1 of Pterois miles. Classification (NCBI taxonomy): domain Eukaryota; kingdom Metazoa; phylum Chordata; class Actinopteri; order Perciformes; family Scorpaenidae; genus Pterois; species Pterois miles. The sequence continues at coordinate 3,203,799 of CAMQGK010000001.1, forward strand.
CACCACGGCCCATCGCTCCACAGCGTAAATCCCTCCACTGGGCAGCTGGTAGAAGGCTCTCAGATCCTAACTGTGCCCCAGAGACAGCTGAACTTCAGTCCTGTCTTCACCACCCCTTCAGGGCAGCTAGCGCTCCGCCAGGCCACTGTGCTTTCAGGACCTTTGCAGCTACAGTCAGCGCCCCCTACTGTCTTCCAGATGCCAGCACAGCTGGCTGGAACCTACGCTCCAGGAGGGCAGGGGCAGCGAACCACCCTGGTCCACAGTCCCGCTCTTGGAAACCACATTACCTTGATCAACAGTTCAGGGGTGCTTCCCCCAGATCTCACTTCCATCTCGATCGTCAACGGTCCCTCGGTGGTTCAGGGGCTGCCGTTTGCTACCCAGGCCCCGGCTCCGCAGACGGGGGTGACGGAAGGACAGCTGAGCCTCCAGCCGGCCTCCGTGGTGCTGCTGCCAGAGAGAGCCATTCAGGAGGAGAGGACCAGCTCAGAGGAGACCTTCCACCAGCTACCACAGGTGAGCTGCCACCTCTGTCTCAGACTGTGTGTCGTGCTGCAGGGATGATGTATTTTTGTAGGCCAACCAGGAAGTTAGCACCACCCTGCCAATGGGATTTTTCCATTGGGTTTTGGATTATTACAGAAAATAAGCTCTGTGGCAAACAGACATTTATGATACTTACGTTTTGTTCAACAAGGATTTTTTAAATGTGAATGCAGCTGCCATAAGTTAAAAACTAGATGCCAGTTGCATGTATAATATACTGGATTTGTAGTTTAACAGTTAAACTTAGTGAATTACATATGAAGAAAATGCTGCTTTACAACTGTTAAAGTTGAAGTGTGTTGGCCAAACCCCAGTCTGTGATATTAAAACAGGTGTTTTGCGGTTACATCCAGCTTTAACTCTTCTACTCTGATGTCTATTTGTCCTCTTGCTGCAGTCCTATGGACATGTCCTCCAGCATGTCTCGGTGCAGCCCACCTCTGCAGCGCTGCAGTCCTCCTCTCCTCCTGTAGTCACAGTCCTGCAGCCTCCCCCTGAACCACCTCTGGCCCCCGATCCAGCTGTGGAGATCCCTAAACTTCTGATGCCCCCAGCAGACATGAGCCAAGTAGTGGAGGAGGTGACCCAGTCAATGAGCCAGAACGAGGCCTTTATGCAACATCTGCAACAGGTCAGAGCTGCAACTGGTTCCTGCACATTTCTGCTGCGATCAAATACTTATGCTGGTTTACATTTAGATGTTGGTAACAGTGCTCCTTCTGTGCTAATAGTATTAATAACAAATCCTATGCTGATATGATCCCTCTTCTGCCCTCACTGTGTGTGCAGTAGCACAGCTATGCAGAAAGATAAACGTGTCCAATGAAGGTTTTCAGATGAGAGTTTTTACTGGAAATAACTGTGAAACCTTCACTGCACCTATTGTGGAAAAAACGTAACAACTTAAATGATAGTGTAGAAAAATTAGAAGATGAGACGCCATAAACAAGACTTAGATATTGTAAAAAAGTTAATAGTCACAACTATGACAGAAATAGTCACAAAGTAGAAAGTCCTCACACACTTCAGTGAAGGTAAAAGTTCCTCTGCAAAGTAGAAATCACACCGGAGTATTTCAGCATTTTGCATAATTACACCTGTTGAGCTTGTACAGTACCATCAGCTTAATAATTTCACTTTAAAGTGGCAATCTTGAGGATTTTTATTTACCGTAAATAAATATCTGTTACTAGCTACTGAAGGAGGTAACACAATAGTGATGGAGCCCATGATTCAGAGTCAGTACCAACAGGAGAATACACTGTTTAGCTTTAGCAGAGAATCAGCAAATTTCACTGGGCGCTACCCACATAATCAGCTGTGCTGCTCATCCCACAAATTCATGATCCTTAAGTTGGACGTTATTGTGAAGGTAAATAAGCAGGCTTTCCAACCATGTAAAATACTATTAGCATTGTAACAACAGAGAAATAATCCACCAAATACTAATTTCCAAACTCATTTTTTCCCTGATTAACAAGACAAAAGTCATCTTTCAACAGCTACCGCAGATGTTTAATTCAGACAGGTTTGTAAAACGTTAAGTCTTACCAGCCACAAATGACGACAGGCCTTTTTCACAGACGATGTTTTGACTTGTCTCAGCAGGAAAAGCTCAGGTGTATTTCATCAAGTAAACGACGGCTGAATCCCATTTAGTTGCTTTCACTTCAGGGTCCTGGTATCGTTCACGCTGCCTCACTGTCCCTGGAACAGCTGAACAGAGCAGAGCCTTGTGTTATCAGCAACACCGCTGATTTTCCTACTATGACCAGTTAAAATGGGTGCAGTGAGAACGGCCTATTGGTTCTCTCAAGGAAAGGAGAGTTTCTATCCCAACTTTCAATGCAAAGTGCTGTACAGAAGGTCCTAAAACACCACTTTGAAATACAATAAAGAGGAGAATAAAAAACAGTTGCAGTGGAATAAAGTTAAATAAATTAAAATAAAAAATAGACATGGGTTTCAGTGCAGTTACAGTACAAAAATGCTTTGATTTGATTTGTGTCTGACGTATCGGCACCATTGAGCTGACAAAAAGATCCTTAAGATTTATATCTAACGGCAGTTGTTCATCATTTCTGCCACAGCAAGCACTTAGCTCTCCGATCACATCTGACCTGCTGGTTGGAGCGCTGCCAGTGGTGCCGATGGAGCCGCTCGCCTCCCCGGCAGCCAATGAGAGAGAGACTCAACCTCAGACCCACGCGGTCTCCGGTCAGGACGCCCACGGCGTGATGTCGGACCAGCGCGTCGAGGCTTCTCCGCTTCAATCAGACCCAGAGGACACGCCGCTCATCTGCTCCCCCTCCCCCATTCAGGACACCCAGAGACCGGCTCCGCCGAGTTTCTCCCCTCAGATCTCTCTGCCTGAACCTGAGAGTTCAGTCCAAGCCCCTCAACCTCACGTCGAGCCCCAAGTCCAGTATCAGGTCCCTCATCAGCTCCAGGTCTCACAGGCCTTATTTGCCCAGAACCAGTTGTCTGTCTCCCAGCCTCCGCCCCAGGTCCAGGTCCCAGCTCCCCAGCTCCAGGTCCAGGTCCAGTCGTCTGTCTCCCAGCCTCAGTCCTCGGCGGTACACAGCAGTCCCCCCACTCTGCGTGTCTCGGTGCCTCAGCAGCAGCCTGATCCCACGGCTGCATCTGCTAGTCTCTCCAAAGGAGGAGACGACTCCGCTGTCCAACAGCACACACAAAACAGTAAGTTTACAGCATGACACAGAGCGATATCACTGTACTCTTCACATTCTCCATCATTATTATCATCATCACCATCATCATCAAAAAACCAAAAAACACAAAAAAACAAAAACATCATCATCATCACCATCATCATCATCACCATCATCACCTTCATCATCATCATCACCATCATCATCATCACCATCATCACCACCATCATCATCATCATCATCACCATCATCACCACCACCATCATCATCATCATCATCATCATCACCTTCATCATCATCATCACCATCATCACCACCATCATCATCATCATCATCATCACCATCATCACCACCACCATCATCATCATCATCACCATCACCATCATCATCATCACCATCATCACCACCATCATCATCATCATCATCACCATCATCACCATCATCACCACCATCATCATCATCATCATCATCACCATCACCATCATCACCTTCATCATCATCATCACCATCATCATCATCATCATCACCATCATCATCATCATCATCATCACCATCATCACCATCATTATCACATTATCATCATCATCATCATCATCACCATCATCACCACCATCATCATCATCATCATCATCACCACCATCACCATCATCACCATCACCATCATCATCACCACCATCATCACCATCATCATCATCATCATCACCATCATCATCATCATTATCACATTATCATCATAAAACACACAACACACATAATATATAACACATACAATAATACACAATACAAATAATATATACCAAACATCATTATCACATTATCATCACCATCATCATCAACATATATATACATATAATAAATCATCACCATCATATCCCCATCATCATCATCATCATCATCTTCATCATCATCACCATCATCACCTTCATCATCGTGTCCCCTGTTCCAGAGCCAACAGCTGCCTTGGTCGTGGAGAGTAAAGCGTTTACTCTTGATGTCCATCCACCCTCTCCTGCAGCCCAGGGGGTCCAGGTTCACGGACCCCCAGACCCCAGAGAGAGTGTCCCCATCCAGACGAGCCAGAACACCGGTCCCAAGGTGAGAAAAAACTCTACTCAGTGTAAGTCCAGTTCATTTAAGAAATACAGCGTCTGCATCCAAAACCGCATACTGTGCACTACACACTAGATATGAAATTCGCTTTTAACTACCTAACTTTGAACTTTTTTGAGATTTTATTATGTTTTATGACATTTTACTTGTTTTACTCTGAGTTTTTACATGTTTAGTTACTGGCTTTTAGTTCATTTAGTTTCTTTCTGTTTTAAATGTATTCTGTTTTTATTGTGAAGCATTTTGTAACAGTATTGAAAGGTGCTATATAAATAAAGATTATTATTATTATACTTAAATAAATTGCATACTTATACTTATTTAGTTTTATTGTGCTAAATAGCATGCTAGTATGAAATCTCATACATCAAAAAAATAATTTCAATTTTGGGAAAATGTCCTTAATATACAATTTAATCCAAAAACAATAGAATCTATGTATAATATAATTTCCCAAAGCCTGTGATGACATATTTAAGTGTCTTTAAAACCCAAATATATTAAATTTAACCACAGACAACGAAGAAAAACAGCAGATATACGGATTTAGAGGATGACCGAAAAAGTTGCTGAAGATTTTTGTGTCTGATGCATTTTAACTGTGATTATATTATAGAATATAACTTGTGTATTTCGTTTTACACTGAGAATAAAGGGGTATTAAAACGAGTAACGAGTCTAAATAATTTCCCCTCTGGATGAATCTGACTTAGGGCTGTACGGTGGTGCGGTAGTTAGCACTGTCGGCTCACAGTAAGGAGGTCGCAGGTTTGAATCCGGCTTGGGGCTCTTCTGTGTGGAGTTTGCATGTTCTCCCCGTGTTAGCGTGGGGTTCTCCGGGTTCTCCGGCTTCTTCCCACAGTCCAAAGACATGCAGGTCAACTGGTGGTTGTCTGTGTCTACATGCCATGAAATGATTATTCAGTTAGATGCAGCAGACGTATTCTAAACGTACTTGTAAATTCGCTGCTGTCTCCTCTGATCTCATCATTCATGTTTTGTGGCTTCCAGCTGGCCGGTCGTCTGGAGCAGCAGAGAGAGGAGAGGCTCACACCAGCAATGCGCAGGCACAGGTAAGACCACCTGTAACGCTGGATGGAAACAGGAGATAGAAAACACCACCTCAGATGAACGTACATACATACTAACATTACATATCAGTGAGTAATGGAGAGTATTACTACTTTACTGGTGTGTAGCAGCTCAGGTTAACTCAGGTTAGTGTCGGTCGTGTTTTTCAGATTCCAGCAGCAGATTTGTTCGGACCACGCAGCGGTTCAGACCTCCTTCACCGGCCCGGCCTTTTCCACTCTGAAGGACGCCGTCAGACGCCTGCTGCCGTACCACGCCTGTGCCGGTCACCTGCCCACTCAGGATGACTTCAGTTTAGGTCAGTGAGCTTCACTTGATGACAGACAGCGATTTATAAATAAATACATTCATGAAGACATTTGTCTTTTTCAAAATGAACCATCTGTTAAAAAAAGTGACAGCATCTGGTAACTTCAGTTCTTAGATGATTAAAAAAAAAGGATGCATACAGTACAACTTGGATATTAAACAACAAAGATAAATTAAGGATATGCTAGCAATAACTTTCATAACCTGGGTGATACAGAATATATCTAACTTTTAATTAAAAGTTGGTGTCAGTCAGCGTGTCCACCCCTGATATATGACGGATAGTGTTCAGGCTATCTGCAGGTTTCTACAAGTCAACTTGTTTTTGACATGATTTTGATATCAGATGATTTGCTACCAATCTTTTGGTATTTTGAACTTGAACCTGGAGCTCAAAACAAGAGTCAGTACCAACAGGAGAAAACGCCGTTTAGCATTGGCGGAGAATTATGGCAAATCTCACTGTGGGCTCTACCCACATAATCAGCTGTGCTGCTCATCCCACAAATACATGATCCTTACAAGTTGGACATCATTGTGAAGGTAAATAATTAAGTTGAAGATTAATCGACTCATCTCTCCAGCTCCACATCCTCCAACAACTGGTCTAAACAGCGTAATGGATTAGAGCGGCATACTTGATGGAAAATACCAGTAAGTTCAGTTAGTTTCGGTTCATGATGTTTTTCTGTTCACAGTGGACCAGGAGTTTGACACTGTGTCTGGTTTCCTGCTGAAACGCACCAAGGACATGGTCAACAAATACAGGCAGCTACTGGTGAGAGAGGCCCAGGTAAGAAGACACAACACACTCTGCTCTCCTCTGCAGACAGCAACTGAGTGAATGAGCGACTTCTGCTTTATTTGTTCATCAGGCCTCATTGCTCTGTGAGAAAAAGACCAGCGAGAAAATGAAATGTACCAAATCAAAACCTATAAAATCAGAGTTGTGTGATGGTATTTGAACCGGTTTCCACAGCAGGAGAGTCCGTCAGCAGAGATGGTGATGCTGGAGCGTCTCTTCCTCCAGGCTGAGCGATGCGCTTTAGCAGAGGACAGACGACGAGTCCGCAGAGACCCAGGTCAGTGTCACCCAGTATCAGCAGCATCACCGCCTACTTTATTATGTGTGTCAGTGGACAACCTCCAGTCTGAGAAGTGAAGCCAATGCTGAAGTACCTTAAACTGTCGTTCTCTCTAACAGCCAGCAGGGGGCGACTCCTCTGGTTGCAAAAAGAAGTCTGATTGTATAGAAGTCAATGAGGAAATTATTTATTACCTCAGTAAACATTGTAAACATTAGTTTATGGTCTCAATGACTAGTTTCAAGTCTTCTTCAACCCAGCATGATGTTCATTTAGTAAATTATGGTCACATCTAGAGTCAAATAGACCATAAAGCAGGGGATGCTTTAGGGCGTTGCTACCTTGTGAATGACAGGTTGCAACCACGGCGTTGTCTGGACTGGGAGTTGTTTCGTCTTACAACTTTAACCCTTTCACAGTGTTTTCAGTTCATGAAAGTCAATTATTACACGGCTTTGTTGGATAGTCGATTCTGAATGGTCATTCACAGCCTTCTAGGGTCTGTTCTTTCTTTATAGTATATAATATAACAGACCGTTTCCTTGGGCACAGTTCTGCGGGATCTACAGCTGACGGGTCATTGTCGTGGAAAACCCCCTTTCAGGGCTTTGTGTCGAGGTCCACCACATCGCCCTGGCGTGGTTTATGACCAGCTCGCTGTACATTATCCCTTACTCATAACCTTCGGTTGTCCTTAGCTCCACCCTCTCGTGTCACTTTTGGTTGCAAAAAAAAAAAAAAAACAACAACATGGCGACGGCCAAAATGTGGGACAAGGGGCTTGAGAATGGCAGTCCACAAAGCAGTGGGTGACGTCACGGTGACAACATCCACTTCTTATATACAGTCTATGGTGTGTGCACAGAAATGTGTTTTTATGTCAAGATGCTGTTTCAAATCCCAGGACTAAGACAGAAAATATGGATGAGAAAAGTGAATTAATGACACTCCCCTCAATTTTTTCTTACACATTAATTTCTCTGGGCCTCGGAGCGCGGCACTTAACCTCCATCTCTGCTCCCGAGCAGCTCCCAGGTGTGAATGTGTAATTAAGCTGTGTAAATGTGGAGCAGGGTCGTGCTGAGAGAGACTCTGCATGATGACGAGAAAATTACATGAGAGGTTACAGGCAAATTAAAGCAGGTTGTTTTGTTAATTAAGAAAGTTAGAAAAGGGGAAGGAAGCTCTTGAAACCTGTAAAATGTCACGCTTGACTGCTGTTGCACTTCTGAAGAAATATTAATTATACAAATCACGAGTGATAGTTAACGCTAGCAATAATGAAACCTGCAGTGCACAGTAATAGACGCTGTGCACATGTGCTTCTCATCCATAGTCCCTGGACAGATGTTACATGGTCACGCTAATATAGCACAAAAAAGAAGTTTTGTTGGAAAATAATAGGATTTAACAACAAAAAGCTAAAAGAACAGGACCTGACCTATAAAGTAATATAGAGGGTGATAGGTTTAAAATAATTAAGATTTGAGTAGGGCTGCAACTAACTATTATTTTCATTGTCAATTAATCTGTCAGGTATTTTCTTGATTAATCAATTAGATGTTTGGTCCGTTAAATGTCAGAAAATGGTGAAAGATGTCGATCATTGTTTCCCGAAGCCCAAGATGACATCCTCAAATGTTTGTCCACAAGTCAAAGATGTTCAGTTTACAGTCACAGAAAAGTAAAGAAACCAGAAAATATTCACATTTAAGAAACTGAAATCAGAGAATTTTTCTCCTCCGAAACATACTAAAATCAATTAATAGATTATTAGAATAGTTGGCGACAATCGATAATCATTGCACCTCTACAATTTACAATGATATAACACATAGAAGTGCTAAACCCCCCATTAGTGAGGCGAGATGGAGAAAAAATAACTTAAAAATGACTAATTGATTATCAAAATAGGTGCTGATTAATTTAATAGTCAACAATTAACTGATTAGTCATTGCAGCATTAGATTTGAGCCTAAATTTCCCTTAATTTTCCTTTAAGTAGCTTCAGCTTTGAATAAAACATTTCCCCACACTTTCTGTTATTTCCTGTAATTCAGCCTGGTTTGCAGCATGTCTGAGATTTTGATTGATATCTAAAAACCAGAGCAAGCGAAACTAAAACTATCTGCATGGCTAGATGAGGTGAAATGACCCTTTCAGACTGGCTACACAATAGAGCTGCAACGAATAGATTACAACTATTAATTTAATCGGCACTTATTTTTCGATCGATTAATCGGTTTGAGTCATTTTTTGATATGTGAATATCTGCTGGTTGGTGTTGAGGACAAAACACAATCTTTGAGGACGTCATCTTGGACTTTGGGAAACACTGATCAACATTTTCACCATTTTCTGACAGTTTTTAGACCAAACACTAATTGATTAATAGAGAAAACAATCAACAGATTAATCAACAATGAAGATAATCATTACTTGCAGCCCTGCTCATATCTGAATCTTTTCACCCACTATATGTCAGCAGTTAGTAATAATGACAGCTTTAAAAACCAAAATCAAAAGAGTGATGTTTCCTCTCATCCGTCTTCCCTCCAGAGTCATTCATGACGGCCTTGGCTACATCAGCGTCTTCCCCCCACGGTGCCCACTCCTCCTCCGGCAGCCCCTCCTCCCCACCAGCCTGGACCAGACTGTCCGACCGGCCCCCGGGACTGAAGACCTATCGCTCCAGCTCCCGCGGGGCTCTCAGGCTCACCATCAAGCAGGAGTCCGGCTCCCGTAAGGTGGTCCACAACTCGGCCTGCGACCCTGGACTCAAGAGGGACCACATGGGGCAGCTGACCAACGGCGGCGGAGCTGTCAGCGAACGCCACTCTCAGGCGCCCAATGGGGCACCCCAGCGTCCTCAGCACGACGAGGAGATCTCCAACGGAGCTCTGTCTTGTACCACTGCAGAGAAAGTCCCGCAGAATTCCAAAATAAAAGCCCCAAACCCTCTTTCTATGCCAGAGCCACCGGTTGGTTGCTTCGAGTTGCCTCACAGAGATGTCAGCGCCCCAAAACTGAAATGCTACAGGCCGGATGAGTCGCCTCGGCCGGAGCAGCGGTTCAGCCCGCCGCCTCCCCCCTCCAAGAGGACAACATGCTCAGTGAACATCTACAGAGTGCCATCGACAGCATCCTGGAGCTGCAGCGCCTGCAGGGCCCCTCTGCAGCCCCGACCAGGGCCACGTCAGGCCCTTCACTGGACCAGGCTGTCACCAGCATCCTGGAGGGACACCTGTGAGCTCATCGGTCCTGACAGATGCAGAAACATCTGTCTGAGGTGGGATAAAATAACTAAAGGAAGGTGCACTTGACTTCATCTGTTCCCAGATCTGAAAGAGATTCTGGTTTCAGAGATTACTTTTAAGGAACTGATTGTTTGAAAGAAAAAAATGAAGAGGCACTATAAAGAGATGCATACCAGACAACAGCACTATCTATAGTCCGATAGATGTTAGATACTTCATTTTGATGTACGTTTGTGGAAAAAAAAATCTATTTGAATAGGAGCTATATTGTTTCAGTGGTAGTCAAGTCATTCAGAGGTTTACGACACTGGTGTAACCTTCATCAGCATATAGTATATAAGTAATAGTGAGGATAACGAAAACGTGGAGTAGACTGAGATTATTCAATAGTTTTTTATAAGATTTCTTTCAAAAAGATGTGAAGTTTCTTTTGCATAGTGCCAAGCTTCCAGGGTATTTATTTTGATAATCTGTGCCAATTGTGTTTTGCATTGGGAAAGGCAGCGAGTGTGTGTGACAAGTGTGTTTATTTGGATCTAAAGAGAGAGCGAGTGTTTGTGTGTGTGTGTGTGTGTGTGTGTGTTTGTGTGTGTGAAAACATTGCATCCTGCGACGGGACGGTACATAACAATCCCGCAGGCTCCATCATCTCGGCTTATCGAATGAAACTCCAAAGAATTTGTGACATCCTGAATACACCAGCAGCAAACGTCCATGTTGTGTCTCATCCCACAAACTGGAGTCTGTCCTCGTTAGAGCAGAAAGAAACCCGAGCGGAAAGAAAGTAGGAAGAGTCGTGCTTTTTTTGGTTTTGGTTTTGTTGTCATTCATGCTGGAGTCTGACTATTTCTAGTTTTCAGAGATGGTTTCTCGTATTTTATGTATTAACATGCAAGCAATAATGAGTTAGGGTTGTTAGGAGCAGTGGTGGTGCAGTGACGAAGAGGAGGGAGACTGTTTATCAGGAATGAGAGACGCTTGTTTTGTCATTGAAGCCCGTGTAGTTTAGAAATCATGTCTGAGGGTCACTAAACAGCAAAAACGATCACGCAAATGTCCAGTTTGAGAAAGAAAAACTGCAGTTGTTTTCCCCTGAACAGCCTCTCTGCATCATCAAACAGCCTTTGACCAAAAAAACTAGAGAAATCATCCGCTTTTTTAATTTATTTATTTACCGGTTTGATGCCGAAGATTTATTTTCATGCAGCCATTGTGGAGCAATGTGATTTTTGCATCATCTTACGTTAATGTGACAATCTTATCGGTCTGTGTGAAGATGTGAAAATACGCGAGAGGTTCATCTGTATCGCTTGTACGACTTTCCCTCATGAAACTTGTGCAAAATATTCTTTGTAGATGGATTGTACCTTGAAGGTTAAAGTGTTTCATTTTTGTAATATAAATTGGGCTTCAAAATTTAGCTTTTGAAGATACCGTTAGAGGTCGAGGTTTGACCTGCGAATTGGAAACGTTTCGAATATGCCTTATTGTTAATTCAGTGTACCTTTAAGGAAATCTGCAAAGAAAAGATAATTAATGTGGTGTTTTAAATACTGTAACATCTGGTGTTCTGAAATGTGAAAGTAACCCGTCTCTTCAAAAAGAAAAAGAAAGAAAAAGATGAGAGATTTGGGGCTGAATCAAACAGGCCTTCTCATTTCTTTGAATTGTCATGTTTTTTATATGTAAAATTATCTTTTGTTGGAATGAACAACAGGAGTTATAATATGCAGTAATTTAGTGTTGAAATCCTCTCTTGTAGTTCGGGTGGACACACACAAGAAGATTCATAAAGGTTGATATTTTGGAAATTACACTTTGATACCACTCATGTCTGTTTGCTAAACAGAGCTAGCAGCTAGTTAGCTTAGCATAAAGACTGGAAACAGGGAAACTGCTAGCCTGGCTCTGTCTAAATGTAACAGGGCTACGCTCTAAATCACATACTTTTTCTTTTTACTTTTGGTGTGCAGTAACGCCGCCCTTATAAAGTACTGCTGCATGCAGAATGCATACAGTTAGGACATACCCTACTACTTCATCTTGCCCCGTGAGCTTCGACCCTCTTGCTCTTATATCCGTAGGATCAGGCTGTCGGTTCTGTACTATCTCGGCGGCTGAGTCGATGTGACGCATCGTCCGCTGTGTGGAGGACTGGATGCAGCAGGACATCCTGGTATTTTGGCCATTTGACATTATCTGTGCATTCCAATACCCATATTACCATACTATTTAGTAAGCCAGAACAAGGTTTAGAATGTCCTAATACATAGCATGTCAAATGCCAAAAGTACCAGGATGTCCTACTGCATCCAGCTGCAACGTTCTATCATCTGTTATTTCTTTATAGTAGATGGTTGCTACGTACAGCAGGCCGTTGCTATGTACAGCAGGCCGTTGCTATGTACAGCATGCCGTTGCTATGTACAGCATGCCGTTGCTACGTACAGCAGGGCGTTGCTACGTACAGCAGGCCGTTGCTACGTACAGCAGGCCGTTGCTATGTACAGCATGCCGTTGCTACGTGCAGCAGGCCGTTGCTATGTACAGCAGACTGTTGCTTTGGGTGCAGTTCTGATGTCGGGCTCCGGCGGACCATTTTTGTGTCAAATTATTGATTTCTTAAGTAAGCAGCGGTGTAATAAGCGTGATAATGTACAGCCAGCAGGTCACTGTTGTGAAATAAACCCCGACAGGGCGATGTGGCACCACGACGCCAAGCCAAATAACCCACTTGCTGTACTTTAGCCCTTACTTATAGGCTGCGTTCCAAATCGCATACTTTTTTTCATTTTCAAATTTGACTGATATAAGCAAGAGAGTCAAAGTTCAAGGTACAATGTTATGGTGAAGAAGTGTATGTGTACTGTATGTAACAAAGTACATGCTACATGCTAAATCTTGTTCTGACATACTACATAGTATTGGAATGCACCCAAAATCAGCACCTCTAAAGCTCACTAACACATTTTAAAAAACAAATAGTAAAAACAACAATGCGGTGTAGTATTTCTTTGCCAAAATAGCTGACTTAAAGCAGCTATAACCAATGTGTTTAATATATCGATTGTTGTGATGGTGATAATTGTTGGGTTAAACAAAGGGAATATAATTTGTTTGTTGATTAGTGAGCCGGTGGGTAGATTTTCTTACCTTTTGGGGTTGGTTGTGTCTGAAAGGTAACCCGCAAATGGCTAAAACTCTTGTGAGACTCGCTACTTGATGACCTACCCCAACCATAACCATTCAAGATCAATGTCTAACCTTAAAGAGGACCTATGATGCTTCTGTGCTTTTCCCCTTTCCTTTAGTGCGTCGTGTTATGTGCATGTAACATGGTGATGTCACCAAGTAACACATTCACATAATACCTGGGGCACTGATAAAACTGTTTCAGACAGAGGGTGAAAAGAGGTGCTGCAGCACAGCCGGTATGAGAAAAATAACATGTTTTATGAACATTAAATCCTGTAAACATGTTTCCACTGGAGACCCAACATACAAGTATGCACTGGAAAATAAGCAGAATGGTTCCTCTTTAACTAATCAAGATCAATGCCTAACCTTAACCATCTCTCAAGATTTGTAATTTGTGTTTTACTTCCTAGACACCACCAGCCGTTTCCTTATGCTAAGCTATCCGGCTAGCTGCTGGCGGTAATGTTAGCTTCACGTTGAACGGACAGACATAAGAGCAGCATCAATCTTTGTCAGAACTATCGGCAAAGTGAATTAGCATTTTTTTCAAAACTGTCTATTCCTTCAACTGAACTGAAAATTGGAAAACATTAAATCTTCAGGTGTGTTTCCACCCTCAGAGGTTTCACTGTAATGCAGTAAAGATGTCAGAGTGTCTTTCACTCCTCGTCACCGCTGAACTTCTTAAAAAGGGGAATTCCACCAAGATGATTTTATTTTTTAGAAACGTTTGCCCGTATTTCTCCTCTTTAAAGAGACACTTCAAGAAGGAAAAAGAAATAGTCAAGTTGATGGATTCCCCTTCAGTGACGCAGCCTCATGTGCCGTTTGTTATTGTTGCATCACGTCTGCAGTGTTCAACACTGACCATTAGAAATGTGCTTAGTTTTGTCAGCATTTTAGGACAAAGGGATTACAGCTGCATGTTGAGCCATTTTGGTATTTATTTGTAAATGTGTTTTTTTATTTATTTATTTCTGACTGAACTGTGAAACCAGGGGAGCTCATAACTCTACACTAATTCAACTTCAGATACAAAACATTTGACTGACAGATTGTTCTGATGCCAAAATCAAGAGGCCTTAATTCAGCAAAACTAGATTGTAAGAAAAAAAAAGAAATGTCATTCCTGACAAAAAAAATCCAACTAAAGACTCCTTTGACCTGAAAGTCATGAGTGATTCATATATGAAATGTTAAGAAATCCGCTTTTGTACTCATTTTTACAGACTATTTATTAAACTGTGATTTTGTAAGAAATAAAAAATTGTGTGTCCTTTTTAAGGGTATGTGAAGCCAACAAAACATGTCACAGAAGATAATACAAACATGACTTTTATTTTCTGCATCATTCACAATTCAGGAAAACAACAGCAGCATCAGGGCTTAACATCCAAGACAAAGCAGCTGTGTTGTAAATAAATTTATCGCGTTCAAAAAGATAAGCAAAAAAAAAAAAAAAAAAAAAAAAAAAAGGGGAGGGGGATTTAGTTTTATGGTAATTTTCAAAATCACATTAGAGTTGGCATCTTCACTGTGCAGTTTGGATTGTGTAAAAGGACGTCATGGTGAAACGGCTGTAAACTGAAACAAGGTCACGTCCCGACGCTGCGACGAGCCTCCGGTCAGGTTTGGGGATTAAGAGGCACATTAAAACATGAGCCAGGAAGAGGTCCCAACCTGCAGGAGGATCAGCAGCAGGACAAAGATCAGGAGTTTAAATGAAAGCAGCCAACTGTACTGTGGTTAGCGTTCGTCTCCCGCCGCAAAAACGATCACATTCAGGCCCCCAAAGGCACCTTGAGACCATCTTTTAAATAGGAAATTAGATTTCAAGATGCTTCTGGGAAACTTTCATCTATTGACTTAAAACAGACAATAGACTGAAACAAAAGCAGGGCGAAGCGCCAACTAAGTTAAGGTCGTATTAAAATGACCCTCTGCAAAATGTTTATTCTCAGACTGACAGCTGCAAACCTGCAGGGGGGAGTCAGGGTGGTGGTTAAAGTTAGACAGGAAATTAAGAGCAGGCTGCAGCTTCTTCTAAAAATCACCTCATAAATTTACTCATTTTTAACTTTTTCATAAATAATTTTCATGATTAAAAAAAGTGTCCATATGCAATCCCATGATTAGTGTTTTTCAGATTCAGTGCTGGACTTCTTTCCACTGGTGAGTCTCAGTTTAAAGTTCATTCAGCATCCAGGTGGCAACCTAGCAGCATCTCACTGGCACTAGAAACAGAGTGAAACGTCGTCCAACGTGGATAGAGTGTATTTAGACACACTCATCGTGGGAACATGCTGGTAACATCTCTGGTAGATTACTTCATCCACTCACTAAAAAAAGCGATTTGGCGTGTAAAGTTAACGGCTGCGGAAGTTTCAAATCCAACCGGCAGATGAGTGATTCAGTTTCCCGCCCCGGTCGGCAGCTGTGTGCGTTTAGTTCAGTTTAATGGACAAGTCCTCCCCGTATTTGCGGAGGAACTTGCCGTGGTTGTGGTCGACGGACCAGAGAGGGGGGAGGTGGCGGGGCTGCATGGCGGTGAGGAAGTGCTGCCTCCAGCGGCGCTCCAGGTCCATGAGGCCACGCAAGCCCTGCTCGGCGCTGGCCTGCACCACCTTCAGACCGTGAGGAACATACGCCTCATTGAAAATCCTTCAGAGGAGAGAGGAGCAGTCAGAGGGCGAGAGCAGACTCACCAATTGGAAATCAAGCTTGACCGATAAACTGGCAGGGTCGATGTTATTATTATCTGTTATTACCTTATCATAGATCTGTTATTACCTTATCATAGATATATACTGACAGGAGCATATTCCTCAAACACAAAGTAGCATAAAACTGCAGGACAGAAATGTAAAATGTATTTTTGAGGAGGTTTAGAACACATTAAATCATCTTTATTAAGTAAATATATGGAGTTCTTGTCCTTAATGTTAAATTTCCCTTAATCATTTTGTAAAAAGAAGAAAACAATAAGTAAGTTAACAAGTATGGTTTACATTTTGTACTACCTCGTCATTTGCCTTCATTACTTCAAGGGTTAATTGTAAAAAGAAATGTTATTTCAATGATTTATACAATTAATTATTATTTACATAAAAAATAATATTGGCTAATACAGTATATTTGTTTTAATGCCATTCATTTCTTTGGCATATTTAACTCGTTCTTTGGTTGTAGCAGCGTCAGTGTCGGAGCTACAGTGGAGATACTGGCATCATATGAAACTAGGAAAACTAAAGAACCCATTAGTACCAAACATGTCATACTAGCTTGTCACGAAGGAGGATAAATATCGCGCTAAATTTTGGAGAGAAAAAAATTGGCAAGACCATTTTCAAAGGGGTCCCTTGACGTCTGACCTCCAGCATATTTTTATTTTATGCTAAATTCAGTACCTGTGAGGGTTTCTGGATATCTGCCATTGTTATGTGTTGTTAACTTATTTCAAATAATAAGAATATACATACATTTGCATTAAGCAGCATACTTGTCCACTCCCATGTTGAAAAGAGCATTAAATACTTGACAAATCTCTCTTTAAAAAGGTACATTGTGAACAGGAAAAGAACTTGCGATTAATTGTAATTAATGCTTTTAATTGATTGACATCCCCACTTATATTATTTTAATATTTATTCACTAAATGTTCACTTTTATGTATACACGTAAAAAACAATACTGGTAAATAAATCAGCCAGCTTTCTCTCAAAATATCGACACTGGTATTTTCAGAGTAAAATAAAATTATCCCGCATCAGACAAAATCACCAACTGCAGCAAACATAAACTTGCAGTAAAGTTACAGCTTCAACATCTGTTCAGTTTATTTTGAAGTTTATGGATTCGATATCGCTCTAAGAACAGCTAAATGTCACAGTTAACTACTGATTTCAGTCCACTAACAATATCAGCTGTTAGAAATAATAAACCACAAATGTTTGTGGTTGCGAAGACATAATCAGCCCCATAAACGTAAACAATCAAACTTTTATTGACACAAGTAATTAATTTAGTTTCCTCGCTGATGTCTGTCCTGTATTTATTACCAAACTGTCTGAGTTACAGTTGGTCCACACCATTCTTTGTTTTGGTCTCACTCACACATAAATCTCAATTTGATCTCGAAAGTGTTTAGTTAGTTTGGGCCAAATAAACACGTTGACATAAGTGAAACTCTTAATAATTTGTTTTGTTCGAGTGTTAATCTGTCGAAGAGGAAGCTCACCTCGTCTCCAAACCGGCGGCGTGCTGCAGCACCTCGTCCGTCAGCTCCTGCTCCCCGTCGGTGTTGAGGAAACTCTTGATCAAAGCCTGCAGCTCCTCTCGTCGCTGCTCCGGCAGTCCGTCCCCGGCGGTGAGCAGGGCCCGAGCCGCCGAACGTACCCGCCGTCGGTCCGAGTCCTCCAGCAGGCGAACACCCTCCTCACAGCCCTGAGGGGCGGCGAACTCTTCGGCCAACTGCTGCTTCAGGAAGCTGTCGTGCACGTTGGAGGCAGCGTGGCAGCTGGTGCAGAGCAGCAGGATGTCGTGGGAGTTGTGGTCCTTCATCTCGGCGGGAAAATGCCGTCTGTACTCGTGTGGCACAATGTTTTTCCTTTGGGACCAAAAGAAAATATGAATGAATCAGATCTGTCATGTAATTAAATATTCCTCTTTAGAAAACATGACTCAGCAAAATATTTAAAGTGTTTTTATAGTGCAGTTGGCAACTACAACACTTATCAAACAAAAAATAAAAAGCTTCTGAAATAAGGATTCTCTGCTTTTCTGTCATCGAGCTCTGTTACAAGTCCTGCATTCAAAGTCTTAAGTAAAAGTATTTAAGTGTATAATCAAGAATCATACAAAAGTAAAAGTATTCACTATGCAGTCATTTAATTTTGACATTATACAGTATATTATTATTATTAATGCAGTAACACGTAAGATGTATTTTAATAATGTAGCTGGCTTCAACAGAAGTAGAGCGGTTTAATTCACTGTATTTCATTTACTCAGAAATAAATATAGTGAAGTAAAAAGCACTATATTTCGCTCTGAAATGTAGTACAGTAGAAGGTAGCATCAAAATTGTACTCAAGTACAATACTTGAGTAAATGCGACCAAATCATGTGCTGGTGCGACCAACAGAGAAAGCTAAAAGTTAGTCTAGAGCCCCCCGAAAAATTAGATTAATAAATAATGAAAGTAATTGTTAATTTCATCCATGATATAAGATAAATTCCCAAAAACAGAAGAACTGAACACCTTTCTCAGATGAATTCAAAACACGTCAGACCTGATGTAGGAATCTGCTTTGCCACAGACGACGCAGAGATTCTCCTTGGCGGTCAGATAATAGTCCTGCTGGGAGTCGGGACGTCCCGACGGCTCAAACAGCAGCCTCACTACAAACGGCTCCTCGCTCTGCAGCACTGGGTCACAAACACAGATCATGGAAATCACAGATTCAGAGACATAAAAAGATAGAGGAGTAAAAGCCTGTCAACCAAATGAATGAGGGAGATAATTCAAAAAGTTGTAGGTTGAAGCTTAAACTATGCAGATTTTCTGACATTGTGTTTTAATGTTTACAGGTTGGACTTATCTGCTGTACCTCCTATTCCTTTATCTAGGTACCATTTGGCTTTCTTCTTGTCACAGGTACACAGAGGCTGGCCATCGGGAGCATGGAGGAAGCAGTTATCATAGAGAGGAGACTTCCTGTAACACAGAGAGAGGATGCTGAAACAAAATCTTTAATCACTACAATCCAACGTTAGATTATTTTAGATTTGCATCTTTTGCTTAACACTTGAAACAACACTATGGCTGCAACTAACGATCACTTTCATTATTTTCTTGACTCGTTTTTTGGTTTATAAAATGTCAGAAAACAGTGAAAAACAGGGTTGGAAAATAGCACCAGCCACATGCTGGTAAAATATAAAAGTGGCTGCTAGATTTGATTCACTCACCAGCCAAAAAAACAATGATAACCTGTTGAGTGACTGGTAGATTTAGCTCTAAAGACTATGAAACTGGCATCTTGCATAAGAAATTTTCATTGTACATCCACTCTGTAACATCACAATAAATACCCGTTTCTTGGTTTTGATAGTCTGGCCTCACCTGGCGCAGTAGCCCACGCCCAGCGGTTTCCTCTTGTTATTCTTTCGAGGGTCTGGGACTTGCTGATCTCCAGACTCCGGGCTTTCGTACGAGGGCGTTTTCCGCGTCCTCCGCCTCCTGTCTCCGTCAGAGGCCCTGTCGTCTCCGTCTCCTCGGCCCCTAAAGGGCACGTCCACCAGGCCCTGGCAGCGGGCGGCCAACTCGGAGTAAGAGCTCCCGCTGGAAGAGTCGGGACCGGCTTCAGTGTGGAGGTCGAGGAGATGGAGGAAGAGCGCGATGGAGACTTGGGCATCTCTGGCAGCATACGTCATCTACAGAGAACAGGTGACAAAATTTAAAAAAAAAAGAAAAGTGGGTGGAGGCGCTGCAAGAGTTGTGGAAATCTCCAAGACAATGTCTCTAAGTTTATGAATTACTTCAACATTGTTTTTGAGAAATCATGTTTTTTTTGCTGTGAATTTGGTGGAGAGATCTGAATACTACAACACCACCGCTGCTATGGGGAAGAAGCCAATCAGAGGTGCAACATCTTTACATGGTGAAAACAAAACATGTTGCTCTAGTTGCTGAATGAGTCTAAAATTGACCCTGAATGTAAAAGTGAATTTTAAGATTCAGATTTATTTAGTTTTTCGTCATCTTTAGCATCCACCCGTCGTTAGCAACTAAGCTTTGATCAAACGTTTCTTGATGAAATGCACCTTGGGAGTCTACATTTATTTCTCACCTTGTGTGTTACATAGATTTTATATAAGAAATGAATGTAGCCACTGTGATGTTTCCCACTGGTTTGTGGATTGCTTTTTTGAAGCCTCAAGTTCGGCATTTTGGCCGTCACCATCTTGGTTTTTTGCAACCAGAGGTAACATGAGAGGGTGGAGCAACCAAACGCTGAATAAGACATTTTCAGGCAGCCAAAAATATTATAATAAACTTTCATGACGTGAACTGAAAACAAGCTGTGAAAGGCTTATAGATGTACAACAGAAACAGGAACAACTCCCAGACCGAACAACACCGTGGTAGCAATCTGTCAATCACATTGTAGCCACACCCTAAAGCATCCCCTGCTTTATGGTCTATTTGACTCTAAATGAAACAATAATTTACTAAATGAACATCATGCTGTATTGAAGAAGACTTGAAACTAGCGATTGAGACCATAAACTCATGTTTTTAATGTTTACTGAGATAATGAATCAAGTGAGAAGTAGGCTCATTTTCTCAGACTTCTTTTTCTAACCAGAGGAGTCGCCCCTGCAGGCTGTTAGACAGATTGACAGTTTAAGACACTTCAGCATTGACTTCACTTCTTGGGGCCCTAAGTTTTGGGGCCGTCAGCATGTTGAATCAGCGGCGGAGCTCGTCGATGAGATAAATCACTCTGATGGCTGTTCAGCTTAAATGAATCAGTGCATGAAGAGAAACAGACGAGAGGAAAGAAACAAGTACAGCCAAGAGGACAAACAGAAGGCTCTTCTCATTTTTCATCATCTCATCTGATCATTCCAATACACGAATATTTTCACAACGACATGGTCGTCTGGAATGAATGGTCATTAGACGCTGCTTAACAACGGCTTGTGTATCTGCCCTCCTCAGTTTTCCTGTTTCCCTTTTTGAATGACAAATACAGACAACGGCAAGCTGCTGGTGTGGAGAGTTATTTCATCTCACGCAGGCGCAGAACGTACGTGGTAGCCGACCGTTGGCTGTAGTCTTTTTGGTGTGTTCAAGTGCAACGTTTTATTCAAAACAAAGGAAATGTGAGGTGATGCAACTGGTGGCCTTCGTCACCACTAGTATTTTACTGTCGACCTGGTGTATCCCCAGTTTTAGACCCACAAGGTGCTGCCTGGTTTATGCGCACATGCAAGTAACCTTTCAGTTTTTATGAAAGAACAAAATATTTTGTAATGCAGTTGTTCATATTTTGTACAGATGATTCAACGAGGACAGTTTCATGCCCATTCAGGCCGAGGACGCTGTCTAAACAGGGACAAAAACAGCTCCCCTGCTCTGCAGCTCTATACTCTCTTAAAGCTGATTTATTCACTAAAGCAGATGTGAAAAATGAGAAGTATGAAAAATGAGAAGCGCGCTGTCATATAATGAATCCCCACCTGCTGCAGCGTCAGTTGATCTGCCTCCCAGTCACTGCAGCGCAGCTCCAGGGATTTATCTAGCGATACATTCAGCACATCTTCTGCCAGAGACTTCAGGCTCAGGCCATTATTCACTGTAGCTTGTCTGAAAATGGAGACAGAGTTTAAGAGGATCATTTGCATTTTCCATACATATCACAATGTGACACAGGAAGGAAAAATCTTCTGCTTTCTAAGAACCAACCCCACCACACCAAACAGCAACATCCAAACTGTACCTTTGTCTTAAAGCAAGGTAGCGCAGGTCAACTGTACACGTCAACGACAGACCGAAGTCACGCGTCAGACGCTTGCCGTCTTCGTAACAACCGACGCCAACTTTCAGGATGTGTGGGTCTCGGAGTACCTCCATTAAGCTGAGAGGGAACGGCTGCGGGCCGCTGCGAAACGCCAGCAGCCTCACCAGCACACACAGACCTGAATATGTGGCCATCTGTAGCAGGGAGACTGCAGACGTTCGACCTTTCACAGACACCTGCGACAGGAAACAGCAGCCAGATCAGACAAAACCATAACAGCACTATGAAATATTTCAAGGAAGATCCACCCCTCTGATAATCTTACACTAGTACAGATCTGCAAATTGGACATTAAGTGCATTTCAGGAGTTTTTTTCTAATCTACTTCATGCTCCAGACACTGATTAAATTTTGAGTGAAATGCTTTCTAGTCTACCAGTGTAAGCGACTTGTAGCCCTTCTGTGTGGAGTTTGCATGTTCTCCCCGCGTTAGCGTGGGTTTTCACCGGTTTCTCCGCTGTCCTCACACAGTCCAAAGACACGCAGGTTAACTGATGACTCTAAATTGCCCGTAATGAGTGAATGTGAGTGTGAATGGTTGTCTGTCTCTATGTGCCCTGCGATGGACTGGAGAACCTGTCCAGGGTGAACCCCGCCTTCGCCCAATGTCAGCTGGGCTCGGCTCCAGCCCCACGACCCCCATCCCCGAATAGGATGAGCGGTTGCATATGGATGGGTGGATGGACAACTGATGTCGATTCAGACATGTAAATCCAAACCAAGAAATATGCTGGTGTTTTAGATAACCAAATTAATGCTAAATGATTTTGAAAAAATATCTCACTGCAATTACTTTGACTGATATTGCAATTGCAACATGATTTGCAAGATTAGAGGGAATGATCATTTTTACATCATTATTCTCATTTTAATTAAAAAAATGATTATGGTGTGATTTTTGCTGCATCCAACAAAGATGTTTTATTAAGTCTGTAGATTATGGTGTGTGGGCCAGGACATCTCTGCAGCACCACAATATTTAATTTAAAAATGGTATTTTGACACACATTTTATCTTTTCAACATTTTTTTGTGTTTTATTTTCCAATTATTTTTGTTATCGTTGCAGCTCTAATCATAATAGTTGCCAATCAATTTTTTGTCAGTCGTCTAATCCGTTATTGACTGATTTTTCATTTTAGCTCTACTTCAAAATTGTTTGTTTCGTCCGACTAACCAACGGCCCAAAACCTGAAGATATTAAGTTTAGGATCAAAAACAATTAAGAAAAGCAACAAATCCACATCTGAAAAGCTGGAACTAGTGTTTGACATTTGTGCTTGAAAAAAATAATATTTTTTTTTTTGCAAAACCAAAAGTTTGCAGATTCATTTTCTGTCAAATTGTTTCTACTCAACCTGTTAAACTGAGATAATCTGAATTTGTGTCATCTATATGAAACCACTTATCTACAGAGAAAAGTATAAACGTACAACACTGAATCATTCAGGGTGGATTTTTCCTCTTCATATATAAAAACATGCAAAAGGTATCTTACGCCTTTGGTCTTTACCCATTCACAGTCAAGCCCCAGCACAGGGAAGACCGACAGCTCCTTTTGCATCAGTGGCCACACCTGCTGCCACTCCTCTTCAGAGCTCACCATCACTGGTTTCACCCCCAGCAGCTGATCTGAAGACGGTATCTGTACGGTCGAGGGCAGCTGTGTCGTCTGACACTCCACAGCCTTGAACTCCTTCTCCAAAACATGTGACGGTTGGGTGCACTGATACTTTACAGCAGTGAAGTCCTTTTCCACAGGACATGGAGCCTCCACAGGATCAGCCACCTTCTGGATGGAAGGCAGCCTCTTCCTTTTTGTTTGGTAAACTTGCCATATGAGTAGCCCTCCTAAGGTCGCCCCTAGCACTGTTGTTATGACGGCAGTTAAAGGCCCTCGATGAGACATGTTGACTTGTAGTGATCCTCAGCTGGCTGAAAAGTGCAGCCAAAAAACAAACAAGCCCAGCTGGGCATCACTGGCAAGATTGCAAACAGCATGTTTGTTAATAAAAAAAAAGTGAGTTTTACCTTTCCTTGTGTCAGTGGGATCCCATGTAAACCTGGCTCTGTTTCTGTGATCTGGATAGGCAGCGCATCTCTCTGGAACAAGATAAGATAAGATAAGATATTCCTTTATTTGTCCCACAAGGAGAAATTTCCAACACAAAGAGGCAACACCACAAATCAGAAACAAAATCAATTTTTATTGTCACATATGCAATCACACACTAATCTTCTTTGATGCCTTGCTTCAATACTAAAAACAGAAAGCCTTTATAATTAGGATAATGACACAACATAACCAGTACATGTATATAAAGTGGGACGATGACATCAGTATGTTCAAAATAAATTATAAATGGTGTAAATCTCTGTACAGTCACTGGTTCAGGACCTAAATGAATATGGAAGAAACCTCATCTTTTCTATAGGAACATTACAGCTAAGATAAGAAAATGCGGCATTAGTCCCACAGTCGACAGGGAAATTTGCAGGATTACAGCAACAAAATGTTGCACACAGCCTTCTGTAGTGGGTATCAATAGTATTTTATAGACCTTCAAGAGGTAGAAAACCCATTTGGCCACTTGGATACCAAAAGTGTGCCAGAGAGTCCTATCCTTACTAAAACCTTCAATCAATCAAAGAATCAATGTGCTTCGTGTTATTTACATCTGCTTTGGCGCAGCTGTAGTCAAGGAGTTGCTGAATGAATTTAGTAGCATCTCTGTTCTTGATTTATTTTAGGTATATCTCTTCAGAGGTTAATGTCACATTGTAAGTACTGATTTCTACAGTAAAAGGTTAAGCTTCACCTAAGGAAATTGAATAACTCTCTCCTCCAGAAGTTTAAAGAAAAAATGCTAATGACTATTTCAAACTTAATGATACAGGGGAAATAAATGAGACCACCTTATGGGAAGGAGCACAGTAAGTGATACACAGCTAATAAAGTATGTGACATAAAAAGGCACACAGTGGCAAAACTGCCATTCCTCGTTAAGTCACATAATTTAATGTGACACCGGTCACAGGTAAAGTTATGTCCCCTTAGCTACTTCGCTAGCTAATGGAAATTTCGCCAATACCACCAACGTTATGCTGGTTTAAAAGCAAGTATTAACAGCTGCCGCTGAACTATAAATCGAGGTGCTACATGATTTCGTTGAAGGGTTCATCCGAGTTCAGCCAGCTCATATACAGCACCAACTCTTGAGCGTGCTGTCATTCGACCGTTGAACGTCTCACTGCTAACGTTAGCATCAGTACAAACAGCTCTTAAGTTAGCTTTAGCATCACAGCGGTAACAAACTAAGCCGGGTTACATTTTCACCTCAAATAGTTTTTAAGAAAATGATGCCGAAGATTTAAGTCAGTTTCTGTTATTATTGTGGTTCGCTTTTCTCGTTGAGGCAAAGTTAAACCCACGTTAGCACTGGTTAGCCACTATAGCTAGCCGGTTAACATGTCAGCCGTGGTGCTAGCTCGCTAACTCTGCGGCTTGTGTACAGCGCTGCGACCTTGTGCTGGTTTGGTTATATTACTGCATAACAGCAGCTTCTGTGTGCTAACATGTTAGGTCTGGAGTCTTACCTTTACGTGTTTAAACAGTGCACCGCTAGTTTCACACACGTACTCTCGCTCCTCTTCGCTGAAGTGGTCCATGTCTTCCGGGCTGTATTTATGAGGACGCCGCTGCATCGGGACGCGGCTCTGCAGCCAGCGCCCCCTGGTGGAGGGACGGAATAACAACAGAAACCACCAACGACATGGAACCAGCTCTGCAGCCACACCAGACACCGTTTGTTCCACTTCACACAGTCACAGCAATGTTTTTATAATTTCATTAGTCTGAAAATGGTCTAGCAATTTATTTTTTATTGCATGCACCACATTTTGCATCTATTTTTAGCTTTTAATTCTAAATTTTTCTTGTCAAAAATTTTTAAGAAGTTGTACATTTATTTCATTTTTGTATTTAATTTTTCACTAGTAACTTTACATTTTTCATGTCAACTAAATTTAAGGTAGGTGAAAATTTTATTTAATTTTTTGCTTGTAACTTTATATTTTTTCACCTGTCAACTAAATTTAAAGTAGTTGAGCATTTTCTTTCTTTCTTTGCCTGTAACTTTACATTTTCCCCTGCCAACAAGATTTTAAGAGGTTGAATATTTTATTTTTTTATTCTTCACTTCTGACCTCAGGATATGTGAATGAAAACTATGAGGTGAAAACTGCATCTTATTAGATAAAACTGGTTAGCAAACTACATAATTTGCAGTTGAAAAAAGATAATAAATCTCAATATATATTATCATAAAATGTTTAAAATCATGATAAGATCGTATCGTGACTTACGCATCATTATAATATCATACTGTGGGGCCTCTGATGATTCTCAGCCCTACTGTTTTGTCTGACAAAGTTCAAAACCAAAAGATATTACATTTACAATCATAAAAAAAACAGATGTTTGTCATTTTTGGTTGATAAATACCAATATTAGACTAATTATTTACACTTAAACCCAAACTAATACTTGTTTCATTATCAATGTTAATGGATTTATTTAAATTCAAAACATGACAGTATTCACTCAATAACACAGACCACTGTCTCCTTTACCACCATCAATTTATTCAATCTTTTAGCTTCAATGTTTCTCCAAAGAAGTGGAATAAAGTAATGAAATAATTACAAAATGGAAAAATAGATCAGATAATAGATCATATTCACAGGTTTGATTTAAAAAAAAATAAAAACATGACAGAGAGAAATCAGACAGAGAGAGATGAAAGCTTTTTATCTCCCTGTAGTTTTCTGCTGACCGTCAGACCACGCGACTAGGGAGAGAGAAAGCTTTTTTCTCCCTGTATTTTTTCTGACCGTCAGAACCACAAACGGAGGTCAGGGCAGGTCAGCATTCAGCTTCTCGGCTGACTAACCCAAGTTGATCAAGGTCACCTGTGAGGTCAAATCATCTACTTTAGTGCTTGTGCAAAATAAAAATTTAGAAATCAACTACTTAAAAAATAACATAAGAGGTGGAGAAACAGAAGATGACATCTCCTACTGTGTTTAAAAAAACAAAACAAAAAAAAACAAGATCATTACCACAAAAAAAGAATGACAATGAAGACAGAAGAAGTAAAATGTGAAGTACTGATGGGTACTTAACTATGAAAAACTGAGCACAGGTAAGAGAGGCAACCAGTTGGGCACCACCACCATTGCTAGGTCCACATTGATTGTTGCTGCAATGATACCCTATTTACAGTGAGATGCTCCACATCCAATCACAGGATGCAACAGACGGCAATAAAGAGATTTTTCTTCAAAAATAAAAATAAAATAAAATAAAAAACAACACAAAGTAAAGCAGCTGTCCCTTCACAAAATCTCTTTACATCACATTAAAAATTAGCACTGCTGTGAGCTGTGTGTACAGTATAGATTCTTTATAGATATATATATATATATATTTATGTATAATATATACGGTCATTTCTTGTATACACGAACATAAACTCGTCTCATTGTAGCTAGCCTGTGCCTTTGGCACGATTACTTACAACTCTTCTGTTAGATTCCAAAGCTATTTAAAATATACTTAATGCATAAAAATAAAGATTTTGGCATTGTCTCACTTTAGTCTTCTGATTGGGAAGTTATTAATGAGAACTTCTCATCTGGAAGCTGAGTCCTCTCAGTGCTGCAGTTCCTCTGCCAGGTGAGGGAGGTCTCGTCCTGTCAACGGGGAGTGCTGGGAGCCGGACCGAGCCGCCACACCGGGGTGGGCGGTAGGGGGTCTGACAGGGGGTTGGGTGTGGCTCGGTACGGATATTCCACAGGATAATGACGACCTTGTGCTGCACAGCACAAACAAAACAATACAGACAATGCTAATGAAATGCCTGGGGAGCTGTTAACAGCAACCTGTTTTGTTTTTTTCTCCCCTCGCTGCTGTGCAGAGTGTTGCTCCCTGTTGATTCACCCGTTGCTCTTCACTGTCTCCCAGTACTTTTCTGCCCTGCTGAGCTTGTCCACTGAAACCGAGATGAGAAGAAAGGCAGTAGGACATTCCCCTCTCTTCTTTAGTCCATCATCCATCTGCTCTACCAACTAAAATAACCTCCTTATTGTCCAGTGCTTTCTAATCTTAGTCTTCAGAGCTGGATCTCAAAGGTCTTGTGCAGCTCAGTGGAGAAGGGATTTGTCGGGGAGGGTGTGGTGCGCTGGCGTGAGCGGCTTTCCAAAGCTGCCCACTGGGCCTCAAAGGCATCTTCCTGTGGCTGCGGGGGCGGCTGGGTGGCCGGGGAGGATGGAGTGAGCTGGGCTGGAGCAGCCCAGTTGTCTGCCCCGTTAAAGGTCGCACTACCGTTGGATGGCTGGAGGGGAGCAGGGTTCACTGCGCTGGATGGCGGGGGTTTGATGAACGGGCTGATGTTGCAGACAGCCTGGGCATCATGCTGGGGTGTTGTGGAGGCCGGGACGGGGAACGGCTGGGGCTGCGTGGCCGAGCCGAACACATTAGCTACCATCTGTGACGGAGTGATGCCAACCACAGGCACGCTGGGCTGAGGGAACGGCAGCCCGTTGGGCATCGGGTAGGAGGCCGGAGCCTGAGCGTGGAAGGCGGGCTGGCGAGGCGGCAGCATGGGCACGGCAGAGGGCAGAGAGGACATGAAGGCCACCGGGGTGACAGAGGGAACAGATGCCACGGGCATCGCCACAGGCATCGCCACCGGGGCGGTGAACGGCTGGGTGGGAAGCGTGGCTGCTGCCATGTTTGGATTAGGCTGCGGGCCTCGCACAGACTTGGTGACTTCCTCCAACCACCGGTCTGCTTCTGATGGTGTGCGTTTGTGGGAGGACATGGATGGGGAGGACGTGGGGGGGACCACTATCACCGGAGTAGGGGATGACCAGTTACTTCCTGTTAAAAAGTGCACAGAAAGGTGAAAAACAAAGTGAGTGAATACACATCAAACAGAAAGAGAAAATCAGTGAGACAGAAAGAATTTCATTTGTTTAATTAATACAATATCTAAAACATGTAAAAAGGCTAATTCACCCTTTTGCAGATTTTGTTTTGAAAATAAAATGAAAAATGAAAATAAAAGGTTACTGTAGCGGTGGTCCCCGGAGACCTCCATACTGCTGACACCCCTGCCTTTGCAAGGCATAGAGCTTCAGAGAGCGAGTGGAACAAAAACACTGACACTTCTCTGACAGTATGATAATATTACACTTGACATGCCTGGTCTGATAGCCTGTAGATTATGAGTCTGTAGAGCGTTATTTACCCTCCTTTACGACAAGCTAGTAGGACATGGTTGGTACCAGTGGATTCCTTAGGTTTCTAGTTTCATAACATGCCAGTATCTTCACTAAAAATTGCAAGTTGTATTAATACATTATAGAAATTGGCTATTATCACGTTCACTTTGACAGCTTCATATAGATTTCCCAAAATGTCAAACTATTGCTTTGGAAACGTCTGACTACGAGTCATTTTTAAATGTAAAATGAAGGTACAGGAACTTGTTTTGATGTCACCAATAACTTATTGACACCCACTTATTGTGTACCCATCTTCACAAACATGATGATGGTAAGATGACCTTTAACTTTCACAATTATTCAAAGTGTCCCTATCCCTCATTTTTTTCTTTAGTAAACTCTTAGAGCACCCTGAGACATGCAAACTTGTCAACCTCTGTGAAGTGTTTCTTACCTGGCTGCGCTGAGGCCGGGGCCACTGCTGGGGTCTTAGCCCAGGGGTTAGTGTCTCGAGCAGGCAGGGCGGGGGGCAGAACTGGGGGGTTAACAGCAGTAGCAGCAACAGAGAAGGCAGGAGCGGTGCCGTTCACTACAGCAGATGAGAGACAGGAGCTAGTACAAGCAGGCTTGTGTGTCGGCTGACACGGACCAATCTTTTTGTTAGACATGCACGACATTATCATGCAGTTAATCAGCAGTCTTAACAGGCGTTAATCACATAAAATGTGAGCAGTCACACATTCTCTAACTACAGAGCTCCTACAGAGCTGAATGACGTCCAAAAGGTGGCCAATGAATAAGAAGGCTGGCCAGAGAAGTTGGCCACAGATAACTTCTGGCAGCTATCAACAGCGAACAACTAATGTATTAGTGTTTGTTACTGATTGTGACAGTTTTGCCCGCAAGTGCAAAACTTGTAAGTTCATTACAGTCATTTTAAGCTAATGTCTCTAAACTTTATTTGTATAGCTTACAAGAAACTAAAATGGTTTGGATCAGTAGCTTCTGATAGATTCTGTTTGTTTTCAGTTAATGCTTCACACATCAGATCA
This sequence comes from Pterois miles, assembly GCA_947000775.1. Taxonomy (NCBI): domain Eukaryota; kingdom Metazoa; phylum Chordata; class Actinopteri; order Perciformes; family Scorpaenidae; genus Pterois; species Pterois miles. The sequence continues at coordinate 3,234,000 of CAMQGK010000001.1, forward strand.
CCACATACGGGTACTTTGAGAAAACCAAGACCGTGCCCCCTTTTGGGGGAGAAGAAGAACAAGTTTGCATGCATTCATCTCTTGTTATACAAACATTTGTATTATACATGTTTAATAATAATTTTGCAATCTTTTCTGAACCTGAATGCTCATGGTATCTTAATAAATTAAGGTTGATTGACGTCATGTCCCTTTAGTCATCCGCCGTCCAGCACAGTGGTCAGATATTGCTAATCCAGATATCGCTACATATTTGCATGAATCACGTTAGTGATTGTCTGTAAATAACTAGCGTGTTAATAGACAACAGTTTGATTTACATGCTGCGATTTAGTTGGAGACAACAATTTGATGCTGCTCCTACTCAAGCTAATGCTAGCTAGCCATGCTTGTCACTGTCACCAGCATCATTTAGCCGTTTACCACATGGACAATGTATATTCACGCATCATATGAGACTCAAATCTCAGTGTGAAAGCCTCAGTTAACCTGCTACACAACAGCTTTTCATCATTTTCTCTCGTGTGACAGCGAGTTTCTTTCCTCTAAAAGGGAGCACAGCCTCGGAGACACCATGCTGGTCTGGTCTATAGCCTGGAGCCATAAAGCCCCTCTATTAGATCTTTTTTTAGGACGGGGCAGGGGAGCAAATCATTGGATTGTTTCCCCCAAAATAGAGCGTGGTCAATCAAGCCTCTTCTGTATGAGCACCAAAAATATGCGATTTGTCTATTTAAAATGTAGTTGAATTACACTACAACATAGATCTAATCAGATCCCATCACACTAGACACATCGACTGAGTTCATCACAGTGTAGATGCCCAGTTACACATGTTAGATATTAAGAGTTTAAAAAGACTGATGTTAGCTGATGTTACCTGGTGCTACAGGAGACTGTGGGGATGAAGCTGGTTTGGGCATCGGTGCTGAGGAGAAGGGGTCCTCTGGGGGTCCGCTGAACGCTGATGTGATCTGAGTGCACAGCGAGCTGATGCTGTCACTTTCTCCTTCTACCTCAGGGACTGGAGGGGAAACACCAGAAAAATGTCAAGAGAAGCAAATTTAAAACACGGGTGGATTTTTGCAAATACAGGCAGTTGTGCCTGAAGGTTATTAACAAGTTGTGTAGCACAACAAAGGAGCTGAGGACCCAGATTAGTTAGTCAGGATCCCAAACTCACCAGTGTTCTTCATGGGGAAGTCAGACTTGCGCTGCATGGTGGAGGGCAGCTCGTTCATGCGCAGCGACATCTGTCGCTTGAAGGGAGACGTCTTCTGACTGAGGGCCGGGAAGCCTCTGAAGGAGCCCTGCCTGGCCAGGGCCTCGGCAGGTGCGTGTCTTCGTGGTATCACCTGGGGTCCCAGAGTGGAAATGGAGAGAGGTGGGGAGGACGAGGGGGACGGGGAGCCTCCCGTCGGGTGTGCTGAAGAGTTTGTCACACTGGTGGCTGAGTTCACAGCGACCTTCACATCCGTCTCTGCTGTTAGAGAAGTTTCAAGTGATGAAGCAACAATGAACAGATGAAGCAATAACATTAGCTGGAAGTGGGAGTATTAACAAAAAGACAAATACGAAGAAAACCAACATATCCGACCTTTTTTAGCATCCTGTAGCTGCCTCATGACTTCCTCACGCTCTGCCGCCTCTGTTGCTGTAGTAACGCGAAATGAGCCTTCACGGGTGAAAGTGGTTCTGTTGGCGTCAAAGGTTGCCGTGACACCACACTCCTTCTCCCGTTTTTGTTTTCGCTCCAGACAGGCGGCGAATGCACAGCCCACAGCGTGACTGAGACGCTCTCCCTGAAAGAGACGGTGCCAAAAAATTAGACATGAAATAAATATAATGGACAGGTTTACTTTACGCTCCTAGCAATGAAGGTTTTTCCCCATTAAAAACATAGTATACACCTATGTAAACTACAGTACATCATTTAAACGACACAGTACAGTAAAGGTTACATAAGTTCAAGGAGGACAAATAAGACTGTCTATAAAAGATTTTAATCTGAACTGTGAGCATCCTCCCTTCAAACATACTCCAAAATGTCTACATAATCAATTAAGAATGATATCAATCATGAAAATAGTATTATAGTATTAAATTAGTTCTTACTGAGTCTTTAATGGCCATAAAACAATGGCAGATCCAGCGCCGTGTGGTGCCGTCTCTGCAGATGTAAGAGAACGCCCTCTCAAAGTTACGGTCCGGAGCGCAGAACGACACTTTCTCTATTGTCTGGTCCAGAATCAGGTCCTGCAAAAAAAACACAATCTCACCTCATTATTATCGGCTTAAATTTAAAAAACTATGGTCGGAGTTAAGTGACACGCAATCGAGTTAATTTGTGGGCTGAGCGATGGCGCGGTGAACAGTACTTCAGTGTGAAGGCCTGGCTTCAAGAGTGCTCGAATGAGACTGAACTACTACCGGCATCAGAAGCACCAGTCTGCACCCGACTCTGCTCGCTGATACAAACCAGAATTATTTTTTTATTACATTTAACATAAAGGCAACAACATAAACACAACCGACCAGGTCAATACAGGATCCTGGACTTCTAAACAGTATTTCCAAACAAACTGCAGCACTACCACAAAGAACAGATAAGAAATCTGGACCATGTATCCCATGATTATCTATCACTGTGTTTCACATCTACACGTCCTTTTTTTTGGGTAATAACTAAAATTGAAGACATTTTCCTCTCATGGCAGAGCTTGGTGGATTAACATTGGTTAAAGAAGTCTATATCAAAGTGACGTCCCACCATCAGACCTGGCCTGGTTTTTGCCTTTGAGGAGCTTTGGGAATGTCTGTTTGCCATAAGGAGAAACCCACAGAGAGCACAAAACATCCAAACTTTTCCTCGTCACAGCTCCACGTCAGCGAATCCGTCCTTGCAGAAAGTATAACTGAACCTTTATTGATTTATTTAATATTCATAACAAATTTGAAAATGTTCTGGTAAAATTCCTCGACAATAAAACTCACAAAGAGCACATTCGTCACGGCAAAAATAAAATTACATGAATAAATATAATAAAATTCCAAATAAATCAGAATAAAAAAGGACAGAAGTGCGTATACACAGGAGTGAACCCACACAACCCTCAGAGAGATTATTGATGATTGAGAGAAATCAAGACAGTTAATAATACAACTTAGATATACGGCTGTCCTCGCCCCAAAAAAGTCGACTAACGCTCTTACTATTAGTTGATTTTGATTAGTTGTTTACCAGAGATGAGTTCATAAGTCAATTAGCATGAAAAAAGCATAAGAAATTACTAATTGATTAAAAAAATCTTAGTCGACAAAGACCAAATCAATAGATTAGTCGACTGATTGACTTAAATAGCTACTAGATTAGGAAATAAAGAGAATTAACATATTACTTTCTTAATTTCTCTTTTTTAATGTTTCTATTTCATGACATACAGCTGCTATGAAAAGTTAGTGACAATCTTGCAGAAACCATGATGCCGGTTTGATGTAGTACCAGAGATTTCCAGCAGAGGTCAATGTAACCTTGACTGTATACTCTGCTCATACCTACATACCTACAAATGCAGGTTCACCCAGTACGTTTCCACAGTGGGCCTCTTGGAGGTCACTAGAGCAGAAGTACAACAGCTTCACTGCCGCTGGGCTGAAAGCTGGAAGCTGAAAGCTGGAAGCTGGTGCTGGAGCTCAGCAGCAGCTTCCAGCTGTAAAGCTGCTAAAGCCACGTGCACTTCCTCTGGCAGCTCCTTCTTTTTGATCGAGGGTCTTTCCGAGCCCGTCACGGGAGGACTGGAGGGACTTATTACCTTTGTTTTGTCGTCTACAACGCGAAGACCATCCGCCGACACCCACAACACAGCACGCACTGGCTTCTTCCCAGCCTGCAAACAAAACACAACAGGACAGGCGCGAGTAAGAAATGAGGAAACTTTTCAATCTCTCCAATAAAATGACTTCCCTTTGTATGATTCCTTGGTACCAAATCATAAAACTTGAGTCAACACACACACACAAAGCACACCTGTGAATAAAGAGAAAGCACCAGGTAAGACACAAAAGAGACGACACAAGTCGGGAGTCACTTTTCCGAGTGCCCAAATTTTAATAAAAGACGGTTGGTTTGAGAGTTGGTGCACTGATGCAGTCAACAGTGTTTGGTTAGAGTAACAACAATAAAATATTTGTGTGTGCACAAAAAGTAAAATGTTCATTCACACAAACTGCTCATTGTTCCATTCTTGGTTTGAGGGCTGAAGGGAGAGAAGACACGCCTGTTAATACAAAAAAACACACACAAACACACACACACACACAATAGTGCCCCACCCAGCCTAAACCACCCCACCTGCTCAAACACACATGCATCACTGTTTGTCTCTCCAGACAGATTTCCCCCTGTGTATGAGTGTTTTTCTTCCAGCCTTCAGATGTGATCAAAGGGTGAAGTGTTACGTGAAGAGGAGGAAAAATAATAATAACAACGCTCATAATAAAGACACTCAGACACACAAAGCAATAACTTACTTTTGCAAAGAATCCTTTGAAGAATTTCCTGTCCTGGAAGTGGATGTGGTAAAAAGGGAGGGTGGGTGAGAGGGGTGGAGGAGACGGGGAGGAACAAGGCATGAAAATGTTACCTAGGAAGTCTAGAAACTGTCTGGAGCCCACAGGAGAGGATTTCAATTTGTTTGGTTTTTTTTTGCTTGGGGAAGGTGAAACTGGGTTATGAGTGAGTGAGTGAGGCAATGGATCAGGTAGGTCCACATGATTCCACGATGGATGTTTTGATGGGTGATACTGTGGTTGTTATTGTCAGTATGGCCCTGTTCAGACCTGAGTCCTGAAGGACCCGATCGGAAGTAGACAGCTTTAAGTACGTCTGTTCACATCTGGCATTAGAATGCATCTCCAGTAGCCGCTTCCCCACTCTATATGCAAATAAACACCAAGTAAAGACATGGCTAATACAGCAGACGTTGTGACTAGGGCGGTCAGCTCACTGTTAAAAGATTAATCGCATGATTGTCCATGGTCAAGATTAATCAGAAATTAATTTTAAAGAAATCTCCTCAAAATGTATCCTAAAGGGAGATTTATATTATGTATTTGTACTTAAGTATTGAATACTCTTATCAACATATCTCTGCTTTATACTAATTTATTTACATAGGTATTATTGGAAATCAATTAGCAGCACAAAACAATGACAAATATTGTCCAGAAACCCTCACAGGTACTGCACTTAACATAAAAAATATGCTCAAATCATAACATGGCAAACAACAGCTGTCAGTGTGTCAGTGTGCTGACTTGATTATGACTTGATCCAAACTGACCATGATTATCATAACGTGGGCATGTCTGTAAAGGTCTTTTAATCGTTTAACCAATAAACTGTTAATCAGTTAAAATGCAGTTATCAGTTAAACGGTTAATTACTAACATCCTAGTAAATTAATCATAATTTTAGTCGTATAGTTTTTCTTCGTTTTTCTTCATTTCCTGTATTGTGTAACCTCCTTGCTAACTTGCTAAATTATTAGCCTCTGCGGCTTCTTTACACCGACAATAAAGTTAATATTGCCGTTGCGGTTTTCACGACTTAACCACATAACACCAAGCATAGCGTGTACACGACTTCCCATGTTGTAAACACAATCTCCCGAGTTTCATTTGAAAGCACCAGTAGAGCTGTCCACTAGTGATCGGAGCACCCAGGACACATGTGAACACCGGGTCTGAACAGGGCCTAAAATGACTGTTAGTACTACCACCCTGGAAGCCAGTAAACCTCCCAACAGCAGGAAGTGAATTGAGTCTTTGAAGCCTTTTGTGATTTAAATAAACAACAACAACCCTAAAGACTACAACAGTCCCACAGCTAGACAGCACATCTGGACAGAGGAGATAAAGATGGAGCACCTTCAGGTTTGTGTCTGAGCGAGTATGTGGAGATAATCCCAAATCACATTGTATTCTTTCTCCTCTGATTCCTAGACCGAGACGTGGTCACTCCATGGTTGTTCAGCAGACTGAAACAGATTCCTGCAGACGGCTGTTTGACCTCTGAGTCGAGCCTGAGTCAGCCAGAGTCGGGGGTCAAGTTTAGGCCGCTGTAACCACATAACGAAGCCACAACCACCAGACCCGGCCTAGTCTTAATCCTCCCTTCTTCCCCCGCTGCCTGAGAGCTCCTCTCCTCCCCATAAGCTGTGAAAAGGAGTGCCACTCTGCTCCTGTTACACAGCCATGGTGGAGACGGCACTCTGAGCACCATGTTAATGCATGATTTAACGTGTTAACCAGCACTGGAGATTCATTTGGAACGAGCTAAGTGTTTGTTAGTGTGTGAGATCCACACAGACATGCAGATGGTGGTAGAGCCTGCACAGCTAGTATTAGTACGCTATGGTTAGGGGAGGAAAGGCTATATAGGGTTGAGAAATAACTAGAATGGGAGGGCAATGTGGGGGAGGGGATTTGGAGGTATTTCTCAGCAACACCACAATAAAAACCTGCTTAAAAAGACAAACAAAAACGTATAACACAAACAGAAAGGTAATACAATATTCAGGTATTCAATGTGTGAACTAGGATGAAACTACAGTAGGGGAAAGCTTTCTGGGCAGAAAGGAGAGTTTTGAAAGTTCAAGTTGAAGCCACCGAGGCAAAAATGAAACAACTGAAGCAGGAAACTGTCGCAAACAAGCCTGATTTATAATGAGAAAAAGTGTTATTCATACTTTACCTCATTTTAATAGACAAGCTTTCAACCCAGAGTCAAAAACCTTTTAGTGGTACGACCAACTGGTGGCTTACAGTCATTTCTGCCTGCAAAAAACAAGGCTAACCACCAGCAGGACGTGCTGCAACGAACAAAACATCTTGTGTAACGTTGGCCTACTTTGTGCAACAACTTACACCTTACAACATTCACTACAAACGTATGACAGCTACATCTATTACAGGAGAGACTGTACTTTACCACCACACTGCAGAGTACCTATAGGAAGGAGGAGGATGCCTGTAAAACACACTTCCCAGTGCTAATAGTGTTTATTTCTTGTGACTTTTTTTTTAGCTGAGTTGAGTTTAGGACATGAGTGGAGAGCTTTCTTTGGTTTGCTTTTCGTTTCCTAGATTTTGTGTTTACTCAGTTTGTCTGTAGTCAGGGTGGAGAGGCATCTAAGGCAGCTTTTCATAACATGTCTCACTAAACGTAATTGAAAGCTTCGGCTAATAAGGATGGGAAACATCAGAGGTCCCACAAAACAATCTTATTGCGATTTTAAATATTTTGCGATTAGATATATTACGATTTCTTACCTTTTTCCAACTGCAAATTATGCAGTTTGTCTGCTTTACCTAATAAGATACAGTTTTCACTCTGTTCATCTCAGAGTTTTCATTCACATCAGGTCAGAGGTCAAGGGACCTCTTCAAAAATAGCCAAAATTTAAAAATAGCATATCTTGAAATGAATATTGCTCTAATATTCCCATTTACATGCAGCTATGATTAACGTAACCAGTGGTGGACTTCTACGACGAACACGGCCTCCCTCTTTCATTCCTTCAACCACCTTCTTGAAAAGGTTGATGGTATTTGTGCATATACCAAAACCTGTTGATATCTTGGGCTTTGAAGCTTTGGTGAGAAATATTCAAAGGTATTCGAAGCTTCGGGACAGAGCCGCCGTCACACTACTGTGCACACACAATAAATAATGTTGTGGAATTATCACCATTATAACCGTAGTAACTGGCTGCTCCGGTCACATGTCAATGTGTCCTTGAGCAAGACAGATAACTGCAAATTGCTCCCAAAGCCTAGCCATCAGTGCGTGAATGAGATGAATGAGTATTTACATTAGATCCTGATGAGCAAAGTTGGCACCTTAGCAGCCTCTGCCATCAGTGTATGAATGTATGTATGAATGGATGGAAGCTGACATGCAGTGTAAAGACTAGAAGACTGTATAAATGTAAGTCCATTTACCATTTACATCACACACACACACACACACACACACACACACACACACACACACACACACACACACACACACACACACACACACACACACACACACACACACACACACACACCCTGCGCTGACAGAAAAGAGTTGAACTGAACATGCATTACTAGTGAAGTTACTATCAAGACAAAGGGAAATATACAGTATATGCTTTTACACAGGACGAAGAGTTGCGTAAAGTATTTGATTTTTTATAACTTAATGACTATTTGAATAATAACATTGGCGACTCATCCCTACTGTATACATGTCCAAAGAATGCTCCTAAAACCTGAGTAATATCTGTTTATGCCACATGTGTTAATCAGAAAATGCTCCATTCAGAATGAGGCCTAATTCAGAATATCCAAACAGAATATGCTGTTTACATGACCTGTATCAATTCACATTATTGTCATATTCAGAATAATAGTGGAATATTAGTGTGCATGTAAACGTAGACCCTGTAGTACCTTGAGGCTACTGGCTGAAATTATTTCAGCATGTCAGCATCTCCTGGTGCGTTGCCCCACCCAGTCTACACAGACCAAACACTCTAGGTCACTGTGAGCTCCTGAATAACAGCAACAACATTCCCACTGCTACAACACAGAACAGCCCTCCAACCCTGGGCTATCGGCCAACAGCACCAGGAAGTGATGTCATGATGACAACGCAAAAAGGGCAGCTTGGAGGCTGACGGTGCCGCAGTGCAGCCTCGTCTTCCTCCACCCGCCTCCATCCACCCCTCTGAGTCACGGGTCGCAGAGCTGTGAGAAAACTTTCATTACTGTCCCAAAGGCTGCTGGGAAAACAATGGAGTCGGCTCAGGGCTGTAGCTGACACACACACACACACACACACACACACACACACACACACACACACACACTGACTGACAGCTGGACCACCAACAGGCGCCCTGCAGGCACAGCGAGCATACAGGGAATATGTTCCTCCTTATTCATCAGAGAGCATCAGCTCACTGTTGTTCTTCAGCTCTCTTACTCCACTCCACATAAAACAACAAAGAAGTGCTGATGTTGCCGGACTGTGCCGGTGTTCTGACTGCTGATTTTCAGGCCTCACCAGATATTAAGTGCCTACAGGTGTGGTCCGGACCAATTTAGCGATTACCGGTAGCTTCTGGAAATAGAGTCTACTGCTGAGCAATATTAACTCACAGTCTATCCACCGCTAGGAGTTGTATGTGTTGCCTAGCAACAGTTATCTTATTAAAGAGTCAGGTAGGATGAACTGGGATCTATCAGGGCCTCGCTAATTGCATATCTGCTTAAAGGCTGGCCCTTGTCTAGTCTGGACAACCTAGCTTTGACAGGGATAACTGGCACCAGAGGCAGCCACGCTGTATACCACCACCATCACAATAAAGATGGATGTAAAAGTGTTTACAGAGAACGTCTATGATTCAAATAATCAGCAGAGAACCCACAAGCACTGGTGCTAAAGATTAAGATTTACTGTTTTACGGCTTCCCAGAGCGTAGAAATGCTATTGTTCCTGCGTGATGGCATTTATTCGACAAGCCCTGATTATTTTCATTAACCTGTTGAATATTTTTCTCAATTAATTGATTAGGTATTTGGTCTAGAAAATGTCAAAAATGGTGAAAAATATGGATCACTGTTTCTCAAAACCCATGATGATGTCCTCAACTGTCCTCAAAATGTGTGTCCTCAAAAGATATTCAGTTTACTGTCATAGAAGAGTAAAGAAACCAGATAATATTCACATTTAAAAAGCCGGATTCAGAGAATTTAGACTTTATTTTCTTAAATAATGACTCAAACTGATTAATTAATTATCAAAATAGTCAGCAATTATCATGACAAAACTAATTGGAAATGAAGGTCAGCTTGACTCGTCTCTGTTTGCAACTCCACTGCTCTGAGCGCTGGTGCTGAATGTTAATACTCTTATTATTCATTTTTGAATTGTGAAGATTTAGTGTTTGTAAAGCTTTCCCAGAGCCTAGAAATGCTATTGTTCCTGTGTGATGACATCTTAATGTAACGTCTATTTGACAAGCCAGCAGACGAGTGTTGAAAATCAGCACCAGCCACCAGCCAAATGGTGGTAAAACATGCAAGAGCCTGCTAGATTTGCTTCACTCATGAGTAAAAAAACAAAAACAAAAAAACAATGGTAATCTATTAAGAGACTGGTAGATTCTGTATTTTACCAGCCACAGTGGCAGGTGGGCAAAAAGTTAATTCCCAACTCAGCAGACCTAAGGAAGGAAACAACAATGCACATGTGCACAACAAAGAAACAAACCTGGAGGAGAGAGAAATAAGTCTACATCGCTCCTTTCATCAGAATGAATGGGCGCCATCTTGGAACACAGTATCAGTGATTGCTTTCTGGCCTCTCAGACTCACAGGTGAACTGCCACGTGCAGATCAGATGAAGATAAAGGCCCCTTAGCAGGAACGTAACAGCGGCGGTCACACCACAAAAGATCGACTGCCCATGTCGCCATTTTTCCACAAAAATAGTGTGTGGAAGAAGACCTTGAAACGATGCCAGCCTGACTCACATGTTGAATGTGCTTGCAGTTAACTTCCCACCCTCAATAAAGCCACATCTGCACTGGCTAACTAGTAAGGCCTCTGGGTGGTGAGAAAGAGAGGGAATAGTGGAGGAGACAGAGGAGGAAAGGTCATGAGGTGGAGGAGGGTCACATAGTCGGACAGAAGGCAGAACCACCCGCCTCTAATTTTGAGTTGGCTCCATTTTGTCCAACCTGCTAAAATGACTGTAACTCGATAAGATCTCACAGCCTCAGGCTCCGTGTACACCATGTGACCTCATCAAGCCCCAGTGTGTATGCATGTAAATGTGTGCTCCAGTTTTGTGTATTCAATATAGGAGTATACATGTTTGAGTGTATACAGTATGTTTGCCTGCTGTGCCTCTGGGTCCACCTCTTCCTGTGTCTACAAATGCGTGTTTGCTTGTGAACCTGATCTCAGAGTGATATTTCTGTGTGAGGTTGTAAACTTGAGCGTAAATTTGCACAAGCAGATGCTGCTATGGGAGTCTACAAGTGTGTGAATGTGTGTGAGTAAATAGTGTGCTCCAGGGATGACATATATTTTTGTAGGCCAACTAGGAAGTTAGCATCACCCTGATTCCCTCAACAAACAGCCAATGGGATTTTTCCATTGGGGTTTGGATTATTAAAAAAAATAAGCTCTGCGGCAAACGTTTATGATGCTTACGCGTTTTGTTCAGCAAGATAATCTCCACAAATAAACACCATGTTTATGATTTTTGACGTGTAAATGCAATCGACAAGTAAAAAGCTAAAGTGAGGCTCTAAACGAACTACATGGTCACATGAACGAGCATAAACACGAGGCTGTGAAGGCGGACGAGGCGGCATGATGACGTTTCATCGTCTCATTTAGCCACTTGTTAACAATCGCTTTTTTAAAGACACATAAAAGCTTCAAAGTGGGATATTTATTGTTGTAAAACAAAACGTTAAAATATCTTCAGCTTGTGTGAACCACCACATTATTTCAGTCATCTAACTAAAATAAATAAAAAAAAAAAAACAAAAAAAAAACACTGACTTCCAGATGAGGGAACCAGTGCTAAAATGCTAACTCATTTCCAGGTTTTAGGACCCCTGTAGCGCTCTATATAAGCATTATAGTAAAACCGTGCTGTATGCGGGTCTTTTTTACACGTTATGTGCACTTATGCTTTTGCATGTAATCTAAATGTGTTTGTGTCTTATACTAGAAAGTCTCAGAAGTGTCAAGAAACATGCGTCCGTTGAAATGTAAGACTGAGTGTGTGTGTTTTCATTTGCATTATAGAACGTCTGTTTTGTTTTACTGTTCTGCTTTAACTGGTATGGAAATATAAGTGTTTCACTGTCCATTAAATGGTACTCATAAAATACAAAGTCATTCCCAAGCATGTTCTCCAGTATAATCACACTAACAGTGGCTCTCCATAATTCAAGTAGTCTTCAACGGCTCATTGAGTCCAACATGTAACACTACGAAAAGGCCCTTTACACTACTTTATGAAGCAAGAAAAATAGGTGTTGATAACAGAAGAAGCAGGGTGTGAATTCTCAATCAGCCAGTCATTTAAACTGAAACTGAAAGCTGATAACAGACAATTCAGGCAGGAGTTTCAGAACCTTTGTTGGTACCAAAATCAAATTTAGTCCTGAGACTCAGGTATGATGCACTAAATGGTCTTATAGTCCCCTTTTTGACCACGGAAACATTTACAACGTTTTAAAACTCAGGACTTTTACTACGTTTATGCCTTGTGCTACTGCCGCCCCACAAAACGATGTCTCGCCCACCCAGGGACGAGACATTGTTTTGTGGGGCGGCAGTAGCTCAGTCTGTAGGGAGTTGGCTTGGGAACCGGAGGGTCACCGGTTCAAGTCCCGACATGGGCCAAAAACTGAGTGTGAACTGGTAGCTGGGGAGGTGCCAGTTTACCTCTTGGGCACTGCCGAGGTGCCCCTGAGCAAGGCACCAAACCCCCAACTGCTCGGGGCGCTTGTCAGGAGCAGCCCCCTCACTCTGACATCTCTCCAATTGTTGCATGTATATGGACCTGTTTGTGCATGTGTGTGTATAAGTTAACAGAGTGAAAAAATTGAATTTCCCCTAGCGGGACTAATAAAGGAATATCTTCTTCTTCTTCTTCTTCTGTGGCCACACTACTCTACTTAAACAGAGACGTTTCACAACGCTGCTGACCCTGTTTCAGTGTTAAAACTGGTGACATTTGTTCGCTTCTTGATAGGATCCTATCAGTCACGACGTGTCCTTCCCTGATTCGTCACGCCCCATCACATGAACCTTTTCTGTAAGAAAACAAACAACATCCGTCTCGACCACCAACAGGTAATTTCAACATGGATAACGAGTTAGAAGCTGACCTTGATGTCTCTGCTACCAGCTGTTGTTTATAGTTATATTCTGCATTTTATAAAAAAAGTAAAGATTAATTTTCAAATTAACGCTTCCGGCTTTGATTTAAAAAATAAAAGCCCCCAAGCATTTTTTTTCTGTGGAAAGAATTAATTCAACATGAGGCTTTTATTCTGAAATATTTGCAGGAGAGTGTTGTAGAGCATGTAGTGACTTGCAGGGTTCCATGAATGAATAAAGTACCGGCTTTTAAATGTGGATTATTACTATAATTTACAAATGAGCACACGCTTCTTCACCTTTTCTGTCTAAAATAAATATTAATGACATTTATAATGAAATGTAATGGCCCTTATGAAAGGCAAACTCTGACAGGGCTGACAGCAGCAGCAGCAGAAACGTTGCCGGTGTGAACAACACAAGGGATGCGCAGCTGTTCAACGAAGCAGCTGTTCAGCGAAGCAGCTCTTCACGAAGCAGCTGTTCAGCGAAGCAGCTCTTCAGCAAAGCAGCTCTTCAGCAAAGCAGCTCTTCACGAAGCAGCTCTTCACGAAGCAGCTGTTCAGCGAAGCAGCTCTTCACGAAGCAGCTGTTCAACGAAGCAGCTGTTCAGCGAAGCAGCTCTTCACGAAGCAGCTCTTCACGAAGCAGCTCTTCACGAAGCAGCTCTTCACGAAGCAGCTCTTCAGCAAAGCAGCTCTTCACGAAGCAGCTGTTCAGCGAAGCAGCTGTTCAGCGAAGCAGCTGTTCAGCAAAGCAGCTCTTCAGCAAAGCAGCTCTTCAGAGCAGCTGTTCAGCGAAGCAGCTCTTCACGAAGCAGCTCTTCACGAAGCAGCTCTTCACGAAGCAGCTCTTCAGCGAAGCAGCTCTTCAGCGAAGCAGCTCTTCACGAAGCAGCTGTTCAGCGAAGCAGCTCTTCGTGAAGCAGCTCTTCACGAAGCAGCTCTTCACGAAGCAGCTCTTCGTGAAGCAGCTCTTCAGCGAAGCAGCTCTTCACGAAGCAGCTGTTCAGCGAAGCAGCTCTTCAGCAAAGCAGCTCTTCAGCAAAGCAGCTCTTCAGCAAAGCAGCTCTTCACGAAGCAGCTCTTCACGAAGCAGCTGTTCAGCGAAGCAGCTTTTTGGGAAGCAGTTTTTAAAAAAAGCTCTTCACGAAGCAGCTCTTCACGAAGCAGCTGTTCAGCGAAGCAGCTCTTCGCGAAGCAGCTCTTCACGAAGCAGCTCTTCACGAAGCAGCTGTTCAGCGAAGCAGCTCTTCAGCAAAGCACCTGTCAGGCACTGCTAAAGCGGGCAGTCTGGCCCAAGCGTTAGTGTGGCTGTAACCTGAGACAAAACCAAATGTTTAGTCTTTTCCAACATGTTTTATAGCTGAAACAGGCAGACACATTGAACTGCAGGCTGCACAGTGTGTTTACCGCTGTGACCACCAGCAGCCATCGTCTCATATCATGTTGCTTTATTCATATGTCAGCGGACTAATTTGCCTAATCTTCGAGGGTCTTTAAACCGCTGTGGAAATAGACAACAATGGGATGAAGGGACCATTTAGATCCTTGAAAAGTAGTCCCGGGACTAAAATGACCAGGAAACGGCTGTATACTCGCCACTCAGGTTTGGCCCTGACTACTGAGAATAATTTACCGACAGGAGCTTATGACCTGGGTGGGGCTCTGGCAAACAACTGACAGCATGGAAAAGCAATTGCTCCATGGTTCCCCCTTCCCCTCCCCTGCTCCCTAAACTGGAATTTGTTCTTTTTACGCAGCTCCGCCGGAATCTCCTGCAGCAGGAAATACATGCCGGCCTATCTCCTCTGGCTGAGACAGTGTGTGAGGAGAGTGAGAGAGAGGAAGCGACGTTCAGAACAGACCCCGACACCCCTGGAGGTTGTCTGAGGGTCACAATGGGTGGAGACCCTCACTGATAAACGGCAACAATCAGCCACACTCAGACCTCCATGTACGGAGTAAACTAGGAATAAACAACGATGAAACGATACAAAAAACCAAACTGCTTGGTGACAGATGAAGGAGGGCTGCCATGAAACGAGGAAACGTTAGAAGGAGTCAGTAGGATGTTGGTAGTAGCACTGTGAAGGAAACTAGTGGAGGAAAAGATAAAAAGGAAGTAGGATGTCTGGTGTTTAGCAGACCTCGCTCCTGGAAGTACGGAGGGGTTTTCTAGTAAAACCTACCGTCTTCAGCCGCTTCACTGCATCCTCGCAGATGTGCATGCCTCGGGACTCCTCCACCTCCACATGTCCCAGGTACTGCAGGGCAGAGACAGAAAGAGACACAGTGAGTAATGCTGTGACAAACCTGTCCTGCGGCTATCTCTACTGAACTTTAACTATGGTTATATTATTAAACTCTGCAATGAGATGGGGTATTTAAAATGAGTCCAGGCTGTCTAATATCCCGTGGTACACTGGTGCTAGTGATTTATAGACTTAATTAATTGCCACGTTGAGGTCAATCGCAGTTCAATTGCTCCCTAGTTGATCCCTAATTTAGTCCATGGAGAAAATGCTTTCCTGAGAAATATAAATGGGCAAGTGGGTAAATCTAACAGCAAGTGTGTCAATCTATGAGGAAGGGATTACATGACAAAAATAAAACAAACACACGAAGGAGCATAAAAGAAGCTGCTCTTTCCTCGTATGGTCAGCATGGAAGCAGAGCCTTTGAGTTCCTGTGGACTTTGAGCTGATAGAAACCCAACCTAGGTTGAATAAGTTTCCTTCTGGCCCTCACCTGAGCCATCTATGGGTCTCTTATCTCAACTAAGATCAGAGCAAGTAATGCTGTCTATCACTAAAAAACTGACTTTTCAAAAAATTCTGCTGATTGTTTTATCTTTTTTGGTGCAAATTACTGTGCAACATAAGTCTCAACACAGCTGACTTGTAGTAGGAGAATCAGCTTTATTGGCCAAGTATGTGTGTGTGTGTGTGTGTGTGTGCACATACAAGACTTTCAATTTCAATTTTCAAATTTCAATGTATTTACAAAGAAACAGACATCACTAAGAACAAGAAGAACAAAGCTGGACAAATAAAGGTAAAGATTACACAGGACTATCATGTTCTAGGGCTGTTAATTGATTCAAAAATTTTAGCGTGATTCCTTGCATGATTGTCCACAGTTCATCAGTATTAATTGCAAATTAATCAAACATTTTTTACCTGTTCAAAATGGACCTTAAAGGCAGATGTGTCAAGTATATAATACTCTTATCAACATGGGAGTGGGCAAATATGCTGCTTTATACAAATATATATATAATATATATGTATTATTAGAAATCAATTAACACCACAAAACAATGACAAATATTGTCCAGAAACCATAACAGGTACTGTATTCAGCGTAAAAAATATGCTCAAATCATAACATGGTAAACTGCAGCCCAACAGACAACAACAGCTGTCAGTGTGTCAGAGTGCTGACTGACTATGACTTGATCCAGACTGACTGGGACTATCATAGAGTGGGCGTCTGTGAAGGGGAGACTGATGGGGACCCAGAGAACCCATTTACATTCACCTATCTTGAGGTCTTATTCAGCATTCGGTTGTACTTAGCTCCAACCCCTCACGCCACTTCTGGTCGCAAAGAAAAATCACATGGTGACGGCCAAATACCGAGATGGTGACGGCCAAAATGCCAAACTCAAGGTTTCCAAACGGCAGTCCACAGACAAATGGGTGATGTCACAGTGACTACGTCCACTTCTTATATACAGTCTATGGTCTGCACTTAGACTAGGCTATGTAATTATATGATGGTGGATTTTATTAATGTGGGTCTGCCATGGTGCTGCTGCAAGGAATTGTGGGACAGCATTATCTCCTTTCCTTTCATAAAGGATGATGTAGTGAACCCTATGCTAAAGGAGATAAGAAAGGAAGCACTGAAGCATCATGGCTGCCACTTAGAAACATCTGAGTCATTTCACTCAATTAGGAACCTTCCTAAGTAAAAAAAAAAAAAAATATTCGACCGTAGCCCAGGACTGGGAAATCATACGTGAGTGGGTTTAGCTGGAACTGAATGAACGGAAAAGGCTGCCTCCTCCAACTCCAACCTCCCTCCCTCCTCCTGGACCTGAAGCCACATCACACCCTGCTGTGTGTCACTCCAGAGTCACAACCCTGACCGGCCCAGAAGCCATTGTGCGTTCGGAGCCGGGGAGGAAGTCCTTACCCTTTCCTTATAGATACACATACACAGAGCGACGCTGACCCACGCCTGTCAACCCCCCCACCCTCCGGCCATGCTATTCTGAGAGTGTGACGCCACGGCTGTGAGTCACACTGTCGGCGTATTGGAATACACATGTGAACACACACACGTATGTAAACGCATAGAAAAAGGAAAATAACTGATGCATGGAGGCAGCGTCGTTAACAGGGCATCAGCCAGGAGACGTGGCTGAGGTGAGATGAGCAAACGCAGGAGAGGCTGGAAGTGTCACAACAGATGCTTCAGCAGAGCATCTTACTTCGTCTTGTTAGTGAGTATCTGGCAGCTACAATCTGGAAGCTAACAGACGCCCTCAATCAAAACAACTGAACTGTGTGCCGTACATGTGTAGGCTAATTTGGTTCTGAAATACAGGTTTGTTTGTGGGCCCACTCCAGGATTAGTTCTGCACTAATCCCAAAGTGGGCTAGGATTAGAGTCACTATATATGTCATGTTAGTTGTATTATTATAAAAGGGAAATTTGGGGTCCCCTGCTGGAGCTGTTGCCCCTGTATCCAACCCCAGAAAGTGGTTGATGGTGAGTGATGAGAGTGGTGAGCGTATTATTGTGTTGTCACTGCCACTGCACTGCTGTTCGTTTGATGAGGAAAGACATAAGATGAGATATGTTATTTATATTTCCCTGCTCCTGGGTTTTCCAGCTGTAGAGGGCTGTAGTGAGATACACTTAAATTCACATTTTTTTAAACAGTTGAAGCAGCCGATGATAAGGAGGACAGGGGTCAAGACAAAGAAAAAAAAACAGTCCTGTATTGTTTAAACATTCAGGTTTTATCTTGAAAAAATTCTCAACATTTTGTGAAATATGTAGGTCTGTCCTGGACCAAAGAAATGCTGAGCTGTCAAACCGTAACAATACTACCAGCACCTCTAACTCAGATGCTCTGACAGTGGCCTGGGTACACATACATCAGTATCAATTAGCTGGAGTTGGCTTGGTGGTGTATATCCTCTGGAGGTTATCCAGATGGATTCCAGGAATTAATTCAGGGTATTGGCCATAAATCAGTTTTCAATGAAAAATTCTGTCAGATTCAATTAAGTCATGCAGCATCACAAACTCCTTCTTTCCATCGTGTGAATGAGTGAAGACAAAACTGCACATTTGTCATATGAATAATAGCTTAAACGTACCAAGGACATAGTTGTAAGCAACACACATAAGCAATTTAATCTAATCTCACATCCATCTCCGGCCCTCAGTAGTTTCATAAGACTGACAATTCCCTACAAAAAACAAGCAAATCTACATTTTTATGCCTTTGACAATCACCTTGAATCATGAATAATTGTCTGTCGTTGCAATTTCAGCTAGAAAACAAAAGACACAAGCATATAAGTACACATGAAAAAGAGGGTAAAACTCAGACGTGGTAATCAGTGGAGAATCGGGCTCGTCAAAGGGGCTACGCAGTGGGGGAAACCCCGAGCCACAACATTAAAGGCTTATTTCACCCCATCTTAACTCCACCACCCCTCCAGATCTCCCCTTTGTCCACCACTTTGAAATAGCCTTTCTTCTTCTCCTTCTCCACTGCATCTCCTCTCCTCTATTGGTTGCTTTTTAGTGCGGCAAGTCGGTGATAATTTCACTGCAACTATTCCAACCCACACACAACTGGGCTCCTCCAAGGCACCCAGAGCGGGAGAGGGAGCAGGAGCAGGAGGGGGAGGAGGGATAGAGGAGTAGCATGGTAGGTTGCGCTGGCACTATGAAAGCCAGAGGAAGAAAAATGCTGGTGGAGGAGCGTGTTTAGCTGCAGAAGTACGTGAAGGAAGGCCTGACAATGACAGATTAGATCATTTTCGCCCACAGTGGCTAATCTGTAATTCACTGACTGCTTTTACTACTTTAACAGCTTGCCAGAGGATTTTCAGAGAAAAGCAAGATGGTTAGTTCCCTGAGTTTTGGTAAGGTATGCCCACTCCCTGGTTACAGCTACACAAAGAATGCACTGAAAATGCATATCAGAATTTTATTTATTTTTTGGAGCTTTTTCCTTTTCATGACAGCGACAGAGTATTGAAAGGGGGAGACAGAGGGGATGACATGCAGCAAGGGGCCCCAGGCCGGATTCACACCTTGGGCCACTATGGCAAGGACTCAGCCTTGGTACATGGGGCGCCCCCTCTACCAAGTGAGCTACAACAGTGCCCTATGCATATCATATTGATAATATTTTATTGTTCAACACAGGCCATTTCGTAGAATATGACAATAGCAGAGAAAAAATGTTTAGTCTAAAAAACTTGCTGGCGTCTGGTAGTCGCTTTCAGTCAAAAATAGCAGAAGCGTAGCTTTGCTGCTGGGCCCTGACATTGCATTGGAACAAACAATTAACTTTGATGTCTTGGCAATATATGTTCTTTGATTACACAGTACTGGTCTGTCTTTGGTCTTCTGCTGCTTCATGTAGGCAGAGCACTTTATGATAAGAAAGAAATACGTAGTACTTTAATGAAGTAGTATCCTCTTTACTTTGAAAAGACAATTTGTCTCTTTAAAGCCAAAGATCAGTGTCCCTTAGGGATGCTCAATTTGAACATTTTTTTCAACTGACAACGACCCGCGTTACCCGATTATTAACTGTTAACCGACAAGATTTGTACCTCGTATGCAGCGGTGCGCCAGCCACAAGAAACAACTGAGTCAAGAGTTCACTATCAGGAGAGCTACTGTAGCAGCCACGGTGCTGCGTTCACTGTCTCCAGTTCACCATCCTAGAGAGCTACTGTAGCAGCCACGGTGCTGCGTTCACTGTCTCCAGTTCACCATCTGAGAGAGTTACTGTAGCAGCCACGGTGCTGCGTTCACTGTCTCCAGTTCACCATCCTAGAGAGTTACTGTAGCAGCCACGGTGCTGCGTTCACTGTCTCCAGTTCACCATCCTAGAGAGCTACTGTAGCAGCCACGGTGCTGCGTTCACTGTCTCCAGTTCACCATCCTAGAGAGCTACTGTAGCAGCCACAGTGCTGCGTTCACTGTCTCCAGTTCACCGTCTGAGAGAGTTACTTTAGCAGCCACGGTGCTGCGTTCAGTGTCTCTACTTCACCGTTCCAGTTGTATTCTTTGAGTATAGCCACGTTTGTTGCAAGCACACAGCTTTACCGCCAACCTCCACAAAAAAATACTCAGCAGTCCATGACTTATTATAGACGTGCCTCCTCAGCAGGTGACGCTACTTCAGACTTCACTCACGTCAATTTACATCAATGTCAAGTATGATAGAAAGAAGCACACTAACAATGCACAAGCATTTCAAAACACAAGCTTTTTTTTCTTTGCTGTTTTTTTAGCATCATAAGTAAAATAGTGTGGTTTGTCTGAGACCTCCCAAGCTGGGCAGAGCCATCATGCAGGCCAGTTTCAGCCTGCAGGCCATTTAATGCCCAAGTCTGGTATATACAGTATAATCCACATCCGTTGACCAGCCACAAATATTCAGAGGAAAACTTTCTCTTTCTCCATTCTGAGGTTTTCAATTCCTCTCTACTCTGAGGTGACCATTTTGCACCGATGTGATAAG
This sequence comes from Pterois miles, assembly GCA_947000775.1. Lineage (NCBI taxonomy): Eukaryota > Metazoa > Chordata > Actinopteri > Perciformes > Scorpaenidae > Pterois > Pterois miles. The sequence continues at coordinate 3,254,751 of CAMQGK010000001.1, forward strand.
AGGAAGTGTACCGTTGCACTTCTGTTTGCAAAAGTGAGAAGCTTTTGTTGCCAAAATAAAATGAACTCTCCACTCCATCAACTGCAGTACAGCACTTAAGGTATACTGAACGTAGAAAGATACTGCACCACCTACGGAGTCGTGTGTCTTGCGCTGCTTTGTTGCAGTGCCCCTGAATTTGTTACTTGTCAGCTATAATGAAACATTTTCTTTAATTTTGTATATTTCACTTGGCAATTCAAATTATTCTTGGAGGCCAGAAATCAATTGCGCACACACTTCCCACAGGTTTGGAAAGCTGCAGCAAAAAACCTTGCAACCTAGATAAAAGCTGTGCTCACAGTCTCTGAATGCTTATGATTAATCACAAGCAGCGTCCTTGGGGAGCCCAGCAGCATGCAGGTTTCTCAGAGGTATGTATGAGTGTGCCACAGTAAGGTCAGCACCGCACTCTGTGTGAGTTTGTGTGTCTGTGAGGTTCTGCATGCAGGTGTGTTTATGCGTGAGGCAGTCACCTTGACAGCAAAGCTACATTTGCCGCTGCGGACGGCCTCCTCGTCTGTTTGCCACTGGTGCGGCCGACTCGATTCCGGCACGTAGACGTCTTTCTTCCGGCGGAAGCTCTGCCGTAGCTTATTCATCGCTGAGCTCCCTGTGAGTGGCGAGAGACACTTTGTTAATCACAGGTTGAAAATGGGCTCAGCAGCAGCAAAACCTGGCTGGAATCAGAAAAAAAACAATGAAATGTACCAATTCACAGTACAGTATTACAGTCAATAGTGACTGTAGACACAGAAATGAGTCAACTTTCTTTGTTTGATAAGAAGCTGGTGATAGCACAGAATCACATTGCCACCAGACTACCACTTTCATGCGTCCTGTGTCGAGCCTGTAAATAGGAATGCTTTAAACACTGACATCAGTGCACAACACAATAAGCTGTTGTCTCTCTGACTCACAAGAAGGAACAAAAGAGTTGGAGGCTGAGTCGCTGTAGTGTTACAAGTCAAGGCGGCCCAAAAAGACGGGAACATAGGACACAGAGCAGACTGCTGCCGACAGAACATTTCACCTGCTGTTTATACCACCAGGGCTACAAGATTACTGTTAAATGACAATCCAGATTAATCATATACACAGGGCAGCAGATGTGACATCAAACCATCACACACGGCCCGTTGTGGGTTTCTGTGCTGCAGGTTTTTGGCTATCTGCGCACATCCAAATTTTTCTAACTACATGGACACGGGTGGCGAACAAAATCACAAACAGTGCAGCCGTCCTTGCGGAAAGCTTAATATAAGCTTAATAATGCACAGCTTCCAGAAATATATTTAGTCGAACACTAATATTTAAACATATTTGGGCTAAATGTTCGCAGCACACGCAGGCATACTGAGTGTCAGGATCCAAAAAAAATTTCCAGTCTTCCTGTCGATTGCTCATTTTGTCTTCTTAAAGGCTCAGTTTTTACATAAACTGGACAAGAGGTACCTTCATGCAATACAAAGTCAATGGAGAGCCATGAATTGTTTTCCCTTCTGAGGTGGGTGTGACTTAATTGCACTCTGTCTCTATAATTAGCAGCATCATGTGTGTCCTTACATTTGGTTTGACCTCCATATAAAGTGGTAGCGAATCTGGCAAAACTTTGTATGAACATCTGACCATTTATATTTGTTGCCCTGTCAGACGTCTTTAGTGATCTCACCTCGTTCTGATCTGAGCAGTAATCTTAACCAGTGCTGCTATGAAGTTATAGTTTTGAGTCTCCAGCACTCAAAACTATACCTGGTGCAGGTTCAAACACAACACTGAAATTCACTGACAATCATAAAACAGCACAATTAATTAAGCTAAAAGCTCTACTTTAAACGGTGTGTGTATGTCTTCTTGACTTTGGGAGGAGATCAGGAGGCAGAAAAAAAAGCAGAGACCCAATTAAAAGTTGTTGATCCAAACTAGAAGCGAGAGGTGCATCCATCACCAAAAGCCCGGCTCACGTCTCCCAAAGCAGAACTCATAAGTGGGACCAGAAATCATTCAGCCGTGCAGACTGACTTTTAACACGTGAGCAGAGCGAACTCCTCCACTAACAAGTTGCACCCACTAACTTCTGAGCTGATGAGGATCGGGCGGGATTAAAGGTCTTTAATCCAGGAGAGTTGACTGTCCGCACATATACATACAGAGAAGAACAAGCAGCAACATGGCAGCATTCGCGTACATACACATGCACCTTTTTAACCACACACACACTCAGGACTGAGCTGTCCGTTTGCATAATGAAACCTGTCCTGTGAGCCGGCGCTGGCTCAGGGTAGAAAGTGTGTTTGAGGTGAGGCTCTCTTATCTGTCCATGCCAGGCTCCAGCTCTGTGGGCAGCACACAATGAAGCTTTCAGCTCTGACCAGGCCACCGAAACACACATAAACACATCAAACTTCCTACTGTCACTAAAGGGGCCACCTGGAGTGGAGCGCAGATTCAGGGAACAGCTCAAGAGCCTGAATCTGCCATGTGCAGTAGCATATTTCTGCACTTCAAATAGCCCGAGGGCGCTTACAAAAGACACAAAACAAAGTTAAACCTGCTGCTTATTTTACAGGTCAACTAGAGGTGCAGCAGTTAATCAAGTAGTTGTCAACTATGAAATGAATCGTCAACTATTTTGATAATCGGTTTAAAAGTCAAAATTCTCTGATTCCAGCTTCTTATGAATATATGAATAAATGTGAATATTTTCTGTTTTCTTCACTCCTCTATGACAGAAAACTGAATATATTTGAGTTGTGGACAAAACAAGACATTTGAGGACGTCATCTTGGGCTTTGGGAAACACTGAGCTAATATTTCCTCATTTTCTGACATTTTATAGACCAAACATCAATCAACAATGAAAATAAATGTTAGTTGCAGCCCTAAAGACAATTGCATTTTATGAACGAATGAAGTACGACCTCAAGTACGATGACTAGTCGTCAGTTGGTGTTTTTTTTGTCTCCCTTTTTCCACATGTTCTGTTATGGAAACTGGCAATTGTGAACCGTATTGGAGGCAGAGTTGGGTTACGATTTTGGCTTCCAACGATTTAAAAAAAAAAAAAGAACAAGCTAACCGAGATAAACGGCTTATTGTGCCGGATTCCGTTTTGTAATGACGCTCTTTGTTTTGTCCTTTTCCTTCACAGAGGTGTGCTATCGCGCCATTGGTGGGTCAGGGACGGGCGCTCGGTGTGGGGGATCTCAAATAGGACTCCCCATCACCCCTCGCCAGGTGCCATTTTCTCCACGACTGGCTTGGAAAGGCCTGGAGGGAAGGTGGCTCGCGGCTTTGACTGTGAGCTTTACAGCACCCCTCGCCTGGACTGCAGCACTGCAGAGGTGACTGATGACTGATAATCGGAGCGGATTGTGCGTCAGGAGTTTGCAGTAAAGTCGGCAACCCTTCCTACCCGTCTTGAAACACGGAGCTGTCTCGTATGTGTTACTTTTTTGCTGTTTCATCATCATTCATATCTATTAGGGCTGTCTGGTTTTAGCCCCACTAATTTCTTTATTGTATTAACACAATCAATGTTTCTGAGGCTGTCATAGGCTCAGTTTTAAAGCTAGAGTGAAAATATATGGCATCATATGAAACTAGAAAACCTGAGGAATCCATTGTCTACTATGTCATACTAGCTTTACACAAAAGAGCCTAAATAAAGCTCCCAATTTTGGCAAGGAAAAACTGGCATGGCCATTTTCAAAGGGGACCCTTGACCTCTGACCTCAAGATGTGTGAATGAAAATGGATTCTTTATAGAAATGTCTATTTTATGATAATCACATGCAGTTTGGGGCAAGTCTTAGTCAAGTCAGCAAACTGACAGCTGTTGTTGCTTGTTGGGCTGCAGTTTGCTATTTATGATTTGATTGATTTTTAATGCTAAATGCAGTACCTGTGAGGGTTTCTGGACAATATTTATCATTGTTTTATGTTGATAATTGATTTCCAGTAATAAATATATATATACATTTGCATAAAGCAGCATATTTGTCCACTCCTATGTTTATACCACTATTAAGTATTTGACAAACCTCCCTTTAAGATAAATTTTGAACCGATAAAAAATGTGAAATTAACTATATTAAATCAATTGACAGCCCTAATTTCTACACAACCAATATTATGATTAAATTGTTTAGAAGAGCACAAAATTCGTCATAGCTCTTTTGCTGCACCAGATTGATGCACTTAAATTCAAAATGTACAAAATGTTCTTTCTGAATACGTGATGTTTCCAAAGCCAATGAGATCTTGGTATTAGCCCTCAGCAGCCCCGAGGCACAGACTGATTCACAAGGTGAGCCGTCTGAGAAAGGGGCAGAAATGTCGACCAACGAGGTGAAAAGCAGGTGCTCAGATGTGTGAAAGCACCTGTTTTGTAGGAAGAGCCAGATACCTCTGCAGGTGAATATAAAGATACCGTCTGACTCTCATGTGTAGTAAAACGTGTATATGACCGTGCACATACACAAGTTGAAGCCTGCAGTAGAGTGAAGTGTTTGAAAACAAGACGACTGGGTGAGAGGGAAATATATTGCTTCATCCCTCACTCCCGCTCTCTGCTAACACACTGGTTTATTTAGGTCATATCATGTTTGGGCTCACTGCAGTGCCAGTGACAGGCTGCATGCTTCCAGCCTGCAGACTGAAGAGGAGGAGCAGCAGGAAAACACATTTGTCGGCTCTTGAGCACCTCGTCTTGGGTGGAACAAATTAAAGCATTTGTTTCTCATACGTTAAACATGCATTTTAAGCAAGCGCTGTCATGTTAAATTCACTTGCCATACTCTCGCTAGTCACATGACACAACTCTGTGCCAGAGTTCCTAAAACATAATTTCTAAATAAGTAAACATGGTGTTTTTTTAACACATGGTTTGTTTGTGACACCGTAGAATGATGATACTTTTAGGTAGGCAGTGCTTTATTAAAAACAGTCATCCCTGTTTATTGTAGCCTTTCCAGAATTTGAAAAAGCTGTGTTTTGGTGGTGGAGGACAAGTTTGCCACACATTTTCTACAAATAACTACCAGATGGAGGTCAGTTTTAGAGCTGCAAAGATCTTTTACTCTGTTGCATAGCTCTTCAATTAGTCAATGCATTAAGTCCATAAAATGTAAGCGGAAGGAAACATCTCCACGTTGCTTTAAGATATTTAATTCACAATATGAAACAAGAGAAACACAGCAAAGATGGAACCACAAAACATTAAAGCCGGACAAATCAATATCCCTATATAAACAATGGATCAGATGAGTACTTGTATGTGAAAGGAGTCGGCCATAGAGACAACCCACAGAGAATTACCAACCAGCTCTGCGGTTTTTCTCAGTTTCCAGTTGTCCAACTGCATGCTACCTACCCACCACTAAATAGACAGCCAATCAAAGCTAACAACCTGCTGCTGAACATAGTGGAGTGTTTAGCAGCTAAATATGCAGATATTTGCCTTTGTTTTGGTCTCCAGCCACTCCAAACGGTAAAAGTGGAGTGAACATTAGATGTAGATTCATCAGGTGGTCACAAACATATAGCTAACTACCTGTTAACATGTTCAGCCTTAACTTTAAAATATGATGTGTTGTGTTAAAGACCTTTTTGACATGAGGGGTTGCTGAGGAAAACCTCTAGTAGCTGATTCTGGGATGAAGAAGCCGCCAGCTCAGACTAAAGTGCAGAACAAAGGACATTTCCTGTCAGGACACCTCACTTTGAAAAAGTCTCTTTGAATGGCTCCCTGGGACGAACGGAGGTAGAACACTATTAGCCTAGAAAACAACAGGTTGAGGGTTTCGTTTCATCCCGCGCAGACTGACGTTGGCGCATCAATGCCCCCAAAGTTTTTATGCCTCTTCTCACAGCACTTTACGCAACTCACCTTCTAAATCACTTAACACTTCTGCTACTGCCAGCTTACAACCCACACACCTTCTCTCCGCTGTGCTGCAGAGTCAGAGCGAAACAGGAATGTAAGTGAAAGCACATCTACTCATGTGCGTGGGAAAGAGAGCGTACGTTCGCTGTATTCGTGTCTATATGTGTGTGAATGTTTGTGCTAAGCCAAGCATATGCACCTGCTGCGTGAGTGTACAACATGAGTAAACACTTGCAGGAAAGTGATATGAATACCTCAGTAAGATGTTAATATTTTCTTCACCAAAAAGGCCTGCATCCAACTCTGGGCGTCCTATTACCACGTTGTTTGAAGTGTTGTCACAGTACTAGAATTTCTAACTTTGATTCAGTACCTTGAAAAAGATTGATATCCTATACCATTTTCGATACCACGGGGGAAAACTGAGGGCATAAAATATCAGATTTTTATTGAAAAGAAACAGCAGTGTGTGTCAGCTTGTGTCGAACAGAAGAGAGAGCAGAGAGTACAGCTGGTACCTCTGTATCGATTCTGTGGAGTACTGAAACCGTTTCAAATATTCAGTATCGATATGCATCAATACCTAGAACACTTTTACTCCCTTTCAGACTAACACAATGGCCTTGTATAGATCCAGTGATGTGAAACAACACAGATCACCCGAAGTTTGACCACTGTCTGTTTATGCACTACTTTGGTAAGAGAGCATTTCTAATAAATAGAATTAAGACTAAATAAATTCAACCCTTGCATTGATTTCAAGTGAAAAAACTGCAACAAAACCTTTTAATACACTGATCAAGTGAAGTGAAAGTATTAAGTATCACTAGAGCTGTCAAAGTTAACACGATAATAGCGTGTTAATGCAAATTCATTTTAACACCATAAATTTTTCAAATACATTAACGCAATCAACATTTCTGAGGTTGTAGTGGGCTCAGTTTTAAAGCTATAAGTAAAGATATGAAAATATAAATACATAAGAAATCCACTGGTACCAATCATGTCATACTAGCTTGTCGCAAAGGAGGTGAAATATCATTCAAAGCTTGCGCTAAGTTTTGGCAAGGGAAACCTGTCATGGCCATTTACAAGGGGTCCCTTGACCTTTGACCTCAAGATGTGTGAATGTAAATGGGTTCTCTGGGTCCCCACCAGTCTCCCCTTTACAGACATGCCCACTTTATGATAATCACAGTCTGTTTGGATCAAGTCATAGTCAGTCAGCACACTGACACAGGCAGCTGTTGTTGCCTGTTGGGCTGCAGTTTGCCATGTTGATTGTGAGGGTTTCTTGACAATACTTGTCACTGTTTTATGTTGTTAAGTGATTTCCAATAATAAATATATACATACATTTGCATAAAGCAGCATATATGTCCACTCCCATGTTGATAAGAGTATTAAATACTTGGTAAATCTCCCTTTAAGGTATATTTTGAACAGATAAAAAAGTGATTACTTTGGGATCTATCATGGACAATCACGTGATTAATCACAATTAAATATTTTAATCAACTGACAGCCCTAGTTATTTGCTATATTTATATATGTTGAAATGCCATGAACTACAGTTGCAGAGGGAGGTCTGTGTCAACAGCAACAATTAGGGATTAAGCTGTAAAAACACACTGGTAGGTCAAACAGTTATGTTCATTATCCCATGTCAAACATGGAGTTTGTGTATGAAATCTACATTAGAAGCAGTGTCACAAGCATTAGCTTAGTTAACTCTACTGTGTGTATGTGTAGTGTTGGCAGCAAGGTGAGCAGTGATAGGGATGGAGGCCAGGCGGAGTGGGCCAGAGGGAGCAGTGAGGGGTGCAGAGTGCTGGGTGGGTGGGTGGATGGGTGGGTGTGGGTCATGTGAGGTGGGTTTAGCCTCTTGGTTTGGCCACGAGTCAGAAAGAAGAAGGCAAGGAGGGGAGGAGAGGTGAGAGGCAAAGACTGAGCAGCAAATCCAGACAAGGAGAGGTGAAAAGAAAGTTAACAAAGGGAAAACTCAAAATAAGTGGCAGGAGGGACAGAGAGAAGTGAAATAATTAGGAAGGAAAAGAGTTAGAGTTAAGAGGGAGGGAAAGAGGGAGGGCGGAGGAGGCAGCGTTAAAAATGAATGAGTAAAGTTTCCCTTAGGTTTGTATTTGTTCCAGACTCATCACAAATAAGCATAATTTTCCTCACAGCAACAGTCTTCAAAAGTTGTTTTTAACTGGATTAAAAAAATAATCGCGCCTCATGTTCTGAAGGCGGTAAATCAAACCTGAAGGAGAACTGACAGTAATAGCTTCACAGAGTTTATGATCTTTGGCATTAATGGCACCCATGGTATCCTTTTAAGTGACGCAGACAAATACAGCTAAATATAAATGGAGTGACTTCTAAATGTTGCTGTTTGTACATCAGCAAAGCAACAGCAAAAGTCATAGCAGCACGCCGTTTTCCCCCTGAGAGAAGCGAGTAGCGCTCTTTGTGCAACATGTTTGTGTCTGCACTGCAGTTTGGTTTACTGAAGTTATTGTCTCTGGATTTACGGTATTTATCTGCCTCTTCAACGACTGACTTGAACAGCAAGTCACATCAGTATCACTATGTTTGCCCACTTACACATTGGGATAGACCAAACAAAATAAGTCAGAAATGTTTACTGTTATTGGTAAAACTGGGCCCTGATAGTGGGGAGGACGTACATCATCGTTTTGCATGAAGGCTCTATACGCAAAGTCAAGGTGGATGGACTGTCATGGTCATTTTTCAAGGGGTCTCTTGACCTCTGACCTCAAGATATGAATATGGGTTCTGTGGGTGCCCACGAGTCTCCCCTTTACAGACATGTCCACTTTATGATAATCACATGCAGTTTAGGGCAAGTCATAGTCAAGACAGCACACTGACACTGACAGCTGTTTATTTTGTCTTGTTAACTGAGTTCCAATAAAATATATATACATACATCAAAGCAGCATATTTGTTATATTTGCTCCCATGGTGATAAGAGTATTGAATACTTGACAAATCTCCCTTTAAGGTACATTTTGGACAGATAGAGAACAGATAATTAACTATGAACAATCATGTGTTGCGATTAAATATTTTAATTGACTGACAGCCTTAATTGTTATTGTATAGGCCTTTAAAAATCCACTATCGGTCGACTTCTAATTGAAACTAAATCATGTCAAAAGACAACAGGGTCATCTTTTAGAGCATCACAAATAAAAACAATACTTTAGCAGTTTTTAATTTACTTTTTAAAACTACAAAGGGAGTGAATGGAGGACAGAGAAGCATGGAGGGGGGTTGGGAGAGGGTGGGGGGAACTGGGGGGGAAAGGGGGTAAAGGCTTTGGAGTAGGAAAGCAAGATCTGAACCCTGCTGGAGCTGTCACAGCTCCTATAGTCTGGTGCCGTGAGGATCTCTGGCTGTTCTCCTACCAGCACTAATGAGGACAATTACACAAGGACCATTTATACTCTCCCTGTGTTCATGTACACAGAAACAAGCTACAGTGAATGCCAAAAAGCACGGAGCTCTCTGAAGACTCTCACATGCAATATCATCACCGTACTCACTGGACAATTACGGACATACTGCATAGTCAACAATGGCGGTGAAGTGCAAAGAGGAGGAGGACACGTGGGACTAACAGAAAACAAAAAGTAAAGAGATAAAGGGAAAAATATAGAGGAATAACGGGGCTTTTCCCTCAGTCAGTGCTGGCTGGGAAGGAGGGAGGCAGAGCTGCTGCTGGCTGTAGATGTAACAGTATTTGAATAATCTCTCCAGGAATGGAAAACTGATTAATCCTTGCAGAAGGATCCTAGGGATGAGTACAGCGGTTGGGTTTCAAAGAAGAGCTAGGGAAGGAGGGAGGGAGGGAGAGCGAGTGAGCGTGAGAGAAAGAGAAAGAATGGGCAGCAATTCAAGACAAAAAGGCCCCACTGCCTCCTTTCATGACATGCCTCACAACGGTGCCAGCCGACACTCTTCATCCTATTTTATACTGCTCTGCTCAGGGAATTCCATGTTATCTGTTGTGTTTATAGTTGGGAGAGAAACAGATAGGACAGCCTCAATCAATAAGGCCAGCCATCCGCAATGCAAAGCATGCCTGGCTGCCCGGCCTTGTTTATCGGCGAGCCGACCGACGTGAGGTGATAGCGCCTCTGTTCTGCTCCCAAACGGCCATATGAAGAGAGAATTTGAAAAATGCTGTTACTGTGGTAATCCAATTTTCCGGGCCCCGTTTTGTGGCTTGGCATGCTTATGTAAAAAAAAAAAAAAGAAAAAAAAGAAAAAAAGAGGGGTAGAAAAAAAACTGGATGAAAGTGTGCAGAGCATCAAAAGGGAAGCAAAGCTAGGCACAAGAGGGAATGAGAAAAAACTGTAGGACCAGGATCAGGGTCAAAGGTCAGGGCAACCTCCACACCCTAACAATTTATCATTATTTATTTTCTTTCGTTTAACTATGATTATCCTATTTTATTTGTATATTTGTGTGTATGTATTTACGTTTGTACACTTGCTTTCTTTGCATGGTATTTTCACTCTGGGTCTTGTCATGGGTGGGAGGTGGGTGGGATATCTATCGGTCGAGACATGTTGTACGTGGACTGTCAGAGCTGTATTAATCACAATCAGACATAAACTTTGTTCAAAAAAGGTCAGGCATCCTGTTTGGCAAGTTTATGTTGCAGACAGAGGGAAGTTCGCCAGCCAATCTCCCTGTATTTTCATTACCAATAACTACAACAAATGCAATAAAACTGACATCAGTTACAGACATGTAAGGTTATTGCTCTGGGCTGCAATAGATTTAATGACAGTCTGATATTGACATTCAATGTTCAAGTTCAAGAGAACAATGTGAGACGGAGCGTCCCACTGATTCCCTTCATTAATGCTAATCGTTAACACTAACCCCTAAATGTGATATTCTGGGTCACATGCACCAACACAGATTTAATTACTGCATCACAGTTTGAAACTCAGGGGAAGCTTGACCTAAATGGAGTCTATTCAGTGTCATTATATACATTCAGTGGTGGCATACTGTCTGTGCTAAATCATTGGTATCACTGCTGAAAATATGCAGGTTTTTCCTCTCTACCAGAGTGTATTTCTCTGGCACTACCCTATCTGTGCTGAGTTTTTTACTCTTCAAAACACAGCTTTCCCCAGAGAATCAAACGTTTGGAGTAACCAAAAATAGAGACAGGTTTGTTGAGCTACTTTTGGTCCAGATGTCTCATATGAACGGTGCATGCATGGCACAGTTAACTCTGCTGATGTGAGGGATCACTTTAGGTATTAAGCCAAATCAAAACCAATCCCAAAAAACAAACAAACACTATAATGATCCTAGTGTTTCAATAAAACAGTTTCTTTCTGTGCTAAAATTTGTAATGAACTGCCAACATACAGTAAGTAAAGCAACATGATCATTTGAGTTTGAGAAGAGATTTTAAATATTCGTTATAGGCTATCCATCCATCTTCCACCGCTTATCCCGTTATGGGTCGCGGGGGTGCTGGAGCCAGTCCCAGCTGGCATTGGGCGAAGGTGGGGTAGGGCACATAGAGACAGACAACCATTCACGCTCACATTCACACCTACGGGCAATTTAGAGTCATCAATTAACCTGCATGTCTTGGGACTGTGGGAGGAAGCTGGAGAACCCAGAGAGAACCCACGCAAACACGGGGAGAACATGCAAACTCCACGCAGAAGAGAGTGTGACCCTCTTGCTGTGAGGCGATAGCGCTAACCACTTATAATCATTATAGTCCATGTGTTAAATTATCTTTCTTTATTTGCATTTTGTACATGTTCCAAATCATTATTTATCCCCACAGGGGGAATATTATGGGTGTTGTAGCATCACAAGGCCAAAAAGAAGTACACATCACATCAATGGGCTGCATCACACTTTCTAGGGTTTAACAATATAAGCCTTATGTTATTTGGAGTTACAATATTATTTTAACCTGGCGATATCCAGCTGTGACCCCAAAATTAGGACCACTCCTGCCTGCTTCATGATAGCTAATTACTATAATTGACTTCAAAAGGCTGAACATAATATAAGCAGCACAAAAAGGAAAGAAAACAGCTCAACAATAAAACAGCAGCAGTCACAGCGTGTCCAGGCTGGTGGAGAGAGGGACTGTCAGTAAACAAGTGTAACTCATCGCCAGCTGCTCCGGCTCGGCACGCCGCTCTCTGCTTCAATGATCTGCACACTTTGCCCCGTCAGTGTCCCGACAATAATCAGAATGGCTTTATTTGCCAGGTACAGCATAGTGATCCACAGACACAACCTGACACCAAGGTGAAAAGACAGATGCAGACCCAAGAGACGAGTACAAAACAAACTATGATCAGCACACATGTTGTGTTCTGTAAACATCAGCCAAATGTACAAAACATTATTAGCATCAGAGCAAGCTGAGCTAATAAAATTACTGAAACATGTCTAAGTCAGCAGGACAATGTGTCACTTTTATTCCTGAAAAGCATCTATTTTAGGAGGTTCAGGATGTCTAAGAGTCAGAACAAGAGCCAGAGAATGATGACGACTTGGTGCAAATGGGTGGTTCTCCCCAGAGGAAGGAAACGGTGGGAATAGGAGCGCTGGCTACTGTTTGCACGGCTCACTCGCTCCCTGTCTGCCACTGAATCATTTCAGAGTCCTTAAATCTGTTCCCTGCCCCCAGCAAGACACGATGACCTCCGTTTCCTGAGTACACATGACTGACCGGGGTTAGGGTTGAGAAAGAGAAAGAAAATAGGGCCCAGACTGCTGCACAGGGGATATTGAGTTGCTATTCTCTCCTGCCACCTCTAATTGTGTGTGTATGTACATCAGTATCTGGCGTTTTTATGTTTGTGTGTCTGTAGGAGCGGCCAGGCATGGTATTAAGGAGGCCCAGTCCAACAGCAAGTCAACCAGCCAGCTGGAGAGCCACACATCACTTAGGGCAACAGCTGAGGCCACATTTAAACGACCAGGGCAGTACCCTGGCACCAGGGAATGGCAAATCACTGTCACTGTATCGTCTCCCCTCAGGCATGCCCCACCGATGATTCACAGACTGAATCAATGGGCACGGTCTGGCCTGGTTTTCACCATGACACCACATCGAGAAGGCATCCTTAAAATTTATGCCCCTTGCTTTTACCACCAAAACAGCAGTTTTGTGATTGTTTTTCAAAATGTCTTGCCAGAGGAGACGGTTTGTCAAATGGAGTGGAGTTTTGTTTAAATGAAGACAGCTATAAACAGTATCGTCACGCTGTGGAGGTGGTGCTGACTGAAAGCCTGCTAGGAGGAGTTTGATGTAGTAGGCTGAGTTCTCCAAGTTCATCAATCCTGGTCCCTTGAGACTGAGACCACAATAGGTACCCACGATTGTGGTGGCCATGGCAAAATGTCTTTTTAAAGTAGCTGTGAGTTTGTCTACCTAAAGCAGCTATATGCTCCCAGAATCACCATCTTCTGTCTTTGTTGGGAGGACATTAGTGTTGTTTAATCTGCGAGACAGAAGCTTTATCTCTTCACTGTAGAGTCAGATCATCTCAGTATTAATGAATGCACACAGAGGGAGTTAAAAATGTATTTAGTGATTCATATAGGGTTTTTCCTGGCTCAATATGAGGCAGAGGTGGTAGAATCCAGTAATTTTCTGAGTGTCTTGGGTGGCTCTTGGACCCTCTAGGGCAGGGGTGGGCAATTATTTTTCCTGGGGGGCCACATGAGAAACCAAGATTGTTGCCAGGGGCCAAACACATACTGTCAGACGTAACCTACCATAGATGTAACCATACTGAAAATCACTCCAAACAGCATATTATTAAGAAAATTACATTGCAGAGACCCAGACTGCGAAGACAGCCCAAGCCATGATAATGGTGTGGAGTTAGGACGCTGTGACCAAGCGGATGCTACTGTGCATGGCCCGATCGATGCGGAAGATTGCCGGATGTTCTGGGTACTTTTCCAGACAGAAGTTGAGCCATTTTGGGATCATGCACCCTGAGCAACTTTCACAGGAATGAAAGGGGCCCTGCCTCCAACGCTGTATCCAGTTCTCTTAATACATCCATGCATACAGCTAGCTTTGGTGAGTTTGCACCTTAACTAGGTGTTGAAATTAGCTAAATTAAGTTGGCAAGTAACTATCTTACTAGTAAAGGAATTGATGCCTTGACCTGCAGCATCAATGTTACAATGAACTGTTTTGAATCCTCCTGTGTGCATTCATTAATACTGATACAGACCTGACTCCATACCCATCACTCAAAATGAACCACAACACTTTGTGCCTGACTCTAGAAGTGAACTCTGCAAGGAAACTTTGAGTAAACCTCGGAGCGAAAAAGCTACTCATGGAAACCATGTTTATTTTTTTTCCCCTTGACATCACTGCATCACACGCACGCACGCACGCACGCACGCACGCACGCACGCACGCACCACCAGCAGCAAGAGATGACATATGCAGGAGTGGATACATCCCAGCCTGCCGTACACCCACAAATGTCAACACAATGCACACTCTCAATAACACAAAACTCATGAATACACTCATACACATGCACAAGTGAGACGGAGGACGACAGCGTCTCAAGGCCCCGGGGCCAAAATGCCTCCATTCTTGAGATTTACTGTTCTTGAGAGAAGTAAAATGGCATTAGTTAAAGTTGCAGCAAGGTGGAGAAACACATGGGATATTCTACAAAAGCATTGCACTGACCTGAGGAAACACAGGCTATGTTACATATTCACTAGGCCTCAGTAAAGTGGTGTTAATACATGATCTATTAATCCTACTTGTGTCTGTCTCACAACAGCGAGCATTAGCACATTTATAGAGTCTCAGAGGAAGAATGCCGATCTAAGATTGTAGTTAATAGCCCAAGGCTGTGCCTGCCTATACTCTTGTTAGGGATGATAATTTTGATCAAAATTCTTAACCAATAACCGACCCATGTTTACTGCTTTAACCGTTAACCGTTAAGATTTGTTCCTCGCATGCAGCAATGCGCCAGGTGCAGGGTATTTTTACATTTAGTTTAGTTTAGCAGTTCGTCAGCTGTGTGTCTGCCAGGATTAATGATAGCGATTGTCTGACAAACACTGTGTGTGTCTGTGCTACGTTAGCAACTGCTAGCTGCTAGCTTTACCGGTGGCTTTGCGCCTGCTGTTCAGTGAGTTTCCGGCAGACCTTGTGTGTGTGGTGGTGGTGAGTGTGGGTTTGTTGGTGGAGTTATAATGAGCATAGCTGTAGCAGTGTGTGTACAGTTTATTTGTTGGTGAATAAATGCTACGAGGCCACAAGCTACAACTCCTCAGCTGGAAGTCCAGAGCCAACTTCCTGTGTCTGTGTCGGCTCTCACTTAAGGTGGACCATCTTTTCTCCTTTTCTCAGCTTTTTAATGAATTATTAATATTTCTTTTAACCCTTTAACTGATAGCATTAATCGGGTAAAATGCTTAATGTCGGTTATCGGTTAAAAAGTTAATTATTAACATCCGTGACATATAAGGAAACATTGATCCAGCCAAACCCTGCTGACCTTTCTTGTATCAGTATCCCTGCCCTTTCCCAGAGGGTCCCCATGGGTTAGTGAGTAGGTTCTGTCACAATCTTTGGTTTAAAGTCCCATGTGTCAACATTCACTTTACAACCAGCCACAATAAATGTCAAGCATAAACCCTGCTATGGTCAACAAGTGGAGGATTTAACCACAAACTTTTTAGGAGGAACAGCTTAAGACTGTGTCACATCAGACACACTGTTTCTGTCAAGTTAAACAGGTCTGGTTGTCCCAGTGTGAGGCGGTTAGCATGCAGGGCACAGACATGAAAACAGACCACTTCCTGCAGAGCTGCTGACTCAGACGAGAAAGATAAACTATCAAAAGATGATGTTATCAATAGCTGAGCGATGTGTTTAAGTCTGTGGCAAATGTCATCCTGCACGCTTGTTGGTTTGGGCCTCAGCAATCACTCGGCTCTTCCTGTGCACCAGCAGCACCGTCATTTCTGATTAACCACATCAGGGCAGGTGACAAGTCTATAGCCGGGTTTTTGAAACACATTCATTGCTGCTGACATACGCAGCCTGCTGCCACCTCCCTGTTTTCAAGCTAACCACCAATCCAACATTTGGTTTCTTTCTGAATCAGATCTGAATAGAAAGAATGGTGAGAAACCTCTGATTATTTTACTTTCTCTTGACCACATGTTGTTTTTTTAGCCAATTCTGGCAGCTTCCAGTAAGTACAAATATTATTTCTTAACCAATAACCGACCCATGTTAACTGATTATTAACTGTTAACAGATAAGTTTTGTGCCTCGCATGCAGCGTTGCACCAGCTGCAGTATATGAGCACAAGAGACAGCTAAGTCAACAGTTCACCGTCAGAAGAGTTACTGTAGCAGCGATGGTGCTGCGTTTACTGTCTCCAGGTCACTGTCTGGAGAGCTACTGTAGCAGCCACGGTGTTGTGTTCACTGTCTCCAGTTCACTGTCTGTGAGCGTTAGCAGCCACGATGCTGTGTGTTGTGTCGAGGACATGCAGCCACTTTCCCAGTAAAATTCTCCGCTGCACATTTAGTTTAGTTTAGCAGGTTGTCAGCTGTGTGTCTGCCCGGATTAACGATATCGACAGTGTGTGTGTTTGTTACGTGTGTGCTACATTAGCAGCTACTAGCTGCTAGCGTTGCCTGTGGGTGTAGCGGACAGACCGTGTGTGTGTGTGTGTGTGTGTGTGTGTGTGTGTGTGTGTGTGTGTGTGTGTGTGTGTGTGTGTGTGTGTGTGTGTGGCGGCAGTGTGTGAGTTTGTTGGTGGCGTTATAGCTGTGAACAGTTTGTTGGTGAATGCTACATGGCTAAAAGCTACAGCTTCTCTGCTGTTTGGCCGATAGCGTTAATCGATTAAAATTGCCTAATGTCGGTTAACAGATAAATGGTTAATTACTGACATCCCTAATAAACATGCAACTCAACGACTACTTTTCTGTTATATTCAAGTGCTTCTTTAATAGTGAGAAGTCCTAGGACACCCCTCCCTATAGGCCTCTCATCCTCCATCCTTCCCCTCAGTTAAGGCCACCCAGAGGAGATGTCTACCCTGCAGCTGCCAGATGACTCTGCCTTTTTAAAGAAACTCTGATTATAGGGCACTGACTCGCAGCAAAGTGACTGGTCCAACAGCCGGAGGCAAATGTTCAGTTAATAACACCAACATTTATTGATTAAACTGGGCAACGGTTACGTGATTCACATTTAGGCATCAAAGCAAAAACTACAAAGAATAAAAAAAAGTGACGCAGAGATCAGAGCCAATTAACTTGCTCCCAAAATGAGTTTCGGAGCCGATCCGGGAGGAATTAAACTGCATAGGGCGAAAAAATTTTTTTATCCTGTATGTGGTGCTAAATGCATAAAGCGAAAGTTAAATAGAGCTGTCCATTGTGGTTTGCAGGCCCTTTACACTATGCTTTTATGTGGTGGTTATCCTGGCAACTGTTAGGGATGACTAAACGCTGGCTGTTATTGTCATTATCATAATTACCATCCCCCTTCTTGGTAAACAGAGATTATAGAGCACACAGACACAGTTTACAGTAGCAGTAGGTTAGCCACAGTGCCACTACATACGAGTCTGTGCCTGTGTGCTAATATGAATACAGAGATGTGGATGAAAGATGCAAAAAAATATTTATTCCTTTCCTTTGATAATCAAGATTAATATCATAATTCATAGTCTCATGTTGCTAAATAATCTGGATGATTTCAGATGTGGTCACAGGAGCAAAAATAGACAAGCAAATAATGTCTGTATACCATAAAAGTTAGTTTAAGTTTTATTTATGGGGCCAGAGAAATCATTTCGGCAGGCTGTGGGAGTGTATAAGAGGCGAGGAAAGCCCCGCAGTGAGGACTGGTGTCAGTGTGTGTGTTCACAGTGTTCACTGAGTGAGGAAGGCCTGTCACTCTTCACCGCACTCCCAATCAACATCTACAGATGTCTGCGGGGTGAATGTATTCTGCTGGGGCTTTGAACGCTGCACTGCTGGCTGCTGACATTCACACACACTTTTTAGACACTCTGCGACGCATCACATATAACGCTTGTCGTGTCGCTGATATTCCCAAACAGACGCACAGAAGACTGAGAGGGCAGCACGCACACAAGTAGCAGAAGAGGTGACACCGTGAAAAGGATTTGAATTTGGTGAGAACATTTTCCCACCAGTTAATAAACTTGCGTCAATGCCAATTACACTGGAAGATTTACATGAAAAGATGACACTCAATATCTGTGTAACATTGGATGGGTGTGTGTCTGGCCTCTTGGTCGAGCTTTCGCTGCGGGCCGTAGGTTACCATCAGTGCAGGAGATTAACTTTTTCATCTCCTGTTTTTCCAAAATATACCAGCCACTCAATAGATTACTATTGGTTTTGTGGCAGGTGATCAAAGCAAATCTTCATCCAACCACTTATTTTACCAGCATTTGGATGGTGGCTGGTGCTAATTTCCAACCCAGGTTTCCATGCGGGGCGCTTACACCGGCTGGGACCGTTCTGTCTTAAGCACAGCAATTGCCTCATTAACGTTATGGTTCTCTGTTATCGTTGGGTTTAAATCCAAAATACTGCCAAATAGGTGCTTTTGCTTTTCGCTTTGACACTAGACTTGCCTGGGCATACAACGATTACATTATCCCACTGCCCCCACTGTCATTTTGCTTTACAGAAATAAAACTAATTTAGCTCGTTTTCGCATATCAGCACCGTGTTTTGAATACATAGTCGAACGACGGACACTACAAACTGAAAGTGCTCCATATGAAGTCTCGGCACGGAGCAGCAAGAGTCAAATTTCACACAGCGGACAAGAGAGTTGACAGACAAGACAATGGCATTGGATTTGGTGTTAAAGCAAAAAGCAAAAGTGCCTATTTGACAATATTTCAGATTTAAACCCAGTGCTATAACATTAATGAGGCAGTCGCTGTGCGGAGGATGGAGTGGTCACAGCTGGTGACGCAGCAGCACCAGATAAAACCTGCTACTCAACCGGAGAAGCCTGACGCATAGCCATCCAACGTCAAAGATCAAAGTAAGCGCTCTACATGTATTGAGCATCATCTTGTAAAAAGTCAGGTGTAAACGGTGATAAGTTTATTAAGCGGTGGCAAATTTTCCTCTCTGTGTCTGAGATTCCGCTCAGAGCAGACACTTTCAGTTTGTAGCGTCCGCCGTCCGACTATGTATTGATAACACGGCACTGTTATGTGACAATGAACTATGGGTTTTATTTCTATTTAAAAAAAAAGGCAAAATAGTGGGGGCGGTCCCAAACTGTGTTACACCACATAATACAGGTAACACCAACTACCGAAGCAATCCTAACTGAAAGTGAGTAAGAGAGGGAGATGAGTGAAAAAGATAGCGAGATGGACAGACACCAGGAAAATACTCAGAGAAATCAATATCACAGAGAGAAACCACTCCCTGCTTCCAGCTGCTGAGTCAGTGTGTTGTCAATAATACAGCTTTTCGTCCTAACAACACGAATGGTAAATGGCAACAGCGCCATTGGGTGTGTGTGTGTGTGTGGTGTGCGTGTGTGTGTGTGTGTGTGTGTGTGTGTCAGTAGCAGTGTTTGTCCAGCAGCAGGAATGATGAGAGGATGGAGTGGAAAAGGAACTTCCTGCTGAGTGAACAGACATGCAATCGCTACGCTACCCGTCTGACCAGGCCAACACACAGAAAGACACATTCACACACTACGTACACAAGTCATTTCTGTTCACCTCCCTCCGGGTCAGGTGAAATGACCTTAAAACATGCTGAATTATGAAAAACAAGAATACAAACAGATCCCTGTGACCGTTCAGTGTTAGGGCACTTTCACAAACCAACATTTAGTCCGTTTTTATCGAACTGTGGTGTGGTTTGTTTGGGCAGTTGTGAACACAGTAATCGTACTCTGGTGAGGACCAAAACCACAGAGGCCGAGACCGCTTGCAAGAGGTGGTCTCGGACTGTTTCCAAGCGAACTGCCTGTGCATCATTTGTTGAGATGGACACAGGTTAACAACATGATTGTGAGGGGACTGACCAGGACTTCTACACTGAGTGTGTGTTTGTGGTGGTTGTGAACATAGCTGTAAAGGCAGTGTGTACAGTTTACTTGTTGGTGAATAAATGCTACGAGGCAACAAGCTATAACTCCTCAGCTGGAAGTCCTGAGCCAGCTTCCTGTATCTGCGCCGCTCTCTCTTCAGGAGGACCAGCTTTTCTCCTTAAAGTGACAAGCTGCTCCTCTGAGTTTTTCTCAACTATTTAATTACCAATATTTAATTTAAACATTTAACCAATATCGTTAATCGGTTAAAATTACAGTTATCAGTTAATAATTAAAATCTGTGCTAACATTTGTTAAGTCATTGGAGATAAAATGGAGGAGGAGGGATTGGCGCACACAGTAGATCAGTGCTAAGTCTGTGATTCCCTGTTTAGAAATGACAGCTCTCAAGACGAGACAGATAAATTCGCTTCTTCGTACGTGCTTATAGCAAATTGTTTTTTATTTGGTCAGCTGTAATTTGTGCACTGTGAAACCAAACCAGACTAACTAGAAAACGAACCAAAAGTATCAATATCATCCCGATACGGACTATGGCTTGTCAAAGCGCCCCTAGATCCTCTTTATTCACCTTCAAAAGGGAAAAAGGAAACTGACTCAGACAGTAATTGGAGTCCACATGATACAAGGCAGGTTGTATTGACGTCAGGAATCAACCAACCAAACAGGTCTTGTGAGCATGGGCTGTAGTAGTCACTGTGGTTGTCATTTCAGGTATTCTCACCACGTACCTGAGCGGCGCTCTGTGTATCCTGGTTTGTGAAGCAGAGGATGACTGCAGAATACCAAGTTACACAACAGATTAAGCCAAACTGCTAGTGCTACCTGGTCCAGCAGATTGATGGTGGAGATCAGGCAGCTACTTTAAACCTGGAAGCCTTAATAGCCTGAAGTGTGTTAGCTGTGTGGTTAAATTAGATTAGTGAACACAGCACTGGGACAGGAAAAACAGGACATTTCAAAAGGTGTAGGAAGAAATAGTTCTGTGGTGTGTAATACTACCCTGGAAAACACCGGTGAAGGTATGAGGCTGGACTATGACCTCATGTCAATGAGAGTATATCAAGTTTCACTTTGAAAACACATGAATCTAACCTCATAGAAACTGTTTATGTAAGCAATGCTCTCTAAAAGGCAAGCAACTTATTCCATGGTGTACTTTTATTTCAATGCCAGGAATGATTCAGCAGTCATGGGAGACGCCTGCTTTTTCCAAAAATGTTGGACAACTCCTTTGTAGGAGTCCAAATGTAGAAGGCTGTAATATGAGCATTAGAGGTGATTTCACCACGTCCATTCACACTCAGCCAAGGAACCAGCCAATCAAGCTCTTAGAAGAAGGAACTCAGGCAGGCAGTAAAATCATTTTACATTTTAAGGGCTCAACCGACCTTTAATGAGCGAGCATGTAAGGCAGTAACATTTCATCATGCTCAAGCTAGTATGAGGGATATGAGCTGGTTTATATTCCAACCAAGAACTAAACCAGTCACGTCACTGACCAACTTCAAGCTGAGAACAGAAACTAATCAGTGAGTCCAGAGTTCAGAAAACCTGCATGGCACATGACTGAGGTGGAGAAGTCTTACTCAAGGAAGCTCTGCCAAGTCACATGGCTGTAGGACTCACAATGCCTCCAGGGCTTGAACTTGTCAACTTATTCTTATCAACTGATTTTGAGAAACAGATTTGAGTACTCAATAGGGCCAGGACGATACACCTATCTACCGATTCAATACTATTACGATACTTCTGTGCAGATTCGATATGTATTGTGATACTACAGCATGGGAAAAAGTTGAATCATGCCCTTCTAGGGACTTCTGATTTTCAGCATTTCGTTTCATATATTGACAGACAAGGTGATGGCTGAGGATTTGGTGTTGAAGCGAAAAGAAAAAGTGCCCATTTGGCAATATTTCAGATTAAAACAAATCCTGTCAGGG
The DNA here is from genome assembly GCA_947000775.1 of Pterois miles. Lineage (NCBI taxonomy): Eukaryota > Metazoa > Chordata > Actinopteri > Perciformes > Scorpaenidae > Pterois > Pterois miles. The sequence goes on from CAMQGK010000001.1 coordinate 3,276,789, forward strand.
AACCATAATTTTAACGAGGTTATCGCCATGATGAGGATGGAGCATGAATAGTCGGTGTGCGCAGCGAAGCAGCGCTGGGTGGAAACCTGCAGCCCCGCAGCGAATGCTTGACCGGAGAACCTGGACACACCAACCCGACGTTGAGTAAGCATGCTACACATATTGACTGTCATCTTTTCTTGTAAAACGTCCAGTGTTGTCAGTTGCATCGGTGTTGTCACAAGTTTATAACTGGTGAGAAAAATTCCTCACCGTCACATCCCTAAAACAAATGTGGTATTTTTATCATACCAAAATATAGCCCTTCGGTGCAAATGGGTTAATTTAACTTTTTTTGAAAGGGCAAGGAAAGGACAGCCCTGCCCCGCCATGTCTCATGAGAAAAGCAGGTATAATAAAGCCAAGACACGTCAAGTCCTTCCCTCCCCGGCCAAAGACTGGGTCTGGGCAGGCAGGCAGACGAACAGGCAAGGACTGCAGAGCTTCAGAGAATGGAAAATTACCAGTACTCTCCAGTCAGTTGGGCACCTTTGATCAGCCAGAGCTCAGGCGCCAATTACTGTGGGATAATCGGCAGCCCTCAGAGGCCTGACGAGCTGCAGGCACTGTGGGCACAACGGGTCAGTGACCAGCAGGCAAAGGCCTGGTCAACAAGGCTCGCAGAGCCAAAAGCCGACGGTGCCCCTCGCTGAAATGCCGCATGAAGGCGGCCAAACGGACAAGCAGCACAGCGAGGCAATTGTTCCCCTCCTGTCGACTCAGCACAGTGGGGCTCTCACAAGCCAGACATCCCTCTCCGCAGACCGCTTGGTGCTGGAGGAATGGTGCAGCGGCGGGGAGCGTAAACCTGCTACTGCACATGTCTCCGATTCTTCACCCTCTCTCTGCTATGAAACATACGCAACATACGTAGGACAAATGTGCACGCACATGCTGCTCACACACCTGTTCCTGGGATTCTGTGGTAAACAAAAAGCTGCAGTGCTCGGGGCAGTACTTGCTGCACAGTGATGCAACACACAGGAAACACGTTCCTCGCCGCCCCTCTCCTCCGATAACCCACTCCTACCCAGGAAGAAGGGCTTAACTACCTGTCAAACACATTATCTGAGAGGAATGTGGACTGACAAAGTAAAGGAAATCTAACTGTGTGACCTCTCCAACAACACACTCTCTTTTTCAGTCTGGCATGTGACACGAACAGCAACGATTAATAAACAAAATCTCTCTACTTGAGGCAGAACATGATATTCAGCTCATTAATAATTGACATTATTCTTGTGCTGGGGAACGTTCACCATCGATTAGGCTACAATGTGGGCTGCTGTGCTGCTCCTCCCTCCTCCGCCGTCAACAATACAGCGATCAGAAACTGTCTTCTACAACAATTTCTCTTTAGTAACTGCTGCAACGATAAAATAACTCACCGCTGAATCTTTTGCCTACTCACACCGTACAGTTATCTAACAGAAACACAGTAGCCAGTGGACTTTGGATCAGACACACTGCAGTTACACAACAGCCAGTGCCGGTCCAAGCAGACCCATATGGGCCAGCATGCAGCTTCCCTGTAAACCTACCACAGCAGAGGAGTCTGATCTCAAAGCAGTGAGATGTTACGCTACATGCTTGTTTGAGATTATTTTGATTAAAGATGGATATCAATATTTCAGATTTGTCTTAATACCAAAGCTGTATTTCATTTGATGCCTTATTAAGTGAAAACAGATTTCTCTACAAAACATTTTTTTTTTTTTTTAATTAAGCCATGTCAAATGCACTGGTGTAAAATACTGTCTGAACACTATCAACTGCACAAGAACATTGCCTGAATGTAATATAGCAGCAAAATTATGATTTAAGTCATGGCAAAAAAAATCTGATCAACAACTGTCAGTGACAGGACATAAACTGTCTACACCAAACGTACTTGTTTGAACCTAACTGCAGCATACAAATAACACACGAAAACACTATAATGTGTACTCATGACACACTGAATGTCGTACAGTGTCCTGGTATTTATACGCCATCCTGTGAGACGCACATGTGAACTGTCAGTTGCACGTGTGAAATACAAAACAATGACGCCACTTTACATTGTAGTTACATGGTTTTATGCTTTATTTTGATTTGTCTTAATTAGAGCTGAACGATTTCTAAAAAATATCTAATTGCAATTATTTTGACTGATTGCATTAGAGGGAGTTATTCTTATTTTCCTTCAAAAGCATATGAAAATAATTATGATGTAGTTTTTGCAGGGATTTGTACCAAACAAAGACGTTTACTTAAGTCTGTATAATATGACGTGTAGGCCAGGACTTTTCTGCAGCACCACAATATTGAATTTAAAATGGTATTTTGACACACATTTCGCCTTAATAAATATTGCACTTCCTGTGATTTGAAAGTTGCAGTAGGCTATATTGCGATTTCCATAAAACTGTGATTAATTGTGCAGCCCTAGTCTTAATCAAATATGGCAGATGACTGGAGGGTTTAAGGAGAGTTCAAGTCAAATACAGCGAGACAAGCAAGGGAGAAACAACAACAAAAAAAATAACTTGCAAAAAGTAGAAATAATTTTTAAAGATTCTGTCGTGCATATATTAATAAAAGTGCACCTATCTGCATGTTTTCGTACAGGCGCTGTGATGCTCGTCTATTCGCTGTCTGCTTACAAAGTACAATAACAGTTTCAGACTTTGCAAGCAAGGAGTTTTTTGTCTGTCTTTTATTTTAGATATTTTAGATTATTTTAGATTGTTCTTATCGCTGCATCACACGGCAACCGCTGCGGTGGTTACCAGGGAACCGTTGCCATGGCAACACTGATACACATCCGGGGTGATGACAGTGGGTGGAGCTAAGAAAGGCCAGGAAGAAGCAACATGCAGACTGTTTTACTGTTTTGTATGAGTGGAAATTGTGCACAATCCGAGAGGGAACGGCATCACTGTCACCGGTGCTACAAGCAGGGAGTCATCGACTATAGACACACGTCACTTAGCTTTGAGACAGGGAGTTATTGTACCTTCAACACACTGAGGTGTTCACAGAGGAAATGAGAGGTGAGAGGCATTGACATGGTTTCATAAAGACAATACTAAAATCTGAGTTTGTGTCGCTCACATCAGACAATTTTTAGTCATATTACAAATGCAGCTGCAAGTTGACTATGTTTAGGTAATAAATGTGTTTTAACAGGTAGCTAACATTTGGCAGTATAACATAACAAACCTCTAGCTAAGAGTAAACTCCAGTGCTTGACAACAGCCGCTAGATGGCGCAGTGGTAGCACTGCCACCATTTTGGATTGTCTACACCAAATGTACTAACATTCATTACAAAGCCAAATTTCTGGTTGCCAACCTGTTCACATGAAAAGGCGTATATATATATATATATATATATATATATATATATATATATATATATATATATATATATATATATATATATATATATATATATATATATGCCACGATAATGTGCAAGGCTTTTCTTGACTTCTGCATGTCTTTTGTATGCCATGTAATGCTACGCTAAAAATTGAGGGACATAAAATAAAAAGTTAGAAACACTACTTCTGGTGGGTGGGAAGGGAGGCTGATGGGTCCAACACACACTGGACTTTTAACCAGGAGACCTGTGTTCGAGACCGTTGTTGGTCTGTGTTTTGTTTTGTAAGTTACATTAGTGACCATACTTACTTACGCCAATGAGTCCATTGCCATGAATGCATAAATAGATTTCAAAATCTGAGGATATTTTTAGGTAAATCAACTTCCCAGTAAATAGTTAGGTCTTAGAAAATGGAAAATTAACTAACAGCTGAATCCAGTTATTTTCCTCGGCATAATGAACGTGCATATTTATTATATTTTATTATATATATAATATTTTTATTGTTTAAAACAGACCATTTTGATAGAGACATTAAATATGTCAATAGAATATAAATCATTTTGTTTTACTTGTGTACAGCACTTTGTAAGCAGACGCTTTATTGGTAGTCACTTTCAGTCCAAAATGGTGGAAGCGTAGCTCTGCTGGGTTGCAATGGAACAAAAAAATTACTTTGACTTCTTATCAATAGACGTTCTTTGCTGCCAGATCACGAATATATCAATTCTATAGTCAAATATTGGTGGTTAACATAGCAAGTTATGGTGAGCCTGAGAAGACAAGAGCCAAGAGACACAAGGAGGGGTGGGAAACATTTACTCACAAGCCTTAAATCCTAAACTGAAGCCACAGCCAGAGGCAGGTAACACAAGGAAATGGCTGACAGAAAGGAGAGCAGATAGACCTGATTCTGTGTATGTAATTGTAACCTATCGGTGAGTTTTAGGTTATAAATAGAAGTGTCTTTGTGAGGTGACAAACACACCTCAAGCAGACCAGAAGTCTTCTACATCTAACACTGTGGTACAGAGTTCCCACCCTGTGATACACACCAGTGGTCAGCTCGTCCTGGGTCACTCGTAATTAAAGCAGAGATCACAGAGCTGAATAAAGCATGAGCTGTTCCAGCACAGGAGGCTCAGGTATCACTCTATATAGGGGCCCACAGAGACAAAAGGAGTCCCTGAGCCCCATCCCATACCCAGGGAGGAGTGAAACCTACGCAAACCCGAAAGGCAACTCCCTATACAGCGCACCAGTAACCCTCCCGGCGCTAATCCACAGTTTAAACAGCGGGGGCAAATGTGGAGCTCGATACCCCTTTGGACCCAATTAAGAGCTAAAGATATTGTCCCAGATGGGGACACTCGAGGAGCAGCGTTCAAAGCAGTAAAACATCATACAACTCCTCGCTGTTGTTTTTAAAGTCAAATGCTGCAACTAAGAAACAGCCAACAAATACAGATACTACATGGTTTGTATTAAACTGTGAGATTAAATACACTGTGGCAACATAGCTATTCTTTACAGACAGTAGAAGCATGATTTCAAAAAAATTAACACAGGTTATTTGTCTGCAGAGAGGCAAATTCTTGCCAATGTTCCCCATAAAGATTTCTTACAGGTTTTTATTTATGCAACAATAATAACAACACAGACTAAGAATGTAAAGTGCTAAACAGTAATGTGAGTGGAGGGAAAATGTAACAGGGCTGCTACGGTTGTGACTGCTAGTAGTTGCTTTTTGATTTGTTAGTCATCTCATAGTCCATGTTTGATTGTCATAGCGTGCCAGACAATGACATAAGATCTGTTTTAGGGGTTGGTTGTTATACTAAGCACTAGGATGCAGTCATTTATCGTCCGTACATCAGTATCGACTGATTTAATAACATTTATTTCATATTTCACAAAATGCTTCTGTTGGCCTGTGTAAGTACTGAAAAATCTCATTGAGTAGGTAGTTATACAGGCTTAAGGAGAGTTTGAAGCAGTTATTTTTCATGTGAATGAATGCTATATCAAAACTCATTTTAATTTGTGCTACTAAAGGTATGAATGCAAGGCTGAATGACTTTAAGAGTGATGTTATTGTTTTATAATGATGTCTTTGTTTCCCTGGAAGCAAACAAGGACTAAATAACGCCAAAATAAACAACAACAAAACATCTGTATTTCAAACATCTGTATCAGAATAGATATAAAACAGTAGATGCGGCATTACGTCATAACTAATGGGATAACCGTCGGCCATCTTACCTGGGTATTGTTAACAGTTGCCACCTATGGGCAGCAACTGGTTGTCAGCGGTTACCAAAAGGACCAAAGAGATCAAGGAGGCTGGCATCACTTTACACATGTCAGTATAGCATAGATAAGAGATTTATTCTTTACCTATAGGTTAATGAAAACTACAAAAAGTTGGTGAACTACTGTAGGTTACTTTACTGTTAGCTACCAAGCAAAGGACCAGCTGAAGGCAAAGTTATTGCTGATTGGTAGCTCAACAGCATTGATCTGTTACCTAAACAGACGTTTTACGTTAGCTATGCTAACTTAGCTCAAAGGTAACGCTTAGTAACGTTATAACAGTGTTTTTAATCTCACCCTAAAATCTGACAGCTACGCAGCTGATTCCACGCTAATCGAGAGTCGACGAGGAGAAATGGTCGTCATAAATAGCAAGCGAGGACCTTCAACCTCTCCCATCAGCATCAAAACAACCCCCCCCAAAAAAAGGGCAAATCGGGAAGTGACTGACTGTAATTGCCTACCTATAGGCCACGATACTGACTCTATTTAGGATTTTTACATAAAAGATATTGCTTAATGTAGTATAGCAGCCATTCAGAATACCGAAACAGTTCTTACATATTAAGTTCAGGCAAAACTTTAAAAAAATAAAATCATTTTCTGCAATATAAATGCACAATTATGAGGATAATCTTCATGTAAGCATGATTTGTTCTCGTGGAGCTAAAATAATAATAAAAAAAAAAAAATCTACCCTTCATCTAGTGTATGTCTGGGTTTGTGTGTGTACAACCCAGCTTTGGAAACAGACGTCCCATTATGTGAAAAGGTCATGACCAACAGCAAGAATTTCCCTCTGTGGTAGAGGATAACAACACTGCTTACCAACAAACACATCAAACACAAGTTCAATCCAACTCTGCGGTTCCACAGAACCTATTTTAGGCTACTTATGTTGAAATGGGGTCAGCTGCACATTTGAGATCCTGATTCTAAAGCCTCCCCTCTGGTTGGATCTCCTCAGAGTGTCTCTGTTGGATCCAGTCCCAATCAGCTCAGAATATGGAGCTCTAACAAGCGCAGGCAGCAGGCCGTCTTTCTAGTCATGCAAAGGTACCGGTTCCTACATGGGCCCGGATGTTAATGATGCCATCATCCTCAAGGGATCACTATAATCATTCAATGTTAACTTTAACATCCATTTTCTCAGCACTTATCCATAGCAGAAAGGGGGTTTGGGGGCATTTTTGTACACAATTAAGCTTGAGTCACACTGTGCACAAGTAAAAACCTGCAGACGGCGAGCATCTCTTTTACTGAGCGGTGTTTTAGTAACTTATCATCTCGTAACGTTAGAGTGTTTGGCAGAGAAGAGTGTCAAAACAAATCCCACTCTAGTTCCTGTAATTGTCTGCATTCTTTGTCTTAATCTCTGACATTACAGCCATCAAAAACACCTCTGGATCAAATTCTCCCTCCTTATGAAGGATAACACTGTCAACTTGGATGAGAACCGGATTTTCAGGCATCTCTGTGCACCTCAGTTCACATGTCCTCATTGCCCCCTTCCTACGCTAACCAAGCTGAATAAGCAAACATATGAGCATGTTATTAAATCACTTCAAATATGCTTGGTGTGTCCACACTGCTGGTGAACTGTGGTGTTGACAAAAAGCACAATGGATGGTTATGGATGACAACACCAGCATGCACATTCAAAGGCCCACATTAAAACTGCAGCCACAAGTACATTTCCTCAAGTACTGTACTGTACTACTGTAACAAAAATAATTTGAGATACTTGTACTTTACTTGTGTATTTCTACTTTAGGGTACTTAATTCTTGTATTCCACTACATCTGAGGCAAATATTGTACTTTTTACTCTACTTTATTTATTTGACAGCTTTAGTTATTTTATAGATTACAGTCTCAGATATTGAAACCACAGAAAATCCTTATTTTCTACTGCAGATTAATTAAGATCTTTTAGGATGCTTTTCAATATTTAATAATAATATAATTTATAATGATCAAAATATTCTGATTCTGATGGACATTTTTCACTATTTTCTGACATTTTATAGACCAGACATTGAATTGAAGAAAATAAATTCATAGATTTATTAAAAAATTATGAAAATAATCATTAGTTACAGCCTTCTATGATGTGCCGGTTTGATTGTGCCATTAAAATAAAATGAATCAATAAAACTTAACAGATTACAGAGGATGAAGTGTTCCCTCATGTGTTGAAAAGATTCTCCTTCTTCAGCTTAATAAACTCTTTAAAAAGCCTGAAAACCTGGCCAGGGTGACCAGGTGTCCCACTCTACCAGGGACCAGCACGGCATTTTTATCCCTTGTCCTGTGTCTCACATCCGGATCGGCTCTAGTTTTCAAAAGTCAAACCACTGCAGGACAGACGCTGTTCTAAAATCTGACTTTTATCCAATGGCTGTGAAGAAATTAGGGAAGGTTGTCATCGCGTGGGTCAAGTGCATGTTAACCTATTGTTGCTAGCCAACAGGGAAATGTCACAAGCTATGCAGATTGAGGCAGAATATGGTGGAAACTACCACACAGAAAAGGAAATGGAGGAAAAAGAGTTCTTGCAAAATAAGTTATTTTTCAACCAGAGGGCAAAGCGTAGAGACGCTACAAGCTAAGAGCGCTTTATTTTTTTAAATATTATATCAAAACTGAAGACTAGATCTCAGTATAAGTAACATGTCCCACATTGTCCCACACAAACATACTCTTTGTCCCACACTTGGTGTGTTAGGATCTGGTCACCCTAAACAGAGCTGTTTTATCTGAGCTCATGACATTTTAGAGATGTGTGGTTCTCACAGGACAGAAACGCCATAAACATTTGATGATCTCATAGAATATGATTCACTGCTGTAGATTAAAATACCTAACAGTATATAAATGCGTTAAATGCAACATACACATTAATGCAGCTGCAATATCAATCCAGAAACATCATATATAAGAGTAAAATACTGACATGGAACATTTTACTGCATTATGTCTAGTTTTACTTTTGACATTTTCAGTAAATATTGCTGATAATACTAAAGTAAGGTTTTGAATGCAGAACTTTTACTTGTAATGAAGTATTTTCAGTGTGGTTTCTCTACTTTTACTTGAGTAAAAGTAAGGATGCACCGATACCGGACTTTTCTTACTCAAATACCAGACCAATCTATAAATTCAATTCTATGCAGAGATGTTAATAATTAACCGTTTCACTGATATTAAGCATTTTAACTAATTAATGCTTTCGGTTAAAGACTTAAAAGAAATGATAATTGCTGAGAAAAACGCAGAGGACAGGCTCGTCACTTTAAGGAGAAAAGCTGGTCCACCTTAAGAGAGAGCCGGCGCAGATACAGGAAGTTGGCTCTGGATGTCCAGCTGAGGAGTTGTAGCTTGTAGCCTCGTAGCATTTATTCACCAACAAATTAACCGCACACACTGTCTGCTATGCTACAGTGGGCACAAAGTCACCGTCAACGCTAGCAACTGCTAACATAGCACAAACACACACTGTTTGTCGGACACTCACTATCGTTATGCCAAGCGGACACACAGCTGACAACCTGCTAAACTAAACTATATGTGCGGTGGAGACTTTTACTGGGAAAGTGGCAGCATGTCTGCGACACTACATGCAGCACCCTGGCTGCTAACGCTCCTGGACAGTGAAATAGAGACAGTGAACGCAACACCGTGGCTGCTACGGTAGCTCTCCTCACAGTGAACTGCAGCCGGCACATCACTACTTGCGAGACACAAATTTTGTTGGTTAATAGTTAATAATCAGTAAAATTAGCTTCCCTAATTCTATGTTCATATACTATATACATTATATTCTTTTTAAATTCTTGTTTAATTGTTGACCAATTTGTTGCTGCCTTAAAACGGTTTACAAATGAATTGTAATTCCTGTTAATTTCAACTTTTTACCAAGTCGCTGGTGTGATTTATTATTTTAATAATAAATAACAGTTCAGTAAACTTACATCTATGTATTCATTTGTTATATTTTGTTTTGTTTATATATTTAAGCCTGTTGTTTCCTTGCAAATAACAGAATGATCCCAGTCACTTCCACACAGTGAGGCATACAGCTTATTAATTCATACTGGTATCGGATCAGTACTAGCCCAGGTATCACAATCAGTATCTGGACTGAAAAACAGTATATAAGGGAGTTAAATGCAACATACACATTAATGCAGCAGTAATATTAACCCAGAAACATCATATAGAATAGTAAAACATTTTATTGCACTATGACTACCTTTACATTTGACACTTTAAGTAAATATTGCTGATAATACTTAAGTAAGGTTTTGAATGCTGGACTTTTACTTGGAGTACTTTCAAGTGTGGTATTGCTACTCTTGCTTCAGTAAATGACCTGAATGTCTTCAACCACCAGCCAAAAGCAAGGACTAACATGACAAATAAAGAGGACAGGGGAGCAGTCAAGAGATCATGGAGCCAGACAAATTGTCCTGATCCGGACCGTTTGATAATGTAAAAGCAGATCAGAAACACAGATGCATATCTCCCCTTCTTGTCATCTCATATCTATTCAGTTACCACTGGACTGAAAGCTAAGCTGACACTCTGCTTTCACCATAAGCGACAAGAAGCTTCACTATCTCACTGCTATCAGGGGACAAAAGTGAAGCCCTTTGATTGTGTCGTCATCGCACAGTGAGTTTATCTACCCATGTTGCATCACTACTCAGCGTTCACATGTACAGCTCACTGCCAAGAAAAGGGCCTATCCTTTGAGAAGTGAGTGAAACGCTGAGAGTAATGCTGCTTTCTCCCACAGAGTGAATCACAAAGCTTCGGGTAGGGACTCGCTCTTGCATTCTCCTCCTCTCTCAAACAGCTGACAGACTTGCACAGTGGGTCTGATGGCTGATAGCCAATCTTGCCTCCCTCTTTCTGTGAAATGAGTTAAGCTATGAGTTAATTTCAGCATTTTGCAGGGGAGAAAAAAAAAATCACTGTTATGTCTTTGTATAGGAGAGATGTCAAGTTCCCTTCCAGAAGACATAGATAGTTTCCAAATGGTTCAAAACCCCTTGTACCATCACCAGAAATACTGAGCAACATTAGAGCTGAAGTCAATTAATCATTCGTAGATCAACAAAAACAGATCCGCGTTTGGATTCATCATTTCAGTGATTTTACAAGTAAAACTACCAAATATTTGCTAGGTTGAGGCTCTCAAATGTGGGGATTTGATGCTGAATATATCGCTTCTGACTGTTGATAAGCGATATGAACATCTCATATTGGACTTCATTTTTAACTACTTTCTAGGGCTGTCCCAGAACAAACAAATTCTTAGTCAACTAACAATCATACGATGTTGTCAATTAGTCGATCAGTTGATTTAAATCTTTGAATCTTTGAGATATACTCATAAGTTTCTAAGAAATAAGTCTTTCGGAATTAAAAAAAGCATTAAAAAACAACTAATCGACTAAAGAAATCTAAGTCAACTTAGACCTAAATGCCAGATTAGTTGATTTATCAAATAAGAAGGGGCAGTCCACCCAGTATTCTCTGATCTACCGGCCAAAGCAATTAGAGGAAACAATCGGCACATTAATCGATAAAGACGATAATTATTAGTTGCAGTCAGGTTTTGGACTGCTGACAAGCGATATGAACACCTCATCTCAGGCTGCATTTTCCACTATTTTCCTGCTGTTCTCCACCAAAGAAGTTCTTAGACGACTAAGAGTTGATGCGATTTGTCGACTAATTGATTAGTGGATTTAATAGACAGATCTGCAAAACGGAGTTTCTCCAATCACACAAAAGCACCACTTTAAATCTTATTTTAAGGTTCTTGGAAATAAGTCATACAGCATGAAAAAACATTAAAAATGACTAATAGACTAAGAGGGGGCTGCCTTACTATTTTCTGATATTTAACAGCCAAAGCAATTACAGCAAATAATAGGTAGATTAGCCTATAATGAAAATAATTATTAGTTACAGCCCTATATAATATTTAATAAAGACTGTCTCTGTTTCTAGCTTGGATTGCCTCTTCACAATGGAAAGTACAAAACAGTGGCATGTATGCACCAATGTTTCACACACTTTATGCTGCCAAGTCGCAACCCTCATCACCACCCCATTAATAAAACAGCAATGACTCAACACTTATGGCTAATGAGAGCATCCAAATGTGGTTAGAGTCCAATCAGCGGATGGGCGTGCTGCTGTGGCTCTCCACCATCCATCATGGAGCTATCTTTGTAAAGTCTGCATGTGGAAGGTAATCTGACCACTGATGTTTATCTGATCACACCAGAATGGAGATCTCTTGCTCTGTGGTGGTTGTAAACTCCCATACATGCTATGATATCATTTCCATATAAGAGAATCTAGGGCACGTTATCACACCTCACAAGAACCCAGAGTGTTAGGAAGGCTGTGAGTCACAGTTTATATCTACAGGACAGTCAACCTGTCCTGAGTCTTTTATAACCACATGTTTTCATTGTGAGATATTTTTACAAACTTACCAAGTCACTAAAGTTAACTGCAAATGAATAGACGCCATTAATAAATTAGTAACGATGATATTACACAAGCGATCCGTGTGCTAATGCGAAAATGACATGACGTGCTAGCTGATAGCCATCATTTATAGTCCGAGTTCTGCTGAGTAACGTTCACCTAAAGTTAACCAGGTAAGTTGAGTATCGTTAGCTACTTAACTAGCTAGCTAAATAACCTCTTAGCTCACTCGGTAGCGAAAAGGCAGAGCTTTTCCAACACCCGTTGAAGGTGGTAAACACCGTCACAGTTCACGTTTTGCTTATTTTGTTTTCTAGTCGGGTTAGCAAGCCAGCTAAAAGCCAAGTGATTGAGTCTTTGGGGAGCTAAGAGCCGTGAAGCTAACATAGCTGCGTGTGCCGCATCCGAAAACACACACACACACACACACACACACACACACACACACACACACACACACACACACACACACACACACACACACATAAGCTAGTGCTGCTTAGCTCGGCGAGCTAACGAGCGTTACCGGGCAGGCTAATTAAAACACACGTACCTGTGATCACCGCTGCGACCCAGAAGATGCCCCGTTAACGCCGTCACCTTTGTGCCACGAACCGTGCCGTGCCGAAATAATTCAAATTCCACAGAAAGTGTCGGGAGAGACGCTCGCAGTCCAATCGCTTCAGCCACCGCCGCTGAATGGCTGCTAACAGCAGACTCAACCAAACTTCCTCCTTAGCAACGGACCGCCTCCGCGAGACCTCATTGGCCGGCGCGCGCAAGACTGGAGGTGATCGATAGACCCGGTACCCGGTAAACTGGTGTCAAGCTGGTGTCAAGCTGGAGTCAAGCTGGTATCAAACTGGTATTAAACTTGAGTCAAACTGGTATCAAACTGGTGTCAAACTGGTATCAAACTGGTATTAAACTAGAGTCAAACTGGAATCAAACTGGTGTCAAACTGGTATCAAACTGGTATTAAACTGGTGTCAAACTGTATTAACTAGTGTCAAACTGGCATTAAACTGGTGTCAAACTGGTATCAAACTGGTGACTAACTGGTATCAAACTGGTATTAAACTAGTGTCCAACTGGTATCAAACTGGTATCAAACTGGTATTAAACTAGTGTCCAACTGGTATCAAACTGATATCAAACTGGTATTAAACTAGTGTCCAACTGGTATCAAACTGGTATCAAACTGGTATTAAACTGGTGTCAAACTGTATTAACTAGTGTCAAACTGGCATTAAACTGGTGTCAAACTGGTATCAAACTGGTGACAAACTGGTATCAAACTGGTATTAAACTAGTGTCAAACTGGTATTAAACTGGTGTAAAATTGGCATCAAATTGGCATCAAACTGGTATTAAACTAGTGTCAAACTGGTATCAAACTGGTGTAAAATTTGCATCAAATTGGCATCAAACTGGTATTAAACTAGTGTCAAGCTGGTATTAAACTGGTGTAAAATTGGCATCAAATTGGCATCAAACTGGTATTAAACTAGTGTCAAACTGGCATCAAACTGGCATCAAAGTGGTGTCAGACTGGTGTCAAACTGGTGTCAGACTGGTGTCAAACTGGTCTTTCACTGCATCTCTGAGACCAGGAGAGTTATCATCATCTGATAGATTGGACAAATACTTATTAGTTGATTTATACAGTATTTTGCATCAATAAACTGACTCTGCGGTGTAACTAGTAATCAAAGCTGTCAAACTAATGTAGTGGAGTAAAACCCTCTGAAGTGTAGAGGATTAAAAGTATAAAGTAGCATGAAAAGGAAATATTCAAGTCAAGTACAAGTACTTAGAGTAGTTACAGTCCACCACTGGATCTTAAAGTATTAGATTAAATAACACAATGCAAAAATATTCATATCCTGCATTGAAAATTGTAGTTTTTACTAAATAGACGTATCATCAGCAAAATGTACTTATCAAAAGTAATATCAAAAGTAAAAATGCCCTCATGGGTGTTGTATATTATTTACATATCTTGTCGTTGTCGTATAATATTAGTCTACTGTTGCATCAGTGTGTACTGTAAGTAGCAAGTTGTATTTGCTTCAGGTGGAGCTAATTTTAACTACATACTATGTGGTACTTTTAATCTGTAACAATAATAACGCATTAACTCTACTTTTATGTTTAAGTTCATGTTAAATTTATCTTTGTATGTGAAATTGAAATGCACAGTTACTTGTATCTAAAAACTGAAATTAAGTCTAAAAAGTAAATATTTTCCTCTGAAATGTAGTGAAGTAGACATGTAATGTAGCATATATTGGTAATAAAGTAAAAAATTGTACTTAAGTGCAGTGTGAGTAAATGTTTACATTCAGTCACCTGACCCATTCTTCATTATATTATCTATCTGGTTGATATGCAAATATGAGTCCAGTGAGTGAAACCACAGCTTAAAGGCCCATTTGGATGAAACCACATAGTCTTAATGCCCTTCCTGTTTTTACACGAGTTTATCTTCTTGTTGTCTCTTATTTTCAGTGGACATGTTTAATGATGCGCACTCACTATCCTGCTTTTAAAAACTGATCCAATTCATTGTCATTTAGTCTTTTCTCAGGCGTCTCCCCCTCCCTCCTGTCCTAACCCTAACCCTAACCCTCCTCTTCCTCCTCCCGTGATGATGAAACCCCGGCCTCTGCAAAAGGCCACAAGTTTATCAGCATTAACCAGCATTCCTTGCATAGCAGTGGAGCCTACTAAGCTGCAGTGTGGCGTGTTTTGTGACCTGGAAGGTTACAAAGCTGACAAAAGAAAAAACAAACCAACAAAGTTGTCAAGCCTGTTATGCTGACATTCGTCATGTCACAGTATTTCTCTGCAGCCATAAATGTCTCTCTCTCAAACACTCACATTGTCTTTATTTAATCTTCACTGACACTCTCCTTTTATTCCTAATTATCACAAATCTACTCCTTTTCTTTCTAAATCAAGCCTTCATTCATCGAGCTGTCAAGGTCAGTCATTAAATGTAGCTGGAGAGTCTCTAACATATCTGTGAGGATATTCTGCCCCCTTGTGGTCACTATATGTAAATCCAGCTACAGAACTCAAGTGCCCCCACACAGCTGTTCAATTACACCCCCATTTTTCTTTTTTTTAAACCCCACCTGCATTGTTTTTGTCACTTCACCATATGTTCCTCATTTATCTCAATCTCTTTTTCTGGCATGTTTAATTTGGAGGAAGTACCCAAACTTTAGTTAAAGTACTAATAAAACACTTTAGAAATAAAAGTAAAATCTCTGCTTGAGCAGAAGCACAAAAGTATTGGCAACAAAATGTACTTGAAGCACTAAAAGCACTCGTTATGCCGAGTGATTCATATCAGAATAATATATTATACAGATGGATTATACTGATGCATCACTTCAGTGGTGCAGCTGGCAAACGTGGAGCTAAGTTCAACTACTTTACGTACTGCTGGGTAGCTTTACCTATAATATTACATCTGAATTGATTTGTTGATTATATGTTGTATTAATAACCTCAATCTGCAAAGTATCTAAAATTGTCAAATAAGTACAATATCTCCCTCTGAAATGAAGTGAATTAGAAGTAAAAACAGCAGAAAATGTAAATACTCAAGTAAAGTACAAGTACCTCTAAATTGCAGTACAGTACAGTCCTTTAAATATTAGGGTTGTGAATCAATAAAAATATTTAATCATGATTAATCTCATGAATGTCCATAGTTAATCACAAATTAATCACATTTATTTTTTGTTCAAAATATACCTTAAAGGGAGATTTGTCAGGTATTTACTACTCTTAACAGCATGGGAGTGAGCAAGTATACTTGCTTTATGTAAATATATGTATGTATTTCTTATTGGAAGTCAATTCATAAACAAAATGATGACAAATATTGTCCAGAAACCCTCACAGGTTCTGCATTTAGCATTAAAAATATGCTCGGATCATAACATGGTAAACTGCAGCCCAACAGGCAACAACAGCTATCAGTGTGTCAGAGTGCTGACTTGACTATGACTTGATCCAGACTGACTGGGATTTTCATTCACATATCTTAAGGTCAGAGGTCAAGGGATCCATTTGAAAATGCCCATGCCAGTTTTTACTTGCCAAAATTTAGAGTAAGTTTGGAGCGTTATTGAACCTCCTTCACAACAAGTTAGTGTGAGTATTCATTAGGTTTTCTAGTTCAATGTATCGGTATCTTCACCTAGCTTTAAAACTGACCTCTGAAAGATCAATTATGCATTAAAGAAATTAGTGTTCACTCAAATTTGTGTCACCGTGTTATCGCAGGTAAAACACATTTATTACTTTAACATAGTCATATGTGCACATTTTATCCTGCAGCTGCATTTTTATGACTAAAATATTTACAATTTGCTTCATTACGTTTGTAATAGTTGTTGAATAAATGTCTCAAAGTGAATGCACTTTTAGTTATTTAGGTGTCAATCATATTTGTAAGAAACTGGAATTCCAGGACATTAGGTACCTCTAAAAGTGAGGCTGTGGTTCTCAGCAGGAAACCAGTGGATTGCTAAATGAGTCTTTACACCAAGTGAATGAGTTAACTACCTCGGGGTCTTGTTCGCGAGTGAGGGGACAATGGACCGTGACATTGGCGGGAGAATCGGAGCAGAGGGGGTAGGATGGCATTTGCTTTACCACATCGTTGTGACTCAATCTGCCGGTCAGTCTTCGTTCGTACTTTCACCTGTGGCGGTGAGGGCTGGGTCATGACCGAAAGAACTAGATCTCAGGTACAAGCAGCCGAAATGGGTTTTCTCAGGAGGGTGGCTGGTGTCTCCCTTAGAGAGGGTGAGAGGCTCAGCCATCCGTGAGGAACTCGGAGTAGAGCTGCTGCTCCTTTGCGTTGACATTTGAGGTGATTTGGCCATCTGGTAAGGATGCCTCCTGGTTGCCTCTCTCGGGAGGTGTTCCTGGCACAACCAGCTGGGTGGAGGCCCCGGGGAAGACCCAGGACTAGGTGGAGAGATCATATTTATTTATTATATTATATTTTATTGCTAATTTCCTTCATTGCACCTTCTTTTCCTTCATTGCATCTTCTCTTTTACTTTTTACTATATTGTATACATCTGTACTGTTGTTGCTGCTGCTATGACACCCGAATTTCCCTCCGGGGATTAATAAAGGCCTAGGAACGCCTCGGGATCCCCAGTCAGAGCTGGTTAATGTGGCCCAGGAAAGGGAAGTTAGGGGTCCCCTGCTGGAGCTGTTGCCCCCCGCAACCTGATGCCGGATAAGAGGTTGAAGATGACTATGAGGACATTCAAACAGTGAACAAGTGTCGCTGTTGTCTATGAGACTAGTGTTTGATGCTCAGATATTGTATCTTATAAAGGCACTCCTCTGTGCAACATTATTATAGATCAAAACCACATCCAAGACCATACAGCACAATATTCCAATAATACACGGCTGTGTCAGATACTTGATTCTGATTGGTCAATCATGGCGTTCTACAGTCTGTTATTTCTTCCTAACAGACCGTTGCTATGAATGCAGCTCTGATGTTGGACTCACGAGGACCATTTTTGTGTTAAATTACTGATCACTTCAGTAAGCAGCCGTGTAATAAGAGGTATAGTGTACAATGAGCTGGTCGTTCTTGTGAAATAAACGTCCAGCAGGGTGAACCAAGACCCCTCTGCATCGGGGATTATTTCTCAACAATGACCAGATCGCTATACATTATCCCTTACTTGTTTTGCAAATAACTATAGGGCAATTATTCCTTTGTTACCACATTTTATTTTTCAAACAACATATAGGGTACTTGACACAAAAACAAAGCCAATATCTGCTCTGAATATTTACATAAAACTTTGTAGAGAGACAGAAAAGGAAAAACATTCTTTGGGTCTGACCATGCAAAACAATAAATAATGTTCCTGATGATGCTTTGCATGGTGCTCTCAAGACTGCTGTTGAGCAATAAAAAAAGCTCAGATTTTAGTTGGCTATACATAAAGCTGCCCCGGTCAGCACACATGCCTCCACCTAAGACTAGGCAACAAGACGAGCAGTGACTCTGACTCAGAGTAGCTCAGGTCCACCTCACCACATTAGCTACAGTACAGCTCGTGTTGAGGCAATCCTCTCTACTCTGATTTTACACATTGTTGACCAGGATAGATACAGAAATGAAAAGTGAGATGTGCGACAGTTGTCAGTGAAAAGCTTAGATTACGTAGAAGAACTGCAGCGTCCTCAAAGGATGGAGCACTGTACACAACAGACCTCAACAAGGCCTTCAAATGTTTTCTCTTGTCACCAATGAGCAGGAGCTTGAAATCGACATCACAACAGGACAGTTGTCACTCCGTTCATCCCTCAGCAAGGCGACAGACAGTGTGCAGATGTGATCCCCATGAGTCCCTCTGCAGGCCGGGTCCACAGTTTGCTCCTCTCCTCTCCCCTCGTCCCGTCCGCCGTGGCTCAGGTGATGATCTGGGGCTCCCAGGATTGGCTGGCCATCTGGGGGCGACATTGCGTGATGACCAGAGGGCCTGTCGGCGTCTGGCTGTCCAGGCAGAGGCCGCTGACCATGTGCTGCAGAGCTGTGCCTTTAGGCTTCCACTTCTGCACACGGAGAAAACAAAAGATGGAATCCATCTGTCAGTTTGTTTTAGAGAAAGCATGGACGTCCCTCTCTGGTTTGTATTACTCCCTGGTCATAAATGATGTGTATCAGCGCAGCGGGTTCATGTGAGTAGTGAGTCATGGACTGAGTCAGACCTGGATTACAGTAATCACATGAATGACTGACTTGTTGCACTCGCAGTGGAAAGATCATAGTAGAGCCAGCTGGATTCACGGCAGCCCGAAGACACAATTTGTTTTCACTGATAAAAATGTTCTGGACGCCACTTGTTACTGAGTTCAGCAGCGGTGGACTGTAACTGAGTAGGTTTACTCAAGTACTGTACAGTAAAGTACACATATGCAGTATTTGTACTTTACTTCCTTTTCATACTTATACTCCTTTATACTTCTATTCCACCACATTTCAAAGAGAAATCTTGCACTTTTTCCTCCACTACATTTACAGTTAAGTTAATTTACAAATTTATATTTTTAGATACAAAAAATATGATTAAAAAATACTGACGCACTGCTACTATCTAGTAAAATTCTACTTACACATTAACATCAGTAATAATAATCCAATAATATACAATAGTATAGTATATTAGTATAGTATATATTTTTTTCTTAAATCACCCTGAAGGGATTTATTTTGAAACAACGACCCGCTCATTGTACATCATCCTGCTTACTACACAGCTACTTACTAAAGAGATCAATAATTTGACATAAAATACTGATTTAAAAATTATTTTATTAATCCTGCTAAAAAAAAAATCCACCGTAAATGCACAGTCAGAATCAAGTATTCAATAAAACCTTTTGTATATATATCTATAGTAAACTGATATCTTCCAATACATATCATGGCCTATTTATTGCTCTACATGTATTCTGTATGTATGTATGTGAATATTTGTGTGTACATATTTTATATAATAGTTGTATTTTTTAGGTGCAAACTAATAAATTAATACTTGCAATGGGATATTTTTGCACTCAGCTTATTTGAAACTATAAGTAGTGAAATGTAAATCAGCTTTTTGTTGTCACACACATGCAGCACACAGTGTAATTTAGCCTCATTTATTATATTTTAGAGAGGTGTTGATTGTAGATTGATCAGGCAGAGAGGTGTTTCTGTTATTTACTCCACCCTCACTGATATAAAAGGGTTGGACTTAATATGATGCAACATAATTCAACAGCACCACAAACTGCAGCCTCCAAAATTACCATTAAGTTGAATCAACACATCTCTGAACATTATAGCTGTCATGAAGGGAGGATTCATCGCAGGACGGTTGTATTAGTTTTAGCTAGGTGTACCTAATAAACTGGCAACTGAGTGTGGATTTGCAGGGTAACTGCTTTTACTTAAGAAAAGTATCTGAACAGGGTAAAGCCTAGAGGAGTCAGCTTATCACCACAGGCCACAGGTTCATATTATTATCACGCTGGAAACAAACAGTGCTGTATTTCTTTTTTATTATTGTATTTTCTCCTAATATTTATTTATGGTCATCAATAAATCACTTACACTCCTTCACTCTCTCCTGCAAATCACTTACAGGATTCAAACTCCAGTTCCTGCTTACAAACACATCATTTTTTTTATATCGTAACATGATTTCCATTGAGAAAACAAGTCGGCTGGATTCCTTTGATTCTCCATAAATCTAATATTGTTTTCAACAGAGACTCTCCAGGGTTGAGTCACTTTGTGTAAAAGCGCCGCAGCAAGTTCGGCAAGGAACATGAGACTGAAGTAAAGACAGAAAGAGCTCCCCATAAAAACAGGTTGCCCATAAATCACCAGGTATTAGTGATTTGTTTACTAGCGTGCTGATTAAACAGTTAGAGCTGAACTTAAGGCCATACGGAGGCCTCTCACAGTGTGGAGGTGAATGAGAGGTTAATCTTGAAATCCCAGAGGAGAGAGTGAGGCTGTGTACATGTGTGTGTCATATACTATAAACATGTACTGTTGTATGTGTGTGTGTGTTGTGCCTTAAAATGTGCGCAGCCGAGGTTTATGAGGTTCAACTGACTTTTGAAGGCAGATACAGATGCAAATATATTTGTGATTATACTGCAGATTTTCTGTGTCTTGAAATATGTCTAATTCATGCCAAATAATTTTAAAAGTATTTCATTACATTTATCGTTATTGGAAAAGCTTCTAAAACAGCGTTCAGATCAGCATTGGGCATAATCTCTCAGTGAAACCCAAACTAATGAAATTCTTTCAGGATTAGATAAAGAATTTATATCAGGAAAAACTCAACATTTCAATAAAACATTAATGCTGAGATAATAAAATGTTGGACAGCTGTTCCAGACTGCTCTATGCAGCAGTGATCAGGGAAAAGCTTCTGTCATATTAATGATGGATGACTTAGATGGAAAAACATCCAATACTGAATAACAGATAAACTCACATCATCACTCTAGCATACGTTTTTGTTGGGGGTGGAAAAATATGCTGCTTTATGCAAATGTGTGAATGTACTTATTGCTGGAAATCAATTAACACAAAACAATCATAAATATTGTCCAGAAACCCTCACAGGTTCTGCATTTAGCATAAAAATATGCTCATGATCAGAACATGACAAACTGCAGCCCAACAGGCAACAACAGCTGTCAGTGTGTCAGAGTGCTGACTTGACTATGACTTGATCCAAACTGACTGTGACTATCATAAAGTGGGCATGTCTGTAAAGGGGAGACTGGTGGGGACCCAGAGAACCCATTTACATTCACACATCTGGAGGTCAGAGGTCAAGGGACCCCTTTGTAAATGGCTGTAACAGTTTTTACTCACCAATTTTCATTCATTTAGCTGTTGCTATTTATTTAATTTAGTTATTTAACCTACTTCATGACAAGTTAGTATGACATGGTTGGTACCAGTTTCATATGACACTAATATCTTCAATCTAGTTTTCAAACTGGGCCCGCTACAACCTAAAAATCATAGGTTGTATTAATGCATTAAAGAAATTAGTGGCATTAAAACAAAATTGCATTATTATCGCATTAACTTTGACAACCCTAATAAAAACTACACACTAAGCCGTTCTGAAAAACTGAAACTAAACTAAAAGTTAAAACAGTTTAAGTATAAAATAAAACTGCAGTCGTATAAACAATAAAAAGCAGCTCCTTTACAGGATGAACTAAACAGGTTTCTTGTTATTTATGAATGAAAATATAGTGTGTGTACAGAGAGGCAGAAGCAGGAATGTTCAAATATTATTTTTATGATCAATTAAACTAATTAGGTTCAAGTTTGGAGAGTTATTTAGCTTCCTTTGCACAAACTAGTATGACATGGTGGGTACCGCTGAAATCTTTAGGTTTTCTAGTTTCATATGATAGCAGTATCTTCACTCCAGCTTTAAAACTGAGCTGCTACAACCTGAAAATCTCGAGAAATTAGTGGTTAAAACAAATTTGTGTTAACACGTTATTATTTTTGACAGCCCTAGTTTAATGTCGTACGTATTCATATTTTTAAAAAGGGTACCACCAACACTTGTTGCTCTTTCAGTACTCTTTCATTCAGAGAGCAAAGTCAAAAACACAAGTACTTCCTTTCCTTTCTAGGGGATTAAACACTCAGGACAAAGAGGTCAAATGTCTCCCACAGCAAGAACTGGTTGCTTGTTGATGGGCAGGTTTCCAAAGAACTCTCACAGGACTGCGAAGCGCCTGCAGAGAGATGAGAGGATGGCCTGGCAATAGTCCCGCGCACTCATACACATGGTTCCAGTTAATAACTCCCTCTCTCCGATGCCATAAATCAACCACGCTGCCAAAGCCGGTCCACATGGGACGTGAGTGTTCGACATTCACAAAGGGGAGAGCTAGGAAGGAACAGGGTGGGGTCTGAAGTTATGGGAGCGCTTGTTCTACTGTAACTATAAAAGTTCTGCCTTTGGCTGCAACAGAGCTACTCAGATAGTGTCAGCCTGCTGGCATCATCGTCATCTTCATCATCAGCTGCCGGGCTGCTTTGCATCTGTCCTGGAAACACCTCTTATCTCCACATCTCTCATGTCTGAGTTCAACACTGTGAGTGGCACATCAAGGGCAAACGAACCGCTTCATTCCAAAATGAGATAACCATTTGGACGAACTGAGACCTACTGTTAAAATGACAGATAGTGCAAGATTAAAGCTAATTTCACTTTCTTATGTTAACCCTTAGTTAACACAATAACTTCACAGATTATAAAAGAAACCATAGCAAACTTTTTATTTGTATCTTACTTGCATCTAATGTTTTTTAAGTATTCTTTAAAGGGCCAGTGGAGAGGATCTGGCGGTAATCCTTATTATCAGGTGATTTATACACTAAAGAAAACATACTTGATAATATTATATTCAATTTCTTCTAATACAACCCACTAATTGTTAGACACTGGTCCTTTAAAAGTATTGTGGATAAAGCATAGACTGTATATAAGAATAAATAAAGTCACCCACTGATTTGTGGACTGGACTTTTAAAGCCTAGAGTTCAGCATTATGGCCGTCGCCATCTTGTTTTTTGCAACCACAAGTAACACGAAAGAGTGGAGTGCAACCAAATACTGAATAATGGTCTCTGCATATCAAGTCTGTATTCTTGTGTTTTCTTAATTCATCATCCGATAAAAAAATGTTACACACAGAGACGTTGCATGCTGCGTCTAATGCATTTTATTACTCTATTTGTTGTGAAAATTTGCAGTACGAGACAAAACTGAATGAATTATGTGGGTGTGATGGATAGCTCTAGTCCAAAACGGGGCTAATGAATGAATGACATTAGCTAGAAGCTATAGTTTAGCTTCCTAGAGCGCAATCACTCCCGTCTAATAATCCATACACCCTTTGCGTATGCACCAGATTACATGCTGTTCTGCAATCACCTGACACAATCTATCTTTAAATCGTACATCTCTGTTGCCTATTTTTTGTTTATTGTGAAGTGATTTGTGCTGAAAGATGATGTAAATGTTTATCGACTTTGGACGTTTGCACAGACGGCGGCTCTGAGTGGTCAAACAACCGTCTTTTGGCTGTACGAAACACACAGAAAATCGAAACTGCTCCAAAAACCTTAATGACACACGAACGTTTCGTAGTCGGTGTGTAAAAGTGATTAATGTGTGAGATCGTATTAATTTTTAAACGTGCAACAATTTTGGACAAAAAAACTGACTTGGTGTGCAAAGGTCTTAAGACATTTTTAGGGCACCAAAATGTTAGTTAAGTTTGGTGAAGTGAAAACACACTGTGAAAGGTTAAAGTTGTAAGACGAAAACACGGACAACTCCCAGACCAGACAACGCCATGACAGTGACGTGTCAGTCACACAAGGTAGCCCCGCCCTAAAGCATCCCCTGCTTTCTGGTCTATTTGACTCTAAATGGGACCATAACTTAATAAATGAACATCATGCTGCATTGAAGACTAATGTTTACAATGTTTACTGAGGTTATATCATTTTCTCATAGACTTCTATACAATCAGACTTCTTTTTGCAACCAGAGGAGTCGCCCCCTGTTGGCTGTTAGAAGGAACGCAAGATCAGTGTAGGCTTCACTTTTCAAACCCACCTGGCAAAAATGTTGAAAATGCTAAATGTGGTGTTTTTGAATACTGATTCTTCTTACCTGTTTGGGCTCTTTGTTATTGCAGGTCTCCATCTTGACCTTTGACCCTGCTGTGAAGGCTGAAATGGCCAGGCAGAGGTCCTGCTGCCGGATCAGTGGCTCTATTAGTTCCCATCTCTGCAAATTACAGGAAAAAAAATGATGCCTATGGCTGTTATCATGAGCGTAGACATGTTTGGGTTCACAGGAACTTTTGGTTTCATTTATTCTTTCATAATGTAATACAGTATATACTGTATATAGTTTTATGTTTAACATTCATGTTTGTTAACTAAATTCAATGCAATCCTTCAGTGCAGTCCTTACTAGACTACAGATTTCTACAGCTATCAGTCACAACTGATTTAAAGGGATACAGCCTGAAACTGACAAACTTGGCTGCATTTACTTCCTGGAAAAGGCAGAACTGATCCAAGTTTTTCTCACATTGAAGCATATTATCTTGTCAGCAACTTGTATCTTGATGTATCACCTCCTGCCTGCTTCAATCTGAGCCACAGGTTGATTAACACCTGCTGTGATGTCCAGCTGAGTTCATCATGAGTAATGTAACAGTAAAATCTCAACAGTGACTAATGTTGACTAACGTGACGAAACTTAAATTAAGCTTTGGCGTGCACTTTCATATGTGATGATATGTTTATCAGCTCTGTAACCTAGCAACAGACGGACGTTTTCATTTAGGCTACAGAGGAGGAACACTGAAGGATTATGGCATTAATATTATGATACTGTACTTTATCCCAGAAATCCCAGAGTACATTTTTACATCCCATCCAAGTAATTGTTACGTAACTGTACACGTTTGACATTCATCACTATTGTGTCATCGGGTCAAATTCCTGCACACTTTCTGGCAATACTCCAGACTTTATGACCCACAGTCTCCCCCTGGTGGCAGAGTCCTGACCTGCGACTGTGGCCTGATGGCTCCGATGCCTCTGCACTCTGCCAGGCCGAGGGCGTCGGTCCCTCGGGTCTCCAGACACAAGCCGCCTTGTTTCAGCACACTGGACACCGCTTCCTGCTCGGGGACCCTGAGGGAGCCATTGACAGAGAGGAGAGGGAGGCCAACGAGAGCTCTTATTACAACAATAAAGAACAGATGGATCGAGTCCACTGGTTTCCCTATTGAGTAATTGAGTCGCACCACTAAGTAATGCGCCCTATTACAACACGTACTTATAAAAATACACAATTACAATTTGAGAAACCACAGTTATTTGGAAGCATGACATGCGGCAGATACAGCCGGAGAGGCAGGATGGGTTGGTGGGTTACACACTGATGTTCCCATCCAGATCAGATATATTTAGATCATTGGTTCTGAAGTTTGGGGTCATGATAACCCAGAGGATTTGCACAGTTTTATCTGATTTAATGCTTGGGAACAAGAAATTTTGACTGCATTTATTATTGTCTTTTCTTTCTCACACATGGCTTTTTACTTCTAAAATTAAATGAAGAGAGAAAGTCATTTCAGAGTCAAATAATCAATCAAAAGAAACACAGGCGAAAAAGCAAACTACTAATTGATTTGAGTAATTTTTTAAGAAACAAAGTCTAAATTCTCTGATTGCAGCTTCTTAAATGTGAATATTTTCTAGTTTCTTTACTCCTCTTTGTCAGTAAACTGAATATCTTTGAGTTGTGGACAAAATAAGATATTTGAGGACGTCATCTTGGGCTTTGGGAAACACTGATCGACATTTTTCACTATTTTCTAGACCAAACAACTAATTGATTAATTGAGAAAATAATAGACAATGAAAATAGACTTTAGTTGCAAACCTAATTTTCCATTTGTTAATTTTTAATGGTAGAAGAAACAAATCACTAGCACTCACAGATAGAGGGTCTTAGTTTATTCTGGGCAAACAAACAAACGTATTGGATGGCTTATAGCTGAAATACAGTATATGCCCAGAAACTATCTCATACTCATTTTAAACGTGTCGTACCTCAGCTCAGGATAGACGTTCTCCATGTACCAGCGGAAAGGTTTGCAGTTCAGCTTCCGCCGCAGAGTCAGACGGTCTGCAATGCTACAAAAAGAAGAGAGAAAGATGCAGCAGAGAGGAGAAAATGGAGGAATGGAGGTTGGAGAGCGGCAGACAGCGTTGTTAAAAGGTGGGATCTTGATGCAGAGAACTCAGCTGAACCTACAGACTCTACTAATGGGGGATTTTATTATTGATAGGTTTGAACCATAAATAACAGCTAATATCAGAGAGCTTTCTGTTGTAATCCACAACCACAGTACTGAGTGCTCTCTTGTGTTTCTCTGGTGTTCGGCCTTTCATACAAATAGAGTTTAGTACAATAATCTAATAATCAATCGACACAAAATTAACTGGCATTAATTTGGCTGATCGGTTTATCATTTCCTTAATTTTTCAAGAAAAAAAAAGCAAATCGTCCAACTTCTCAAACGTGAGGCAGTAAACTGAGTATCTTCTGGTTGGCTAAAACAGGGGAGTAGATGAAACAATCCTGTTGTTCATCGAGAAAATAGTCAGAAGGTGATATTCAAAATGATTGTTGAGTTGAAGTATTATATTAGAGCTGCAACAATTAATCGATTAGTTCTCTAGTAAATTAATATTTTGATAATTGATGAATCGGTTTGAGGAATATTTTACAAAAAAAAAAAAGAGTCTAAATTGTCTGATTCCAGCTTGTTAAATATGAATATTTTCTGTTTTCTTTACTTGTCTGTGACAGTAAACTGAATATCTTTGAGTTGTGGACAAAACAAGACATCTGGGGACGTCATCTTGGGCTTTGGGAAACACTGATCGACATTTTTCACGGATTTCTGAGATTTTATAGATCAAACACCTCATCAGTCAATGAAAATAATTGTTAGTTGCAGACCTACAGTAAATACAAATGTCCTTAAAAATAAGGCACATAAGAAAGTGGAGAAATAAAGAGATCTCGCTCACTACCGCTATTATCACAAGAGTTTATGTTGCAGCAAACTGTTTGTTATGGACGTTATGAGCAGGTTAGAACAACTCTTTTACCACATTGATTGTCTGATTGAAGCATTATAGATTGTAGAAAACATGGTACAGTATCTGAGATAGAATAAAAGAGACAGCGACTCTCTAACCTGTCTGAAACTTAACCCATCCTGCTGTCTGCACTGCCCGGTACGAGAAGAAGGTGACAGTAAAACGGACAAACCTGCCAAAGGCCTTGCCCTGGGCCGACGGCCTTGCGGAGTAGTAGTACTGTTTATACTCGTCCATCCACACCTCAGCAGCCCGCCGGGTGTTCCTGCACGGACACAGACACACAACAGCTGCTCAGACACAGTAATGACAGAGCTGCTGGCAGCTCTAATGACAACGTCCCACACTGTCGGTCTTCGACAGCTCCATCAGGAGTCTCATCCTCCTTAAATTCCAGGGCGATTTGCGAGTGAAGACAAATAGGAAGAAGAGAGTTTGGAGCGCTTCAGAGGAGTACGATTTGCGGCAGCATCTTTTAGAAAAGACATTTACACAAAACTACAGCAGTATTTAAAGCACAGACTGTATATAAGAAGAGGACGTAGTCACTGTGATGTTGCCCATTGGTTTGTGGACTACGGCTTTGAAGCTTCAAGTTTGTCATCTTGGTTTTGGTGTCAGAAGTGACACTGGAGGGTGTTTTTTTGGCGACTAAAAAGGTTGTAATTAACTTTCATGAACTGAAAACACACTGTGACACTGTGAAAGAGTTAAAGTTGCAAGAAGAAAACACGAGCAACGCCGTGGCAGTAGCCTGTCAATAACAAGGTAGCTACACTCTAAAGCCCTGCTTACTAACAACTAACTGTAGTTAAATATCAGTGACTCAGTGATCAGTTTTTGTTGCTGAATCTTATTCTTTCCTTGCAGCCTGTTCAGACTGAGGAGTTGTAAATCTCTGTTTTAGTTCATCCAGAGAAAGCTCGAGGTTTGTCAGTATCCTGGACACTAAGGACAACTTCAAGTTTGAGTACTTTAATATTTTATATTACATGATGTCTGGGTGAAGATGCTCTGCAAACTTTTTCAAAATTCAGTTACTTGCTTTACTCATCTTGCTGTTGCTTGAGTCAAAACCGTGTGAAGTTTTCCCGCTGAAGCTCTTAACTTCAGTCTGAATTCTGCTGAACCGTGAGACACATCAGGCTGAGTAAAAGATTAACTGTCTTGGCAGTTGGTCAGTTGCTGTGCAGTGTAATAACGCTGTACAGCAGACAGGATGTCAGGTGTCTAAGATCTGATCATATCAACCCACTCACTTAATGTAGGTCAGAGCGTTGCCCTCTGGGAAGTCATATGGGTGCCGTTTCCTGAACACGTGTCCCACGCGACTGCAGGGAAGAATCTCCAGGCTTCCTCCACACATCCACACCCGGAAAGAAAGCTCTGCGGGAGGATAGACACGGAGGACAAGGTCAGGTATGCAGACAGGTAGTCTGGCTGTCTGTCCGTCTGCATCTTTCCAATATCGGCCTGGCCACGTTAACCTGCTGCATCTTTGATGCGGCAGATGCTATAAGCTGTAAATCAGCAGTACAAAAGCTGTTGTAGTGGATAATTTAATGCTCTGCTGCCTCGCAAATTCCAGGGACACAATTGGCATTTGTGGGAGCGGTCTGCTGGGCCTCTGCAGCCTCCAGGAACATCTGCAGTAGTCCAGAGCCAAAACGACTAAATACATAAAATGCAGATATTAAAATGTCCAGTTTCATGACCTGAACTTTCATGACCTGAACTCAAAAACAACATTCATTCTTTTATGTTCTAAACTAATGCCATTCATCCAAGTTAGTGAACACAGGCCTCTCTTTCTATTTACAGACAACAGAAAAATCCTTCTCATTACTGTAAGTCAGGAGCTGAAATTAGCACCCAACACTTGCCAAATGCAGGTTGGCAGTGGTGGGTGAAATCATCAGGCCATCCGCCACTTTAACAGACAGGGAAAACGCTACTGATGGGAATAGAGAAACCAGTTCCTAGTTGTCCGATTCCTTGGCATCTCATGCCTCTGTGACTATTGAGTCCTCTTATCGATGCTTTCCAACAGTTACTCATGTACAGTGACGTAACGCCACGGCAGACAAATAAAAATACAGTGGCAGGCAGTGAAAAAAGTCCATTTCGGACCCTGCTGGTGGACTGAAACCAGGAAAAATCCATTTTCCCCCATTGATTTTCATTTTAAAATCAGTGACTTATATGATGTTTAAGGATAGAGAAGCTACATACAGGAATTTGGTTTAATATTACAATTCACTGTGCTTTTTATTTTGTAAAATAAGTGCATAATCTCCCAAACTCGTCTTGGAAAGTCCACATATCAAAATGTAAACATCTTTTAGAAAAGGAACATTTAAGGAAAGTAGAAGAATTAGTATTAATCAACAGGATTGGGAGTATTTGTAATTTTACAGGACAAGTGTGAAGTTTTCCAGAAGGGTAAAAGAGTAAAGTTTGGCTTTGTGTATTTATCTGAAGACAGCCTCTGTGTAGGATTCCTGTGGAGGATGACTAATAAAAAGCCATTCTTCTGATCCAAGTTAAAAATCACCAGTGAGCTCACCAAAGTTCTCCCCTCCCCAGATGTCCATGTGGGTGTCATACTGGCCCAGGTGGTTGAACCAGCTCTTGTCCATGACGAAGATCCCACCAGCGATGACGGGAGTCCTGTAGAGTAGAGAGGAGACGAGTCATTTACTGTAACTCACTCTCTTTTTCAGAGAGAAACTGTTAGCGCAGCCACAGGAGTTTGGGAAGTTTTCATAAGCCTGTTGATGATTTCTAAGTCTGCAGAGAAGATTGTCATATTTAAGTTACATCATGAACATCACCTAAATTGGAGTTACAATGATTTCCATGGGAAAACAGCAAACCAAAGGCGGTAACTGAGCTTGAATTCAATTGCCACCAGAGTTAGATGTATGATAAGAGGTGCAAGGTTGCAGCTCCACAGGCTGCCAGAGCTCCAGGCTTCTGTTCTGTTGTGTGTATTTATCGGCACCGATCGGTCCACAGTGCACTCGAGGCGAAATACTTTGAGTTTTAGTCTTAAAAGATTGAAATCCCCACCACTGATGTAGAAAAGAAAGACGAGATAAGAACAGAGTGAAAGAGAAGAGAGTCCTTTGGATATTGCTGCTGCTACTGATACTTGCTGCAAATATGTGTACTGAGCTTAATATTATTCAGTTGGTTTTATTTCCAGCTTATGTTATGCTCTCAGTTTTATCTTATTTTTATCTGCAACTTATTTTATCAAGTTTGTTTTATTTTCCATTTTATTTTCCCTGTTCTTATGTCCATTTTATGTTTATTTTCCTTTATTGTCAGTGACTAAGGTTTTTACATTATCTGATTATGAGGTTATTATGTTACCTGAAGGCCACCGTCTCTGACACACTTGTGAAACCGTGGTAACGTGAGCCAGAGTTCAAATCGGTGGTAC
Source organism: Pterois miles (assembly GCA_947000775.1). Lineage (NCBI taxonomy): Eukaryota > Metazoa > Chordata > Actinopteri > Perciformes > Scorpaenidae > Pterois > Pterois miles. Next base: position 3,307,779 of record CAMQGK010000001.1, read on the forward strand.
CGCCAGCTGCCGTCTGCAATCTATAGTCTGCAACCACACCACTGGATGTCGCTAAATCCTACACACTCTACCTTTAATATTTCAGTTTTATGCCAACATGTTGTGTATTCCTAAATTAATTTGTGTATAATCACTTTAAAACTCCACAAATTGGGAACTAGGGGATATTTTAAAGAAAAACATACAAACATAGCACACAGAGAGCAGGAAGAACAACGGAAGAGCTGATTTTTCCAGCCATGGACAAATCTATTTAATCTGTAAAGAACAGATATCACCGATACTCCTACATGACTGAAGATGAGAGACAGGCAGAATATGTTTTATGTTTCTGAAGAGAAGTAATCCTATAACTAACTTCAGTGTGAGCATCATTTAACCCGCTTGTAGTCTAAGATCACTGAGGTGAAGAATATCTAGAATAAGAATATATTTTTTCAGATGTTATAGAGCAGTGAGGTCCCTCCCTTTTCGGTGGACCACATGGGACCTTATTTCTGAAAAATATGAGCGTAGTCAACAGCGAGAGACAAATCATTTTTGATCCCGTTTGAACTGCTCCATGAATCACATTTGTTAATTTAAAGGACTGTTTTGCAAGTCATGAAAGTCAAAGTTTGTGGTCGTATCATTTAGTTTTGTGTGAAACCGCTCAGTGAACTACATCTCTCCTCTATCTGACCTGATGTGTTTGATCCAGGGACTCCTGGTTTTTTTATCAGCCGGGAAGCGAAAGAACGATCAGACCTGTTGCTGCTCTGAGTTCATCCCAGTAGGAAACACACAGGCATCGTAGCTTCAGAGAAAGAAACGTCATTACGGCACTTCTGGGTGTGTTGTCTTTCTAATTACGGATTTTCACACTCTGATACTTTGACAGGTTTACAACAAACTGAGACTTTCTTGACTTGCAAAGTTATGTTTTAAATTGACAAACATCACAAGTGTGATTCATGGCGCAACTGAAACAGGATAAAAAAAAATTTGTCTCTCATCGTTGACAACCGTACATATTTCTCATGAAATAAGGTCTCATATTGGTCCACTGGAAAGGGCAGGACTATGTTTTTACTTAAATCCTTTGTATCTTAATATATTAATGCAAATTCACAATATTTCTAATACTGTATATATGTGCATAATGTATATTTATGATGAAAAGGCACGGTGGCACTGTGGCTTCTTCCACCACAAAGGAAGAGGAATGATGATGATCACAGTAGACAGACCTGATTGCCTGTGTCGGGTCACTCCTCGCCATTTTCTGCTCGATGGGAATTTGCTCCCATTTGAAGTGCAGACTCCAGTCAAATCCTGAAGAGAAAGAGAGACAAACCATCCGATCCAGTTCCAACCACTTTGTCTAGACATCTCTTCTAAAGAGGAAGACAGATAAGGGTGTATTGCTAATTTTTTAAATGTCCGTTGTTGAATGAAAACTTTGTATCTTCACAAACTTCCAGACTGACGTGAATCCTTTTAGGAATTTTGAATTATTCTGGCAGGGATCATGATGTCATGTAACAAGGGGGTTTTCCCTGACTGCAGCTGTGTGTTATCAGCCACAGTTACTGTAAATGATTTGTGTGTCGTGACCTGACCTCCTCTTAAGTCAGCAGAGGCAGCCAGATAGGCGAAGTTATCCAGGCTGATGACGTCTATGATGGGGCTGACCACTCGGGTATGGTCCTGCATGGAAGGAGAAGAACACACAGACACACCGTCACTGAGACATGACTGAACATTTAATATCTGAAACTAACTACTCTGCAATGATAGGAGTCACAACTGGTTTAATTCATTACTTTTATGTAAATTTTACATATTAGAGGTGATGTGTTGGAGAGATTTTTAACATCATATATTTATTCATGATATAGTCATTACTTCTGCGTTAACCAGACTGTCCTTTAAATACCTCGCCAGCCTTATGTTTCTGAAAAATTAGGACGGGAACTTGCAGCTATTTTTAATGACAGATGAATTGCAGAGAAGGGATTTATGGCACAACATTAATTACTATCGAGGTGCAAGGAGACAGGAAACTCAAAACTCTTTCATCAAGAGGAATGATTTAACTAATCCTGTAGAAATCATTGCATTTCATATTTGTTTTAATTAATCATATACGTGATTAAACCCAGCCAAAGATTCAAGGTTCAAAGAGGTGGTAACAAGGCAGGAATTTCACCAGTGTTCCTTTGTCTGGCCTTGATATATAAAAATATCTGCATCAAAATAAGACTAGTCCGTATTCACAGTGCATCTCCTGAAGCAGAACACCAAAACTTTTTACCCAAAATTAAATCAACAAAGCACTGCCTTCTCTTTCACGCTGTGCTACATTCCTGCTAATTAACAAATCCTTGCATCAAAATAAGACTTAAAATAGGGTTCTTCTTCACTTGAATTCAGTGCAAAACACGTGATATTCAGTATAATACTCTTCTACTCTGGACTGTAGCTGCAACAGGAAGGTTTTTCTGAGGCTGCTGCTGCAGGGTGGGTGCACAGCAGCATGGCATCTCCCCAAAAGTGAAGCTAAAACATCTTAATCGCCTAATGGTGGCTGTTAGTTCAGGAAGCACTTGATTTTCTATAAGCGGAGGATTGTTAACATTATTGCAGTCGATCATGCTCATGTACTTGTTGGAAGCCAAACTTGTGATCGCGATTAATATTCGATAAATTGTGCAGCCCTATTAGAAATTCTACAACACATACTAAGCCTGTCAAAGTTAACGTGATAACACAACTGTTTTAATGGCACTAATTTCTTCAACGCATTAATGTAACTGATGTTTCGGAGGTTGCAACTGCCTCAGTTTGAATGTTAAGTGAAGATACTTATATGAAACTAGAAAAGCTAAAGAATCCATTGGTACCAACCATGGAGGCTAAATAAAGCTCAAAATGTGCACTAAATTTTGGTGAATAAAAACTGTCATGGCCATTTTCAAAGGGGTTCCTTGACCTTTGACCTCAAGATATGTGAATGAAGATTCACACGATTCACCCCTTATGCAGCTTGAGATTTTCAGGTTGTAAAAGGCTCATTTGTAAAGCTAGAGTGAAGATAATGACATCATACGAAACTAGAAAACCTAAAGACTCCACTGGTACCAACCATGTCACACTAGTTTGTTGCAAAGGAAGCTAAATAACACCCCAAACATGCTAAATTTGGCGAGAGAAAACTGCCATGGCCATTTTCAAAGGGGTCCCTTGACCTCTGACCTCCAGATGTGTGAATGTAAATGGGTTCTCTGGGTCCCCACCAGTCTCCCCTTTACAGACATGCCCACTTTATGATAATCACAGTCAGTTTTGATCAAGTCATAGTCAAGTCAGCACACTGACACACTGACAGCTGTTGTTGCCTGTTGGGCTGCAGTTTGCCATGTTATGATATGAGCAGATTTTTTATGCTAAATGTAGAACCTGTGAGGGTTTCTGGACAAGATTTGTCATTGTTTTATGTTGTTAATTGATGTCCAATAATAAATATATACACACATTTGCATAAAGCAGCAAATATTCCCACTCCCATGTAGATAAAAGTATTAAATACTTGGCAAATCTCCCTTTAAGATACATTTTGAACAGAAAAATGTGTGAATAATTTGTTAATAATGGACAATTATGCAATTAATCCTGATTAAATATTTGAATTGATTGATAGCCCTAATACAAATTAGAAAACGGTGCCACAGACGGTCTAAAACTTGTGCAACTGAAATGTTTCAATCAGATAAGAATCTTCCTCAGGATCAAGTGAAAGTTCAGCAAAGTAATTACATTTTTTTCTGTGTGTCAAGAAAATAAATCAATATATATCACTGTAATGAGCATTAAATGTCAGATGGTACCCCGGGGGGATTAATGATTTCGTCTCTCACTGGACTATGTGACTAAAGTCAGATTTATTGATTATTAACTATCTGTTCTGATAAGGAGAGATGATTTCTGGTAATGAACTGGAACACTGTGCAAATACTTGTAAACTCAAAGTAGACTTTAACCCTTTTTGACTTGAGTGGTGTTATAAGTTTGTACTGTCTTTTGTGATATACTGTAGTAAAAAAAACAGTCTTTTACTGCCTATATTGTGCAGAAAATGAGCATCTTTGAATTCTTCCCACAGTTCATAAACTCTGAATCTTAAACTACCCCCTGCTGGAGAAGTAACATGAACCTGAAAGTAAACACAGTGCAGAAGAGAACTGTTAGCTGCTGCTAGCGTCTGTCTGTGAACGTGTGTCTGTGCCAACACTGCTGTTTGCCCATGAGGCATCTGAATGTGTGCGTGTAGCTTTGCATCGGGACAATCCCGACTGGCTGTTTCCAATTAGAGCCGTCCCTCTCTTTGCTCAGAGGTTGAACCCGTCGTGACCTTTGTGTTCATTGCACCAAAGAGTGCGGCGGGTGGCGATGGCGATGGTGGGGGGGTGTGAAATGCTACTCTGCCAGAGAGCATTTTGGAAAGTGATGCTCTCAACAGCTTTAAGCAATAGACATTTATGGAGCTTTAATGAGCCTTTGTGATTTGATAATGCATGAAGAGGCTGCACTTCCAAAATGGATGTCACCGATGATCTCTCAGTATCTCGACCCTCTAATGCTCTTTTTGTTCTCTCGTTCTGGGTCTGAATTTATCACTGAGTCAGATCGCTGGCATCTGACATCAGGCTGCTTTTAATGTAGCTGGTGAAGGAATTTAAGCTTATTTTTCTACTGTATGTTAATATGGAAAAATGAAATGATTTACATGATGAAGTGAAAGTGGAAACTTGGTGTGTGGAGATGTCTGCTCATTTGCTTCATCACCCAGTAATGTCACAACAGTCTCTGAATAAGAGACCCAACAGAGGATGCTCTGTCCAGTTTGGGCCAAAAGGTCAAGAGCCACACTTGAATCTGCCTTGTTCTCTACTGTTCGTACATGCTTAATTCTCACGTACTGTGTGGAAATATTTCGTTGTTTGTGGTACTTTTGCTGTCCCAGAAACACATTAGAAGTATTCTCTGTGGATAATGTTAAACTGGTCAAACAATACAATGAATCAAAAATGTAAAAGATAAGCATTGCAAGTGATGAGTACAATTTTGAAGTATTTGCACTATGCAAGTATTTTGATAATCTGCTACTTTATATTTTCAGGGTGAAATATTGTACATGTACAATATTGTATATTGAAGCTTGAATACTAGGCTTGGGTATCTATTTTTTCATATCTCCCTGACATTTCACCAGGTATAGGCTACTAGTGGTGGCACCAAGTCATTGTTTTGCAAGTCACGTTTTTGGTAGTACTACTAGTTTTCAGATAAGTACTGAATCAAGTCCTGAGTCCTAAACTTAAGTTCTGAGTTCAAGTCAAGTCTGAAACAAGTCATTAAGTGGTCTTCACCAATTGTAATGTCATTTCAACAACAGCGTAACTGGATCTGACTGGTGCTCAGTAATGCAAGGTTAGTTCTTCATGGTTTTCTCCTGCAACTTGATTGGATGCTGTCAGATGTGTTCAAACAAAGTGGATCTGGGCAGTTAAGTGTAAGATAATCAAATGCAAGTCCCAATAACATCCACTAAATGTAATTAAGAGTCCAGAGTCCAGAATAAAAACCTTCTGGGGATTCAGCAATAAACAACAAAATATAGGATTTCAGTTTGTTCAGTTGAGTTTTTTCCCCTCAAGTAAATCCTTCAAGGATCTCTCAAAAACTAAATACACCCAACAACAGTTAGCCTGGGACGGTGTTGTTGCTAGCTTCGGGGCTGACCCCCTTCACTTTAATCAGAAGTTGGCAAGCGAGACACAGGAACTTGGCTTGTGTCTTGAGGAGTTGTAGCACTTATTCACCACACTGCACCGCTAGGTTCACAGCTTTACTGTTACTGATAACTTCATACTCTCTTTATCTTTTCACTGCACAGATACACAGACAGCAGAGGACAGAAGCCGTACGCCTGTAAATGAACCCAAAGCATGGTAGAGACTCTGTTTTTTAATAAACATGACTAATGTCGCCTAACAGCAAGAGGGTTGCAGGTTTGAATCTGGCTTGGGGCCCTTCTGTGTAGAGTTTGCATGTTCTCTCTGTGTTAGCGTGGGTTTTCTCCAGGTTCTCCAGCTTCCTCCCACAGTCAAAGACACGCAGTTTAGGTTAAATGATGACTCTAAGTTGCTGGTAGGTGAGGATGGTTGTCTCTGCGTGTCAGACCTGTCCAGGGTGTACCCCGCCTTCACCCGGTGCCAGCTGGGAACGTCTCCGTCACCCTTAACAGTTGCAGATGCATAGATGGATGTTTAACCACCAGTATGGTGGATAGCCTTCTGGGATTTACTCGCCACATTTGGCGGGTGTTTTTTTCAGGTCCTGCACTTAAATGTTGCACACTGTTCCGTTAATGCATCAGTAATAATGATTTAATAATGTGTGTATGTAATGTATTAGTAACATGGGTCATTCTGCCACCATAATGAGTGATTTTACTTTTGATACTTAAGTATACTTTACTAATAGTACTTACTTACTTAAGGACTTGGCTTGGGAACTGGAGGATCGCCGGTTCAAGTCCCCATATGGACCATGCATGAGTGTGTCAAATTTCCAATGCAGATGTTTTACAATGATCTGAATACTTCTTCCACCACTGGCTACAACTGTCTGAGGACAGCTAAGATAATCTGCTAAGCTAGAAAAAGTTGTCATATTTACGTCCCCTTCTTTTGCATTTTTCATTGGATTTCATGCTAATGTTGGTCTAAAAAACATTTTGGCTCCAGATTTCACTTAATCAGTGAGACTGGCTCTGCTTCATTTCTGAGAAATGCCTCTTGGCTAAAACGGTAACAGTTTCTAGTCTATTAGACAAATGGTTCCCAACCTGCCGTCGGCTCCCAAGATAAATATGAGGGGGTTGAAGGATTGCGAGATGATTAACAGGAGGAAAAAAAACACATTTCTGCCACACAAAGTTTGTTTTTTCAGACTTTCTTCTAATCTTTGCATTTTTGTGTGAATTACTGGATACATTTACTTCTTCTAGACATTAAAATGGTTGAATAAAACAAAATCGGGTGATAACTAGCGGTCAGAGGGTTCAATTTCTGGAGTCACAAGCCAAAAAGTTCAATGCAGTCATTGTAGTCAGTGAAGAAAGACAAGAAAAGAGAGGAGAGAGGACCATCATATATCCAGTTCTGATCAATTATTAGCTATTTGTTAAGTGTATAACTGCTACACTTGTATTAATTTTCCTAAAAACGAATTAAATGTCCAATGCCCAACTTGGAGAGAGTGCATATGTTACACTATAGTACCTTTCACTGAACATCAATCTCATCAAGCTCATTATAGATACGTATTTAATAATTAAATTTAAGTGGTTTCATTTGCTGCTCTAAGTTAGCAAATGAAAAGTGTCATTGTGTTGCATTAAATAACACACAGTAGACGCTGGAGGTCCATCAGTATTCCTGCTCTCAGAGGCCTTTATGAACCCAGAGGACTCATGAATCCAGGACTGGGTGCAGCCGGGCCGAGGAGCTGGTGAATTACCACTGAGCCGGGCTCTCATGAATGCTAGACTGAAAGATTGTAATGCAAACTGGATGAGTCACAGCTGCCCAGAGCCAAGGATGAGTGTACGGAAACACAAACACCATGAGCACACACTCACAATGTGTAGAGTGCTCTGAATAAAACATTGAGGGGTTTTGTACAGTAGAGACCTCTGAATACAGGAGTTTTGCTGCGTGAAGAATTTTTGAAGGATTTGAAAGTTTTAGTTTGGGTTCTTGTCTGGTGTACTTTCCTAACAAACTTCAGAATTGTATCTTTCAGTAGTTTTACATGAATAAACATGTTGGGAGCTATACTGGCGTTCTTGCTGAGAGTTAGATGAGAAGATTGTTATCACTCTCACATCTGCACGGTGAATATGAGGCTACAGTCTGGAGACAGTTAGCTTAGCATAAAGACTGGAACCTGGAAACAGCTAGCCTGGCTCTGTCCAAAGTTAACAAAATAGACCTACCAGCACCTCCAAACCTCGCTAATTAGCATGTTATAGCTTCTTGTTTCATTTTTCAAAACACTAGTGTAAAAGCTACAATTTTGGGTAAAAATAGTCCAAATCAATCTGTGTAAAACTGCTAATGGCCATTTTTGCACTTTAGGCTTTGTATAGATGAAATAACAGATATAATTGGTTAATTAGTGAGTGTTAAAGGTGCTGGTAGGTGGATTTTGTTACCTTCAGACAGAGCCACAGTAGCTGCTTCCTCCTGCTTCCAGTATTTATGCTAAGCTAAGCTAAGCCAACAGGCTGCTGGTTCCAGCAACATATTTACTGTACAGACATGAAGGTAGTATTGATCTTCTCAGCAAACTCTCAGCAAGAAAGTGAATAAATGTATTTCCCAAAATGCCAAACTATTCCTTTGAATGGTGCTACATGTGAGACTAGGAACATTTCTATTGCCTCCACATGGTTTTCAACATATCCTCATAAAATTGTTCATATGATATCTCGTGAAAGTTATTCCTCCTTTTCCGTTCCTTTACCTATCAATGTATAGCAACACACGGCAATATGTGTTTGTTACATGCATACAGTCTTTTTAAAATAAACGTCCGTCTTCAAAAGAAAAAACTTCCTTAGGAAGGAAAACTACTTAATTAGGTCTAGAAAAGATTGTGGTTTGGTTTAAAATAACTGCAGAAGTAGTGTTTCTTAAGCACATAACCTGTGTTACAAATCAACGTTGACTTCTGGTTTCACAGGGGACAAGAACACTGGTCTCCTGGGCAAATGTCCAGTATTTTTTGACCCACCCTGTCTCCCTGACCTCTTCCCCACATGGATTCTGCCGCTATTCATTCCTAGTTCATGATTACATTAATTACATACAAACTGATTTTGCGGGATACACACAAATTACAGTGCATTACTTTTCTTAGGCATCGCTATGAACACTGTATGAGACCTGCCTGCATGGCGATGGCTGAGCACTGCTGACAGAGCTAACAGAGCTTACTTGGGGGGAACTGGGCACTATACTTGCGCACAGGCGCAGTTAGTCGGGATGGCGTTATCAACTGTAATTGCTGCACGAGAGCAGTGCAGTGCGGCAGCTGTGAGCTAGCCAGCGTGGCGCGCTCAGATGCACAAACATGCACTAAAAGGCCCAGTTATGTGAACAAATCACGAAGAAGAAGAAGAAGAGTGACCCTGACAGGGTCTTGCATTGCCCTGAAGGGGTTTATTTCACAACAATGACCTGCTTGTGCTACATTATCCTGCTTATTACACGGCTACTTACATAGGAAATCATTCATTTGACACAAAAATGAATCAGGTTTGAGTCCATAGCAACCGTCTGCTATAAAGAAACGACAGACCGTAAAAAAATGATTTTTTTCGAAAGATTATTTTAGAGCTTTTTGGCCTTTATTTAATAGGACTGTGGATAGGCTGGAAAGGGGGAGAGAAAGGGGACAACATGCAGCAAAGCTCCACAGTTAATTATATCTCTCAGCTCTAGTATATGGGTGCCAAGTGTACCAGGTGAGTTACCAGGGCATCTAATCCTCTGTATCTATACATACAAAATAGTTGTTCGCTGCTATATCAATGCTCTGGATATCAATTTCAATTAGCACCTTTAATGTCTGGCACCATATTTTTTGTGGATTGACAGGACTGGAGAAGCTGCTAAAAAGCAGAGGAGGAAGAGGAGATAGTAGAGAGCTCAATGTCTCTGAATAAAGTTGTTTTTGTAATAGAGCCTTATGAATAAATAGTATAGTGAATCGAGGGAGTTGACACAGACACGTTTCCTTTAAACCAAAGGCGAGGAGGCAGAACTGAGTTGCATTGGAAGCAGCTCTGTCTTGAGTGTGAGACTTTAGTGGGATCACACACGAGGGGAGAAGTGATTACTGAGAGAAATCTGAAATGCAACAGCTCCTGCTGCAGAGTCAGTGGGAATGTTTCCCTGCGATGGGGGATGGCAGAGGATTTGGGGGAGCAGCTGTGCTGGTTGGAGCCCAGAAACAGGTTCATAATGTCAGCCAGCAAACAGCCTATTATTCATCAGAAGGTTTCCACAGCTACATCTCTCATTATCAAAATACCAGTGCCTCTATGAGTGTGCATGCTCATCTCTGCCGACGCTTGTGAGTCTCTAACTCATGTATTTACATGCCGTGTGCACTTTGTGTTACAAAAACAATGAGAGCTCACGGCCAAAACGCCCTTGAAAGTTCACATGGAAATATCAGGGAGATTGAAAATGACAGAGAAAGAAAATCCCCTGATAATGAAAAGTGACTGGTTTTGCTTTTCATCCTGTTCACAATTTTCTTTTGAGTTGCGAAACATTCATGCATGAATGTGATGGTAGTGTCCCTGGTGGGCTGCATAATTGAATTTGTAGGATGCGGTGAAAAGGGGAGAAACTTCCCATCGCATAAAAAAAAGATGATTGGAGATTGATTGGAAATGAATCCAGCATGCAGCCCGAAGCAAGAAGAAACGCTGTCACCATGCACAACACAAACCACCGCAGTAAAACAAAAAACAGGCCGACTGAACTAATGTAGTAAAACAACCCAAGTTGGAAGCAGGTTGGTTGGGAAAATGGCTTCATAGTGTTTCCAGCGGTGGCAAAGTGGAGTGTGATTCCTACTTTAGTATGACTTCAATCTTAGCTGAACAAATTGAATGTTTATTTAACAATATGCAGTGCCAACGTATTACATTACAGCCAATAAAATCTGCCATGACAAGCAGCAAAATCCCCTGAAGCATTACATCACAGGCGCAAAAAAACACAACTGTTCCACCTCTGAAATGTGTGTGTATGTGACCGTGTGTGAGCTACATGTATTAAGTGTCTAATTGCAGAGTGTGAATGACGGCAGACTGCGAGCCTGTGGGTCTGTACCTCCTTGACTCTCTGGATCATCGGCTGCAGCCAATCAGCGTTGACCTCGCAGTGGCTGTCCAAGAAGGTCAAGATGGAGGCTGAGGCCGTGTTAGCTCCTCGCACGCGTGATCGGATCAGACCTGAGGGAGGGCACAGGGAGGACATGACGCTGAAGTCTGAAACCAGTCAAATATCAACATTTTCATAACGTTAGCTCCTGCTTCACTGCAAGCAAGGATGTCAACGTGTTTGATGCCTAATGCTGCAAAGAGACTGCTGGCATGAAAATAAAGCACAGTTATGAGTCACTATTAAAGGTGCACTCCACTGTTTTAACATGTCAGTCAATTTACTCCTCACAATGACTACTCCTCTCCTCCATATTCTGTGGCACTTAATGTAGGACAAGTTTTTAGTTTTCTCCTGTTGGTATTGACATATTGTTGGTACTTTGAGCTCCAGGTGCTGCCAATCAGGCACCGCAAGACAAGACCACAGGGTCACAAAGTCCGCTTTTTCAAAACCAGCATGGCTCAGTTCAACATTTTGTTTCAAAACAAAACTCCTCATCGCTTCTCTGACATGATTTTGACATCAGATGATTTGCTGCCAATCAGTGCTGCCGATAAAATACAGGTCCAATTAGCATTGTAACAGCAGAGAAATATTTGACCAAGAGCCAGTTTCAGAGAGCCAGGAGATGTGCAGGCGGTCGGGCGGTGTCAGCTCTGAGCAAAGCAGTGGAACAGAACCACAGATACATCTCTGATAGTATGATAATAATAAACTTCCTGGGCCTAGTTTGTTAGTCTGTAGATTATGCAGCCTATAGAAACGATATATTTTAATAAAATACAGTTGTACTGACAGAAAACAGGAGAGCACAGAAGCCGTTTCCATGCTGTGAGGCAGATGTGTGTTTGCCTTTATTCACCCGAGGAGCACAGTGATCCCGCTGATCCCAGCAGGACGTCAGTAGATGGTCCTTAATGTGGCCCAGGACACATTCGCGTACACACTACTAAAAGAATGTTGTCATATGTGACCCAGACCACCTTTGAATGTGGTCTGAAAGACATGATCTCAATGCGTCTTGAGTGCGTTCACACCTGTACTTAGAGCTGTCCACTTGTGATCTGATCACTTAGGACGCATGTTAACACCAGGTCCTAGTCTGCTGAGGCAACTATTGACAAATAAAATGTGTCATCTACAATGGATTTCTCATTGTTTTATTAATGAACCTCATAGCAAAACTGAAGGCGGGTGCTCTTTGATTACAAGTGCTGATGAAAGTGCTGTTGTTAAATGGACAAGGACTTTTCTGCAGTCAAACTCCATTTAAACTGCATTCAAAGTGTTTTCACAGGTCACATTGTCTCCATTTCATTAGTTGTCTGCCTGCAAGAGTTAGAGAAATATACTACCAAACTTTGCTCATTAAATAACTGTTGTTTCTTTCTTTAGGAGGGACTCTTCTGTATTTCTGGGATATTTACATTTGACTGTTATGTGGAAAAGCTTCTAAAGATCAAAAAGCCTTTTGAAATGCAACTGGTTAATTGGATTAGAGTGAAGGAGATACCACAAAGTGTCTCGGTTTTTGCCTTTCCAACCACTTTAAATTGCTTGATGTGTTAATTTGGAGTCGACAGTTAAATCTATTTTAAAAGTTAAGAACAGAATCGCTACAGGGCGAGGAGGAATAGAAATAAAGGTGTCTTTATTCATCAAAACAATCACAGTAATTTGCATTTAACACAGACAAGTGTGGAGAAGGTTAATTGTCTTTCTTATCTGCAGCATCTTCAGCTAATTAAACAGATGCATCTCATCATCTGAAGAGTTTTGTTCCAAAGATCATTAAAATAACAGAAACTTGTGAAAGTGTTTGTGAAGATAATTGTGTCATAAAAAAGCCTTGAAGTCTAACTTCCAGCTAATTATCTGTACCTGTTAGTTTGTCGGTGTTAAACCTTGATGAGGAGGTCATGTTTTTCAGATTAATTAAGACTTTTCTTGTTGTTTTCTACTCGAACAGCTGGCAGCATCAGCAGGTGTGCTGTATAGAAATGAGTCATGGGGAACAAGGCAGCTGACTGACTCAAACAGCCTTAAGGTGCTTTAACGCCTAACCTGTTTGGTTTAAAACCTGGTAAGTACGGTTGGTTCGGGCTGGTGTGAAAGCTGTCAATCAAAGAACCAAACGACATGGTGGAAAAGGTGGGTCTGCTTCCAAGCGGTGAAAGAGCAAACAAACCAACCACAGAATTTAACAGTTATGTGATTTTAGCAGGATTTCAAAAGCTAAACTACCAACAAATCCATCTGCTGATTGTGAAATCTGTTCAGGAAGCAAGCTTATTGATCTGTATGAGGCAATGTACATAATGTATTTATGAAAAGCAACACTAATGCACGTCAGCGCGGGTACTTTCCCTGGTTAAGAGGTCAAAAGTTGTTAAAACTGCTGTGCTTATATCAGACTTTGTCCACTTTGTCAGTTCATTAAGTCCATTAAAAAGTGTGACAGTAATAAGACCCGAATCATAGCCTACTGTACGAAATTTCTCTTTGTTTGCATCATCTACAAGCATGCAAATGGTCTTTAGCACTGTCGTATCAGGAAGGAGGTTCAATCATGCTGCAAACGTGCTAAATTTTGACGAGGAAATATATTATATATTTTATTATTATAATTACTATTGTTATTATTATTGTTCCTCCTAACCAAATGAATCTAACTACAGGTGTGAAAGCACACTTAAACATCGAGTTCATCCACACAGACACTGGTATGAAGTTTGGCTCAGTGCTGCTCACTGCAGTTTGGTGGTAAAGCAGTACAGTATGCTGTTAATACAAACACAAAAAGGCTCAATAAATAACCAGCAGTAGAGAACAATGAACACTATCCTACTAAAATATACTGCAGTGCCAAAGTGCCTTTTTATAAACCTTCACTTCAAACATGAGGCTTGTTACTTTCAACATTTTTGTTATTGTCAGTAAATCCCATTAAGGACCAAAACCAACAGTGTGAGTCTGTCTCTTAATACTTCCTCCCTTCCCTGCCCTGCATGTGGCTCTCAGCTCCAAGCAAAGCTTTAAAAACAGGTCAAGAATACATAGTTTTATTTTTAGAAAAGGCTCAGTAATTTCCTAACACAACTGAGCACTATAGTTTTTAACAAATGTGTCTAAACCCGCAGAAAAATGTGCATTTGTTGGAGACTATTTATAGCTAGGGATGTCTGATCACAGCCTTTTTAACTGATCAGTGTTGGTTATACTGAGCCCACCATGTAGCCTCTCCAACTCTCAGCATCCGTCTCTCCTCCACTGAGCTCCGAGCAGGGCTGAGCCCCGCCGTGGCAAAACACCACACATCATAGATGACAGAAAAACAGTATGGGACTGTTTATTTGTTTTATTTGCCTAATTTGTGTGCACTTATCTGTCAAATCAGCTCAGTGTGAGAGTCTCTTGTGTTTTGCTGTCATCTATGGTGCATGGTGTTTCACCGCATACAGCACAGACAGACAGCAGTGAAAAGTCGAAGACAACTACACTCACCACACCACTGCAAGTGTAATGAAACCACAGCAAGCAAAAGCCAATAAGAGTAATTTATTAATGTAAACCGTGTAAAAATGTACTCTTTCCTCTATAATGAAATAATTTGAGAACATTAAAACTCAAAATGGCCAATTGTTTACAAGTTGCTGTTTCTTAAAGTTTGCAAATGCTTCATGTCAGATAATTATTGGCAGTTTATTCCACAAAAGTCTGCCTCCTCATGCTGGTTTGTTGTAACTTTGGGTACATTTAACGCTCCCGTGCTTGATGACTGTAGGCAGCAGTAAGTCAATGATGCCTGAAGGTGTGAAACCATTACGAGGTGCATAAAGTAGGAATAACATCTTAAAATCAGTACTAAAAGTCGCAAGGACTATTTTCTTTTACATGCGTTGAAAATGTCGGTATTTCTGGGGTAATCCTGTTAAAAAAACAACTAGTGATTATTGTGCATTTTCACCTAATAAAAGCTAACAAACAGTTTACATGACATGGATTTGGAGACCGTTTTAAAGACAACTCGCCGCGAACCTCAGATGACAGTCAGGGACCGATGGCCTAAATTCAATATGCTCATGTTTTGTCAGCATGTGGTTGGTAAACCCAAACAAAGTCTTCAGTCTGCAGTGAGAGCAGCAACACAAGCAGAAACCTGAGTGAGAGGGATTATTGTTAAGACATCCAGGAAATCAGCAACACTGGTTCTTTGGGCTTTTAGTTTGGCTGAACTTTTTTGTTTCGCAAATCGAGGATTTAATCTAATTCAGGGATTAATTTAATTCAAATCAGAAACACATGGGCGATGAAACAATGCTTTCATGTTTTTTTTTTTAGAGGGTTTCACTACATTTTGTGGTTTTTAATAAGGAGATGAGATGAGATAAGGTGACAGCTTTGTAGAGTTGATACCAAAAGGTTTATGCACTTGTCCACAGGTAGTGACAGGTGCAAAAGGGGACTTGATTATGGCTCTGCTAGTTAGACTACACAGACTGGCTAAATTACAGTATGTTGTTGTTACTGGAAATTATTAGACAATTATTATTAGATTGATTGATGGGGAAATAAATCAAAATCTATTTTGGTAATAAACTTTAATTTATCAAGCGAGAATGTGAAAACATTCTCTGGTTCCAGCTTCTCAAGTGTGATGATTTGTGGCTTTTCTTGTTGATATTTCATTATAAATTTAATATATGGGGGTTTTGTCTGTGACAGAATTGGTTCTTAAATCTTCTAATAGTGTGTTTTCAGTTCTTGAAAGTTCATTTTAACTTTTTTGGTCACCTAAAAACATCTTATTTAGCGTTTGGTTGTACTTAGCTCCACCCTCTTATGTTACTTCTGTTTGCAAAAAACCAAGATGGCGACGCCAAAATGCTAAACTCGAGATTTCAATACAGCAGTCTGCAAACCAATAGATGACGTCACGGTGCCTTCGTCCACTTCTTATATATATCGTCTATGGTAACTGGGACGATACACCTATCTCCTGATTCAATACTATCACGATACTTGGGTGCCGATTCAATATATTTTACCATTTTCAAGTATTGTGATTCGATATTATGATTTATTGTGATTTTTTGTTGACTTTTTTTAACACGAGACCATGGGGAAAAGTTGAATCATACACTTCTAGAGACTTTTACTTTGGAAAATATCTAAATTAATATAGTAAAAATGTTTGATTTTCAGCATGTATGTAGTAAGAGATGTCTTGAAGTCAAATATACCTTATTTTGTATTTTATTTAAACCAGACGTAGTCTCACTTTCTCTAACTTCGCCAACTCTGTCACTAGCTCTCCTGTTAGTTTGTTCTCTTTATACATCCATGGTCAGCTCCATCGGGGCCGTTTGAATACATTTAACATGAATGTCAGTATATGGGTGCTCCACACTTGTCACGTCAGCTGCTTTGACCACAGAGATGAGAGTGACGGCTGGCTTGACTGCACCTGTTCCCAGCTTTCGTCATGGTGCATAGTAATGAAGCAAATATATTGATTCTGGAATTAGAAAAATCAGTTTCAAGATCTTAAAAATAAAAATAGGTGAATTTTTTTTTTCTTCTCTTTTTTAAGATACTATAACATGGTCAGCTTAAAAAACACACCACCATACAGCACCTTTAAACCCAATCTCTTTGCATTAAGGCAGTTTGCCTCCTCCCCACCTCCACCCATCCCTCCCCACCGTCGCTCCACACTCACCCTCTCTCCTGCCGTTCCTCAGGCAGCGCACTTTGGGGATCTGAGAGAGCAGCTGGCAGTCCTCAGCTGGAGAAGGAGAGCAGAGGAGATGATGGGATGTTATGGTGGAAGCAGAACACACACTGAGAAACACAAACCTCCTCATCGCCTTGTCTCACACTCAAATCCACCACAGTGTAGAGCACTTAAACATGCATAAACAGTCACACAAGCAGAGTTACACAGATACACCCCCCACCCTCAGTTAAACCCACTCACGCCACAGCATAACATGACCTCAACACATCACATTCACACACAACATCCATCAGTGATTCATCACAGTCCTGCAGATAATCAGGAACACATAAACTTAAAAAGCAGCTCAGAGTGACTCAAACAAAAGAGCTTCATTTCACTGGGTAATTATATTCAAAATCCCCTTTTCCCACAAACAAATCCAGCGAGCAGCTCAGTCCCATCATCCACTCCCTTTTTCTACATGAGCAATCTCTGGCGCGGACCTTTTGTTGATTTGTACGGATGGACATCATTACAAACAACACACAAACACGGGTAGACGCATCCTTGAGAGGATTAGCATTAGCAGCAGAGAGTGAGTGTGACCTTGTTGAGGGATTGTGGGTAGATCAAGCAGAGACCCCCACCCCACCCTGGCAGCGATATAGCCGTATGCTGACAGGAACAAGCATGACACGTTGTAATCCTCCTTGATTAAATTTACTACGTGTACAAACTTGTTTGTTTGCATTTAAGCTGTCGTATCACAGGGGACGGGTGTGTGAGAGCAGGAGTGTATTAGTTGTATAATGGTGCTCATACGGAGGGGACAGCTGGTGTGTGTGTCGTGAAGAGCAGGGGGGCTTTAAGCACTCAGGGAAGAAGAGCAGAAAGTCATAGATCACACCCACTGAGCAGATGTTGTATACTTGTAGCCAGATTGTGTGTGTGTGTGTGTGTGTGTGTGTATGTAAGTGAGTGTGCATGCATACATTATACAGTTAGATGCATGCATACTCAATTCTGATTGGTCAATCACATTATTCTACAGTCTGTTATTTATTTACAACAGACTGTTGCTATGTAGAACAGGCCGTTGCTATGTATAGCAGACCATTGCTATGGGTGCAGTCCTGATGTCAGACTCTTGAGGACCATTTTTGTGTCCTATTACTGTTTTCTTTAGTAAGCAGCCATGTAATAAGCAGGATAATGTACAGCTAGTGGGTCACTATTGTTAAATAAACCCATTCGGGGCGATGCAAAACCATTGCATCGCCCTGTCAGGGTTTATTTCACAACATAATACGAAATATGCTCACACAGGAAAAATGAAGTTTAAAATGCCAGACTCAATACAAAAATATACAAACTTAAGTTTTTTTTGTCAATGGGAGCTCCTGGTCCTTAACCTGACCCTGTCCGATGGTTTATTACACCATCTGAGAAGCCGTCATGGGAAATTGTTTGGAAAAGAGCAGGCACTTAAAAAAAAAAAAAAGTATCTGGCAGGTGATTGGATGAACCATCTGTCAATTACTGAACTCTTGCTAAGGCCAGTTGGACTCGGTAGAAGAGCAAAAACATCTTTGTTTTCCCGAGAGAAAAGCTTTCAGTGCTGTTCTTTGCTCTTCTTTGAATGAAGATATACCCTCCGGCTCTGATATACCTGATGCTACTGCAGCAGCTACATTAACCGCCATTGTTGTTTAGAACAGTTGCCTCTATGTGTCGCGTCACACACGCCCAGCCCACACCCATAACTGCCAGGAGCTCCATGCTCTGGCTTGCTGGACACAAATGCATTACTTGAAGCCTGATGAGATGGATTTTTCTCCTCTCCTAGCTGATGAAAAAATGGTTATATCAACAGTTCAGCAACAAATAAATACAGAACAAAAAATTAAACAAAAATATATTTCTATATGTGAATTTGGCAAATTTAAAATTAGCATTATTGATCTAAAGTTGGAGTTTGACTGGTGTAATTTATGCCTCATCAGTCATGATTTACACGGCCATTAATTTCTTGTACGCTACCTGCCTAAATAGTGCACGTTAACACCAGTACGTAGAGTGTGTTTTTGTCTCGCCATTATTGGAGTCACACGCTGTCGTCTGGACTCACAGTGAAGATCACTGTCCTAAACTGAGGACGGTGTCCTCACGATTAAGGCAAGCCTTAATAGGATTACACTCAGGCAGGACGATCCTTCCCTCTGCATGCTGACCGACCTCCTCCTCCTCCTCCTCCTCCTCCTCCAGACGTCTGCCTGCTGGGTCACATCCACTGACCAATCAGCTCACACTTTCACTGCCTCCGCTTACTACAGTATCTAACTCCTCTAGTTATTGGTCTTGGTAATCTTTAAAAGACGATACAAAAAGTTTTGCATTGGGAGGCTTTTTAATTTTAAATGTGTGTTTACATTTGGTATTTTTCATTATTAACATTATTATTAGTATTATTTTTACTCTGTATGTCCATGCTGCTCTTTGTTAAATTTGATTTTTGATATAGTACTACTTTGTATTTTGTTTTTTGTTTTATTTTTCTTTTTTACTATTATTCTTTATTGTATTACTGGCATTGATTGTGGGCAGCAAAGTAAGAATGTCACTGGGCAGGGAAACTCCTTTCTTTCTGTGCACATGACAATACAGACTTTGAATCTTGAATTTGGGTGGACTGACCCTTTTAGTTTCTCAACACTAAGATGTTCTGGATGCTCTTTTTCAACTGTAGCGTGTAATTGTTGCTCATACAAACTTAGACTTGACAAGCTGCAACACAGAAGCTGAAAGTAGGAAACGCATTTCAGACCTCTGTGCAGTCACACTACCAAGGTAAGAAAAACAAGGATACTTGTGTTAAAGTGTTTTCCTGCTCTGACAGGACTGAATCAAGACTGTAAAATTAATGATTTACTGTAGGAATAAACCATATTTAAAGCTAAACTTTGAAATTATTTATAAAGAATCTAGTTACATTTTATGGTTGACAGTATGAGAATCCACTGTCATTTAAACATAGAAATCTTCTCAAGTAGACCATGTTATATTTCTCAAAAGATTTCAGTTGTTTTGCCTCCATCAGGTTGCCTTTATATATATCTATATAAGTATACATATTTCATCGACTAGTCATGTGACTTTAAGCATGGGTCCATTATCCTTATTATTATTATTATTACTAGGTTTTTCTATTTCTATTTTTTATGCATTCAAATCCAAACATTTTGTGTTTATGTTTTACCATCAAAATACTTTTACCCAAATTACCTGATGTAAGTTTCTGCATGATGACGCTGCTACATGTACAGAATATGAACATCTTTATAGTCAGCGTATTGACGCTACATACAGTAACATACTGTAGATGGCGGTTGGCATGTATTTTATTTGGAGAAGCAGACAGCAGTGCTGACGCAGACGCTAAGTAATATGCTGCTGTGTGAACATCTGAAAGTCGCACAATAACACAGACAAACTAACCGATCGAGGCAGTCTATACCAGCAAGATAAAATGACTTTTAGTGAATTGAGTCTGATTATACATAAGATACTGATATAATGGCTTCAGTTCTCCGTCAGAAACGGCTGTCTGATGGCAAGGTAAAGTGGTGAAAATATTCTACATATTGATTTTTTGAGTGACTAAAAAATGTTTTTCTGCTGCTCTTGTCCACAGCTGCTACCCTTTCCAACAAGGAACTGAAGCCAGTAGCCGCTCTCTTCAAAGCCACCAGACTGCATTCACAAAAGTAGCAATTTTAGCTCCTTTACCTTTACGAGAGTATACATACAACCCCAATCACATTATTCATAACCTTATTGTTTGCTTTGATTTGGTAACCTACGCCACAGCTTTTTGCAGCGGCTGAGTTTCCATCTATCCATCCATCTACAACTGCTTATCCCATTAGGGGTCGCTGACATTGGGCGAAGGCGGGGTTCACCCTGGACAAGTCGCCAGTCTGTCGCAAGGCACATAGAGACAGACAACCATTCACTCTCACACAATTTCGAGTCATCAATTAACCTAAACTGCATGTCTTTGGACTGTGGGAGGACACTGGAGTACCTGGAGAAAACCCACGCTAACAAGGGGAGAACAAACTCCACACAGAAGAGTCCCAAGCTGGATTTGAACCTGCGACCCTCTTGCTGTGAGTTAGCAGCCCCATTTGAAAAAAACATAACAGAACACAGATGCAGACGACCTTTAAATATCACTAAAAGAATGTTTGTTTTAGTAGTGATTTGTATGAATAATTGATGGAGAAACCAGTAAAAAAAAAAAAATGAAGGCAAAATATCCTAAATTGTTTGGGATATAAAGCATGACATGTTGGAAAAGAGCTGGCACCTCGCTGTGTGTGCGGTCTCAAAGAAAAGAAACATGTTGAGTTAACACATCATGTAGTGATTTGAGGTTTTTGAGAACAACCTCGACCTCCTGCCTTCAAACCGCAACTTAAACAGCAGTATTATCCTTTACATTTTTTGTAGGGATTACTGAGCCTTTAAATAAAACACAGCATTAGAAAGTGGCAACACAGGGAGACCACAGAGAAGAGCTGGAGGAAAAAGAGCAGTCGGCTAATGGGAGGCTTATTTTGTTCACAGTCAGAGTCAAAACTAAAAGCCACAAACCGGAACCAAAGTGTTTACTGCTGAAATGGTTTCACATGATAATTAATGCTGAACATTTAGACTTGAAGCAGGGAGGAGATTAAAAGTCTTGCTCAGGGATAAGACACAGATGGCCATGTTGGCTCTAACGTCTTGGTATGTACAGGTAAACTGGCTGCAGCAGAGGGAGAATAAACAGGGCATTAGTGAGCTGACAGAGCTCCCGCTGCTACTGCCGCTGAGATGCTACTGTTAAGATGTCTGGCCAGCTCTGACACCTCAGACGGTGTCTTCATGTGTGTGTGTTAGTGCCTGAGTACACAGTGAATGTAGGTCACAGTGCTGTTCCCACAGACAGAAGATGCATGGTGGTAATTACAGAAAGTGCTGTGGACAGTGTAAAGCATGAGCTCACGTAATTCTTCTGCCTAATGTTGACAAAGGGGATAATTACTAAAAATGTGGTCACTGTCCTGGTCAGCTACATAAAAACATAACCCGCAATTTATGGTGCTATTAACCGATTCGTTTTCTAAATGTCAAGGTCAATTTGGCTTATTACATAAAAACTAAGCAGCTTCTCCTTGTGGTAGCGGCTCCAGGTCATTTTATGCTTGTATTTTCATCCCTCAGCAGCATCACTTATCAGTTACATAATAAGTAAGCGAATCTTCACCTCCTGATTCAATCTCTGATTTTCTGTGATATCAAACATCGGTGTGACTCATCTTCAAAGCTACTCCTCTCTCATGACATTATCCTCACCCTACATTTCCCTATTATTTGGCCTTCTCATTCGCTGGAGCATTCCTTTGACATTTGCATCACATATATTTATAACAGGATGAAAAGACCTTTAAGGGTGACTTCTGTATTTTTCAACCTGAATCCTATTTTGCATGTTTTTCCATCTATCGGACTAATAAGGACGATTATTTCTGAAATTGGTCCAGTATAGGGGGAGAACGCAGCAACAAACTGCCAGGTGGAGATATTTTAAATTCCTCTATTATGGGATGACTGTGGCTCAGAGGGTAGAACAGGTCGTCTACAGATCAGAAGACGGTTCGATCCCCGGCTGCTCCGGTCACATGTTGATGTGTCCTTGAGCAAAACCGTTAACCCCAAATTGCTCCCGAAATGAGTATTTAGATCAGATTTCTAACTATAAACAGTACAGTTACAAGATATCAAGCATAAAAAAAATCTACTTCAACCTTATTCCTGCAATGACAGAAACAGGCTGTAGAGACAACACTGACATGACATATGATCAGTTTTTAAGTTGATACAACAAAAATGTTAGCAAAAGTCTGCTCATTCACACATCCAGCAGACACAGGACAACATCCTGATGAATAGAGGTCGACTGTATTTTTTTTTTATTTTTTTTTTTAATGGCTGATGCCGATTTTTTACAGAATCAAGACATACGATGGTCAATATATGATGCCCTTTTTTTTATTTTGCCGAAATCTTTGGGTGGTCTTATTTTTTTTTTTTTTTTTTGCTCCATCTGATAAAATAAGGCAAATGATACAGCAAATGATACACAAAATGTCTTAACCAAAATAAACATTTATTGACCAACACTTATGGTCTGTCTCTTCAATCTGCATTTTGTGTCTGCACGGTTTCTCCCAGTCAGGACGTTGTTCTTCTCACGAACTGCTGCAAAGGTTAGTAGCCCACTGGGCTTCATCCACTGAGGTCTGCTGGTAGAACAGTAATATGTCAGCACCAGCATACTTAAGTTCAGGGGAAAAAAAAACAACATGGTTGGGTTTAGAACTAATATATTTGCAGGGGACCGCAGAGCTGATTGTAACGTGACCCACTGGACACAAACAACTGGATGAAAGCCTTTTGTCTGTTGGATACATCCACCTCGACCCTCCTACCCACCCACTGTGTCTTTTTGCTCTTAAAGCTACGTCACCACACTCCAGTGCACTTTGTGTTTATTACTGACATTAATGGGTTTACCTTGTAGTTAATAGAAAGTCTGGCGCGGCTCATACTGATGCTAAACAGTGCTTTAAGCGTTGCAGATGGCCATGACAAAGCATCAGTATTTGATGCCTGCTGAGTGAGCAGATATTTATTTCTCTGTGGGTACATCACCTGTTACATACTGGTAGTCGTGATCCATTATTAATATAAAAGTAATGATTATAGGCGCTTTAAAGATGCTGTGTTTCAAAAAAAAAAAATCACGTTATTTGTGTGATTGTAAAATGTAAACTCCTCAAAGCAATACAGAGGACAAAACCTCCACCAGCAATAACAAAAAGAAACAGAAACTCACGGTCAGAGCTGAAGTCATCTATCAAGATTATTTCTTGGATCAGAGATGGCGGACTTCGCATCAGGACACTGAGAGGGAGAACGAGAGAGATGGAGGTTAGAAAAACACAAGTCGGTGTCATTCCTGACTAACGTGGCCGCTTGTGCTCGACCTCTTTACCTTTTGATGGTGCGAAGCAGAGTCGAGCGAGCCTCATTGTGGAAAGTGATGATGATACTCGTGGAGGGAAGGTCGGTGTCATAATTCAGAGACGCACACCTACAGAGAGACAAATTCATCACACATTCATCATGCATATAACAGCAGGTTTATTTTCCTCCTCTTTAGAGAGCACATGTACATGTTAAATTGAACACGCTCATGCTGGGCAGCTGTGATTAGCAGCGGTGCCATGTGGAGTTGCCTCAGCATCGTTGCTGTAGTGACAAGGAAATATCTGGTTGCCAGGCAACAACTGCACAGATTTCTGACCCTCTACTTTAATCCGCTACCTGTTGCTGGGAGCTTTAAACCCAGGTCAGAAGACATGGAGATGAACCATCACGCACCACTGATTCTGTTATTGTAATTCAACTCACTGTACACAGAGGAGTCATTATTACTAATTATTACAAGTCTGGATTATGCCTTAATTTGCTTGATTTGTGTCTGCAAACTGCTGTGTAGATTGTTAAAGACATGCTGCCATTTTAAATTATTTTATATTTGATTATGAATGAATAATGAATACAAAAAGGGAAAACTGGAACTGGGAATCTTAGTGATGTAACATACAAGATTAATTCATTTTACCTGCCTGTAGCCTTTAACTGAGCTTGTACCTTCTTTATTGCATATTTTTTCTGTTCTGCACACTTATATTTGTTCTTGTTATTTATTCATCAGTATTAACAAACTGTTACTGCAACAGAGCATACACACTCAGCCAACCTATCCTGTCTCTAAAAACACAGGCTAAATAAAATAAGTTATAGGTTTGCCTGCAAGTCTGTCCGTCTTTCATAAACAAGTCTTGTAAAACAATATGAGACCGTTGATGGAGATCTAAAGAGGCCAAACATTCTGCTACATGTGCAGAAAAACTTCAGAAATATTCCTACGTAAGGAGGAACAGTCTGGAAAATCGTGACATTATACTAAACAAACAAAGACCTGGTGTGCAGTCTGTATACACCAGGGGTAGACAGTTATTTTTCCTGGGGGGCCACATGAGAAACCTAGATTGTTGCTGGGGGCCAAGCAAATACTCTAAACAGCATATTATTAAGAAAATGACATTATATACAGGAGTCTTTAAACCGCACAGGACTGACTGTTTTGGGTAGTAATGTTTCCATTAACAAAAATTAACATTTAACTTAACGTTAACACTTACATTTAACATTTAACTTCACATTACCACTTAGATTTTTCTCTCAAAGTGACGGTTCAAGTTGTATTCTTTGAATACAGCCACGTGTTTGCTGAAAACTAAGCACACAGCTTTACTGCCAAAAATACTTAGCAGTCCATGAGTTATTATAGACGTGCCATCTCAGCAGGTGACGCTAAATCAAACATCACTCACGTCAATTCACATCAATGTCAAGTGTGACAAGAAGCGAACTAACAATACACACATTTCAAAAAAGTTTTTTTCTTTACTGTTTTTTAGGTTTGAAAGTAAAATTGTGTGGTTTGTCTGCGACCTCCGAGCAGAACCAATGCCCAGGTCTGGTATACACTCTAAAGGAGGTCGTTGAATGCTTCAAACTAGATCACAGACTAATGTGACTCTCCCTTGCAGCTGTGCTTTCAATAAATGTCACTTATAGCAAACAATAATAGTGACTTCACAATTACAAACCTTTACCAGGAAGTCTTTTTCATCATTTATGGCTGTTAAGGTACTCAATCCACCAACCACCAACCAGCCAAAAGAAACAATATAATAGTGTGAAGGTTCATTCTTCACTTTGGCCACAGCAACGTGACAAAGTTTGACAAGATTATTTGGAGCAACTCCATCTGCCGAGGAAGCATCATGTAATTTGAATGTTGTGTTTAGTTTTTGGTCAAAATAAGCTGAAACACATTAAAAAGCCACAAAACTTTACAAGCAGGAACATCACACACTTGTGAAGTCATTGTTTCTTTTTCATGTCTCTGTCTTTATCCAATTATTTTTTATATTTTTCACCATAGACACTTCTATTATAACATATTTTCTCAACATGTGGTGAGGATTTCATCATTCACTGTTTGAAACCAGGCAGAGAAAGAGAGAGCCATAAGACTCTTGATATCTGTATCTTCAATTCAAAGCAAAGGTTTACATTATTTTGTCCACCCCCTGTGAAGGATACAGCCTAGAGTAAACCCAGCAGACCCACACACAACCTTCAAGTGTACAACAGATTTTTCTGAGCAACTCAAAATCCATGTGCAGCTCAAGGAAGATTAGCCCTCAATCTCCTTGGCGTCTGCTCACCTGTAGTGTCGGGTGTCTCTGATGGCTCGCTCGCTGCCCAGCCGGTCGCTCTCCTGCAGGTTGAAGGCGTGTTCTCTGTACGGGTCGTCCCCCGGCTTCAGCTGCTTCGCCGCCAGGTAGGCCTTCTCATCGAAGCTGCCCAGCAGCTGGCCCTGCTGCTCTGCCCGCGGGGGCTGGGTCACCTGCAGAGGACACGACAACAAGGTGTGTTTACAAGTTCATACAAATTCAAGTCAAAGAAAGAATGATTATAATTGAAGAATGTTGTGAGTTTTAAATAACATACAAGCACAAATCCACTCGCTGTCGCTCATGTAAACACACAGAGGTGCAGACACAGCAGCACTAACTGTTGTTGGTGTCAACTCTCCACTCCTTCACTGTCAACAAAATATGCTTCTGCCCAACTATTATTACTGTGGAATGACTGCAATGGTTGCCACATGAGGGCTGCACGGTGGTGTAGTGGTTAGCGCTGTCGCCTCACAGCAAGAGGGTCGCAGGTTCGATTCCAGCTTGCGGCTCTTCTGTGTGGAGTTTGCATGTTCTCCCCGTGTAAGCGTGGGTTCTCTCCGGGTACTCCGGCTTCCTCCCACCGTCCAAAGACATGCTGTTTAGGTTAATTGATGACTCTAAATTGCCCGTAGGTGTGAATGTGAGTGTGAATGGTTGTCTGTCTATATGTTGTCTGTCTCTATGTGCCCTGCGATGGACTGGCGACCTGTCCAGGGTGTACCCTGCCTTCGCCCAATGCCAGCTGGGATCGGCTCCAGCCCCCCCGCGACCCCTAACGGGATAAGCGGTTGACGATGGATGGATGGATGGTTGCCACATGAAACATCCTCACAAAGGGATTTTTTAATGTTGTTTTTTAACTAAGTTTTCTCATGGATTAAATTCTTGATTATATTTTTTAATTAAACATTTGGTTTTATAAATGTGGATAATAGTGAGAAAAGCTTTTCCAAGAGCTCAAGGTGACCAATCCAAAACCTAATGGTGCTGAAAGTAGGGCATTTAATTAACACACACGCACACGCACACACACACACACTCTAACTGATTCATCTTTCAAATCATTTTACAAATGAAAATGTCAAACGTTCATTGGTTCAGATGGGATATTTTGTTGTTTTTCTTAGTTTTACATGTGTACATTAGATATCTTTGGATTTTGGACTTTAAGTTGGACCAAAGAAGCAATGTGATGATGTTACGTTCAACATTTATAAGCTAAACAATGACAGAATAATCCACAATGAAAATAACATTCAAAAGTTCACTTTATATTGATGTTCAGACACAAAAACCAACAAAATTTTAGAAACTGGAAAGATTTTTCTTGATAAATGACTCAAACAATTAATAAATTATCAAAATTGTTGCTGATTAAATTCCTGTTGATCAATTAATTGATTAATGGTAAGAGGATTTAAATAGGGCTCTTCTGCCTTTACGCACAAAGCACTTTACAATTTGACTCTCATTAAAAACACATACTATATTGCAAGCTGCTGGCCTGGCCATTGGGGTTCAATGTCTGCTCGGGTACATTTTGACGTGTGGACAAGAGGAACTGGGAATCAAATAAGCAACCCTGAGCCTCAGCAGTCCGGATTTACCAACAAATTGTTCCACCTCTGTATTCAGGCAACGTCTGGAAAGTCTTACATCCATGTACAATACGTCCTCTGCTCCGCCGTGGTGCTGCCTGGACTGCAATCCTGCTGCAATGCTCCTCATCTGAGAATTAAACCGTGCTCCTCTACTGCACTCACGTTTCAGACAGTCTGAAGAGAAGCATCAGCCAAATGATTAAAATGTAAATACTGCTTTCTTATTCAGGTCATCGTGTCAGTGCTAACGAGGCAAAATGGGATGGGTACTCATCAAATCAGACTGTATAAAATCCTCAGTAATTAATGGATTTCTCCCGCAAAGAGCTTTAACACTGCTGAGTGGGAGGTAAAAACAGCCAGTGAATACATAAAGGCAGATGAGAGTAGCTCTCATCAAAGACAAGCAACAGCAAGACAGACAGATGGGAGACGAAGGAGAAAAGAGAAAATGAAATAGAGGATGAAGCCTTTGTTATGTGGATGCTTTATTAAAGGTCGGTGTAGCTGGGGGATTTATAAAAAGCTCCTGACCAGGTTCAGGTGAGACTGACCTCATTTTTAGTCTCTCCAGGGAAGCGTGAACGTTTCAGGGATTCATATATAAACATGTCGGCAGCAGTGCAAGATTAATGTTGATATCACTGCGTTACCTTCAGCTCTGAAAACCCACAATTTATTACTCACAAAGTCAGCATCTAGCAGGTGAATATAGTGGCGCTTTTAGCAGCTGCATTGACAGATATATTCCTCAAGAGTTGCAAAAAAGCTAAAAGAAAGGGAATACTGGACTAAAATTCATCAGATGGACAAAAACACAACTCCAAATGATGATGTTGCTCTGTCTATTGGATGCTTAAACAATATGTGGTGGAAAGTAGTTAAGTACTAAATACAATTTTGAAGTACTTGTACTTTACTTGCGTTTTACTCACTTTAATCTGAATGGACAAAAGTCTGAATTTTAAATGCCATATTGACCATCTTGCAAAGAAATGAAAATTCAGACAGGGTTTTCTGTACAGGCTAAAGTCCTGTTTTTCCATGGTATCAAGGAAGCGCTTAGTTGCTGATTTTTTTCTTGACTCAGATTGATTTTGGTGATACTATTTACAGGTCATATACAAGAATACTTCCATTTCTTCTACTTTATACTTCTAATCCACAACATTTCAAAGGCAAATATAGCACTTTTTACTCCATTACATTTTTGATAACTAACCAGCTATTCAATAGATTACTGCTGAATTTTTGGCTGGTGAGGAAAACAAATCTAGCAGCAACTTGCATATTTTCTATGTGTTTGGCTGGTGGTTGGTACTAATTTCCAACCCTGATTATGATTTATTAATATAGATTAAGATTAGATTGTATTGAGGGAAATTCACCAGCTACCCAGCAGATAAAGTAGTTAAAATCTGCCCCACCTTTCCCTCAACACATTAAGATGATGAGCACATTAATGCTGCATAATATTAGGACAGCATGGGCACCCTGATTGATCTGCGGCTGTGTTGTGACACCTTTCTATCAGAACCAGCATGAACGTTTTCATCAATTTAAGCTACAGTAGCTCTTCTATTGGATCAGACAACACAGGCCAGTCTTTGCTCCCCATGTGCATCAGCGAGCCTTGGCCGCCCATGACCCTGTCACCGGTTCACCGGTTTTCCTTTCTTGGACCACTTTTGCTAGGTCAGACCAGGAACATCCCACAAGAGCTGCAGCTTTGGAGATGCTCTGATTCAGTCATCTAGCCATCACTATTTGTCCCTTGTCAAAGTCGCTCACATCCTTAATTTTGCCCATTTTTTTCTGCTTCCAACACATCAACTTCAAGGACAAAATGTTCACTTGCTGCCTAATATATCCCACCCACTGCCAGGTGCCACTGTAATGAGATTATCAATGTTATTCACCTCACGTGTCAGTGGTCATAATGTTGTTAATGTTATGGCTGATCTGTGCATAATCCAATTATATGATATATATTGTTATGGAACGGACCATTAGTAGTTTTACTTCTGGTGCTTTATTTTGATGCCAGTAGTTTTGTATTTTTTTACTTGTAATAGAGTACTTCTACACTGTTGTATTTCTACTTTTACAAGATCTGAGCAAGTTACTTCTTCCACCTCTGTAAAAAGCTAACGCTAACAGCTAACTGTTTGCTAACACGTCCACATCAGTGAGACAAAATCAGTAAATGCAGGTTTAAATCGACCTGGCTAGTAGCTGACAGCAAACATTTACCGTCTATTTACGCGGTGGTGAGATTGAGGGACCCTTTCATTCATGAACAAAACCGTTAACCTATTTTATCTCAGTGTTAGCAAACATAAAACACAAGCTAGTGCGTTAGCTACTTTAGCGGGCGTTAGCGCTTTAACGGGAGCCATTTAACTCATTAACACAAACAAACACGCGTTGTTTCAGTGAGTTAAATCTTCCTACCGTGGTGACGACGACCGGTTTCTCACAGAAGTGCAGAAAGTGTGGATTTAGATAGTAAAAAGCGTAGCAAAAGTTACGCTAATGCATACAGTTTTTCCCTAATATATGATATAAGTTTAGGCGGTCACGGTAGATCTGAGCTAGCTTAACAACGGCATAGCAACAAATACCCATCATTCCCTTAAAGGGACAGTCTCATAAATATTTTCAAAATACACCTGTCCCTGTATTTATTTATTTATTTATTTATTTATTTATTTTCACACACTTTACATTCCTTACAAATGATTACTAAAATTAGGGCTGTCAATCAATTAAATATATTTAATCATAATTAATCACATGATTGTCATAATAGATTAATTGCAAATTAATCACATATTTTTTTTATCTGTTCAAATTGTAAAGGGAGATTTGTTTTAAATGTAAAGGGAGATTTGTGGGCAAATACGCTGCAAATGTATGTATATACTCCAAAACTACTGGAACAGCGAGGCCTATTCTTTATTTTTGCTGCACACTGAAAACATCTGTGCTTGACTTTCAGTTTTCATTTCAAGGTATTTACATCTAGATCTGCTATCAACATGTGAGTGTGCAAATATTCTGCTTAATGCAAGTGTCTGCATATATTTATATTATTTGAATAAATGAACAACACAAAACAATGACAAATATTGTCCATAAACCCTCACAAGTATTGCATGTAGCATAAAAAATATGCTCAAATCATAACATGGCAAACTGCAGCCCAACAGGCAACAACAGCTGTCAGTGTGCTGACTTGACTATGACTTTCCCCAAACTGACTGTGATTATCATAAAGTGGGCATGTCTGTAAAGGGGAGACTGGTGGGGACCCAGAGAACCCATTTACATTCACACATCTGGAGGTCAGAGGTCAAGGGACCCCTTTGAAAATGGTCGTGCCAAAATTTAGCATAAGTTTTGAACAATATTTATCCTCCTTCACGACATGCTAGTATGACGTCGTTGGTACCAGTGGATTCCTTAGGTGAGCTTAATTAAAAATCGCAAGTTGTGTTAATGCATCAAAGGAATTAGTGATGTTAAAACGAATTTATGTTAACACTTTATTATCGCATCAACTTTGATATCCCTAAAAACCACATGATTTTTTTTTTCTGGTCTGGAATCTGATTTTTTTTAAAACATGAATTAAAACATATTTTCACCAAACTATGTAATATACTGTATAATTTACTTCCATTATAATATCCTATTATGAACACACAATAAAACACAAACACCAGCACATTCATCATGACTGTCATAACAGTAACATAACCAGCTGATCCCCGAGTGGGGATCTAATTAGCACCACTTTGTAAATAGCTGTCATTGTTTAGCACATCGCTACAGAGGAAAGGCTCATTTTTTCCAGCACTTTCAGTCTTTCACACTCTACAGTATGTTATAAATTATACTGGTCAGAAATTTGCTAAAATGAAAATACAATGTGATGATAAGCAGTAGATGTCAATAGAAGACAAGATAAAAGACAAAATAAAACCTATTATTCCAGTGGTTTTATGGTTGTTCTTCCCATATTTGGTTGGGCCTTCCCCTGAAATTCTTATTATATTTTATGTGTACCTGTAGCTGGTGCTATACTTATTCATCCACACACTGTACACCCTTATGAAATGGAAATTTAACAAATAAAGAAGAGCTAGTCTGCACTTTTTAAAATAAGTCTGTTTTATGCTGCATTATAAAGTGCTCTTTAATCTTGTTTCACAAAGTTCTATACATATAAAGTTTATTATAAATATAATTCTATTATGATCACTTTATTTTTGCTTTTATTTTTACTTTTAAGTTGCATCCGTTTACTGTTCTCTACTGCACATGTATTTATACATAAGGTTAGCACACTCTCTGTATGTCCTGCTTGTCTACAGTGTTGTTTTATATGTGTAAATGCCACTACAGTTACTACTGCTTTCAATAACAGTGTCAAAGTATCAACACTGTCGACACACTTCTATCGTCCATCAAATCATCTGTAAAATGATGTCTGACCTCACTGCTTACTTCAAGAGCGTCTCCACTTAAGTATAATTAAGAAATACACTGTCCCATCCAGGGCTGCACGGTGGTGTAGTGGTTAGCGCTGTCGCCTCACAGAAGAGGGTCGCAGGTTCGATTCCAGCTTGCGGCTCTTTTGGGGGGAGTTTTTTTTTTCTCCCCGTAGGAGGGGGTTTTTTTTTTGGGGGGTCCTGTCTCCCCCCCCCCAAAAAAAAAAAATTTTTTTTAATTTAATATTTTTAAAAAAATCTCGGGGGGGGGGGGGTGGGGGGGGAGTGGTTTTTTTTTTTTTTTTTTTTTTTTTTTTTTTCCCCTGGGGGGGGGGGGCGGTCCTGGGGGGGGCTCTCCCCCCCCCTCTTCCACCAGGGGGGATCGGCTCCCCCCCCCCCCCCACAAAAGAGAAAGGGAGAGAGGAGGAGGGACTGTCCCATCCACTCTACATCTAATTAGATGTAAAGAGACATCTGATTACGATACTCTTCTGCTTGCAAAAAAAGAGGCTAATTATATAATTAGAATGTTTAATTACTAAAAACGCGGCTCATTTCACAAGCAATTTACTGCCTGCACAAGTCAACTGTGTACAAGTTAAACAAGGGGAAGTAATGAAAAGAAGGAGATACTGCTGCACCACATATAACATATGGAGTGATCGGCAAACCATTACATATTTTCTTCTCCAGGTCCTCTCATTTATCACTCATTCAATGAAAATATTACAGAAGATTCAAGAAACACAAAAACATGCTGGAATTAACACTATAACTAGGATTTCTTTTAAAGCAAACACATTTCTGTGCCACTTTTAAAGCCAAATTCTAGGTTCAAGGTTCTCTGTTTGTTCCAGGACATGTCGGACTGACCTTGGAGGGAACAAGTATAAAACCAGGCACAAAACGTGCAGAATATTTCCATAATGGAGTTTTGGTTTTAACTATTTCACTCACTGTAAATTTAAATGTTACTTAAGTGGAAATAAAAGGGGAAAACTGGATGTTAAGGGGTTAAATTCAGAGGCTTTCTGCTGTCATTCCACTTAACTTTAAGACAACTACCCAAGAGTATTTACAGATTTCCTCCTGGACACACATTAATGCATTAATTATGATAAATCACTCTTCTTTTCAAATGTCACATTTTTAAATATGTACTTTATTATATTTATTTATCGATTCCTGTACTCAGCTTTGTTTTAATCTCTTAGAAGCCCATCTAGGGACAGTTGCTGCAAGTTAGCAACGACTATAAGCACTATGATACTTGCATCAGATAAGCGTTTTTAAGTTGTCTGCGTACACTGTATCTGTAACTACCAAATAAACCATAAATAAATAATAAATGAATAAATCAGTCATCGTCAAATGCAATCTTTGGTCTCAGTTCCCCGGTTCCTTCAACAATGCTCATACATTGCAGAATTTATGTAAATATAAAAGGGGAAATCACACAAGTAAATGTAAAAGCAAAATGATAGTCTAAGGTGTAAAACAGTGCAGTTCAAATGTAGGGCTTAAACATAAGCATAAGTAAATATACAACAGTAATGTAAATGTAAAATTAGTTATTATTAGTATTTCTGATGGGAAAACTGAATGTAAACAGGATGTTGTATATGTATGCATGATGGGAAGTCATATGTGTACAGAGTTGTAAACAGGAATGTAGTACTAATGAAAGGTACTAAAACATATATACAGAGGTGTAGAAAGGAATGATGTGTGTATAGAGAAGTAGTAAATATGTATATTTATACACACATACAGAGGTATAACAGTTTGTAAAACAGTATGTATACGGTATCAGTAAGTATATAAAGGTAAATAACAGGTGATGAGCTCAGGCGCTCAAGAGCTCAGCAGTCTTGCGTCCTGCAGGATCAATCAAAACCTGTTTGTTAGCATTCTCCAAATCACCTTGGACAAGACACTCGCAGGGCTACGGGCTCATTTATCACTTCTATTTATCACTTCGGGGGCGGCAGTAGCTCAGTCTGTAGGGAGTTGGCTTGGGAACCGGAGGGTCACCGGTTCAAGTCCCGACATGGACCAAAAACTGAGTGTGAACTGGTAGCTGGAGAGGTGCCAGTTTACCTCTTGGGCACTGCCGAGGTGCCCCTGAGCAAGGCACCAAACCCCCAACTGCTCGGGGCGCTTGTCAGGAGCAGCCCCCTCACTCTGACACCTCTCCAATTGTTGCATGTATATGGACCTGTTTGTGCATGTGTGTGTATTAGTTAACAGAGTGAAAAAAAATTGAATTTCCCCTAGCGGGACTAATAAAGGAATATCTTCTTCTTCTTCTTCTTCTTCTAATTAAATCAGTTTCATCTTTTCTGACAGAGCACTAAGACGGCAGTCTGGCTGTGAACCATAAATCCTTTAAAGAAGGCGACTGATGATTACATTTGACGTGTTCAGAAGTTATGTGATTAGTTCCTCTCATCTTCACTTTAT